>OZ024714.1:4895971-5002781 GCA_964016945.1 Microplitis deprimator | reverse complement strand
ACCTAAACGTGCAAATAACCTTCTCAATAAGACAATTAATAGATAAATTGAGAAAAATATAGATAGCCCGAACTGGGAATCGAACCCAGACCATGTCGGTATCGCGCCGACTGCTCTACCAGTTGAGCTATCCGGCACTATACTATATTCCGTTCAATTTGATCTATAACTTATTGAGCCACACACATATATATATATATATATATATATATATATATATATATATATATATATATATATATATATATATATATATTCATATGTCCATGGAGATTCTAAAAAAAAAAGAAAAGCATACAGTTGGGTCAGAGGGGAGGGAGGATAAGTACTTAGCGACATTTGCTAGTTGTAATAGGTGAAAGATGCTGAAAGAGGGATCAAACTACTAAGCCATTTGATATTTAAAATTACTAACAGAAAAGTCCGATGTTGACGAATATATTTGACGTTAAATTTAATGGGAACTGTTGTTAAACAACTGCAACTATTTGTCTTATAAAAATTTATCAACCAGGTTATAATGTTTGGCAGTACTAAATTAGTACTATTATTGTTTTTAAAAAATAATACTATAAACAGTATACCCTCACGTGTTATATATCACGACTGCGCATTACTTTAAGACGAATTTTTTGAGTTTAGTTTGGAAGTCGATTTCTAATAGTGTACATTAAAACTATTAACAATCAACACGACAAAAAGAAAACAAATCCTACCAAAAACAGATTCTCTGTATAACATCGCGCCAAGTACACGTTTAGAATTTTTTACAAATAAGAAAAAATTCTCTTTTACAAAAAAAAAAAAAAAAAAAAAAAAAAAAAAAAAAATAAATCAAATCGAAAAAATACCAAGTACCTAAAATATAATTTGAAATCTTGGAAAAAATTTTCATAAAATTGAAAAAAAAATCGAAAAAAAAAAAAAAAAATTTCAATGTACTTGGTGTGCCTTTAAACTGAAAAAAATAATATCTTTAATTTTATTAGAAATTAATTTGTATTCAAAATCAATTTTAGAAATCGATTTTGCTTGAATAAATTCTAGTAACGCACACCAAGTACATTGAAATTTTTTTTTTTTTTTTTCGATTTTTTTTTCAATTTTATGAAAATTTTTTCCAAGATTTCAAATTATATTTTAGGTACTTGGTATTTTTTCGATTTGATTTATTTTTTTTTTTTTTTTTTTTTTTTTTTTTTTTTTTTTGTAAAAGAGAATTTTTTCTTATTTGTAAAAAATTCTAAACGTGTACTTGGCGCGATGTTATACAGAGAATCTGTTTTTGGTAGGATTTATTAATCAAAATGTACCCTGACTCGGAAGTTCCATTGAGACGGGATATACAACGATTGTAAAACCAACAATTCGAATTGCCACCATTGCAAGCCCTGGTACTCAATACAATGACCAGACAAGAAGCTGAAGCCGTTTTCATGAGCGAATACACAACGTATGACGCTATAACTCCACGCAGATGGCAAAATGTTTTCGCAATGAATTATATCATTGACACGATAACAAGAGAATTGAACATGTTAGGCCAAAATATTAATTGTCAGCGTTACAATCAACCAATCATAACAATTGGAACGACGTCAACATATTAAATAATTGATGACGAGAACCGCTATTGGTGGTTTCGGGAGCAAACAGATGTTACCACTGTGCCAACTATCGTAAATTATCATTTTACAGGAGCGTTGTTTGTCCGATTATACTTACGTAGATCTTATGTAGTACGAAGACAAGAACAATAGCAACAACAACAACAACAACAACAACAGATTATAAACATAAGTGACGATGATGAGGATGATGATGATGATGATGATACTTTAATTTTATCTGATGATGATGTAAAATATAATTCAGCTGGTAAATGGAGTGAGAGAGAGAAAAGCTCCGATGATGATAATGTTTAGAATAGTTTATTTATTTTTTACGAAAAAAATATTTATCTTTTGCCAGTTTATTTAAGAATTATATTTCATGAGACTTATTATTTTAATTTTATATGGATAGCACACACACACACACACACACACACACACACACACACACACACACACACACACACACACACATACACACCTTTTTTTCTATCATAATTATATTTAATTTTCTATTACATTTATTAACTCTTCCTCATTATATTTAATTTTTTATTACATTAATATTTTATTACTCATATCTATATGTTCTCAGATTTATAAAAAAAAATTTTTGAGATTACAAATTTATTCACATCCATCTTTTAGTTTCATTTTACCTGCCCCCTTTTCCCTCTCTCTTCATAGAATTTTGAGACAGCCAACACCCCTTGACCATCCCATAACTTCACGACTCCCAGCAACTATTATATTTAAGGGGTTACATGGGTTTCGTCGGGTAAAAAAAGGCCTATTTTCAATATTTTTTTTTCTATGTAAAAAATTAATTTCTGAAATTTTCAAAAAAAAAAAATTAAAACTCCTCCATTGTGACGTCATTTCCGGTGACCCCTCGGAAAAAAGGTGCGTCCGCGTTGTCAGCATAACTCCTGACAAAATTATCTAAAATGTAAAAAACAAAGATAAGTGTTTTAGTTAAGACCATAAACTCGTGCTTGAACGAAGGAAAGAAAAAAAAAGTCAAAATTGGAATTTTGGCAGACATTTTTCCAAAAAAATGAAAATTTCGGTCAAATATGCTTGACATTTTGTTTTTTTTAAAAATAGTTGTAATTGAAAAAAAAAAAATCCTTCGTCCAAGCACGAGTAAATTGTATCTCGAACACCTGTGTAAAATTTCATCAAGATCGGTTAAGTAGTTGCCGAGAACATTTGACAACCGACTTTGAAAACACGGTTCCGAGAAAAAAGCGTTTAAAGTTTTGAGTAACAATAAAAGTGGAAAAAAAAATGTTTTTTGTAACTTACAGTGAATCGTCGATTCCTGGGCCATAAAGTAAAGATCCTGCAGCAGTTGCAATGTCCAGGGCATCCTTTTGTTCCTGTCGATGACGGATTCTGGTTTCGCGAGTCTCGCTGGCAGATTTTTTTTCGGCTGCGTACACACGGTTTTCATCCGAAATTCGGGCATATTCGTGGGAGTTTCGGCCTAATTTTAAACCCATACCGTGCATAATCAATAATAAAGCTGATCTTCCTTCATTGAAGATACAAGCAGCGACCAATGCCGCAATATTAACAATCTTTGAACCAGCAGGAAGTATTTTTGAAGTAATTTTCCAGATCAACTGATGGAAGCTCTCGTTGTTATTTTGTGTGAAACCACCAACACACCGTTCGAGAAGCTCATCCTTACTGAGATCATCATATAATGGTTTCATAGCAATCAAAACTTCATCTGGTAATGGAGTATACTCATGTTTAAATGATGAAAGAGTATTTGTAGCTGATGCTCGTTGCCAAGCGCACCAAGAGTCTGGACCTTTTGGGCAGTTATCGTGCTGAGGTTTTGTATCTGTAGAGCTATGGTGATAATAGGTAGCCCATATAGCCTCTTTCATTTTTTCTACTGATTCACAGTTTTTCCTTATCGCCAAACCATAGTACACAGTTAATTTGTCTATTAGTTTACTGGTCAGTTTACCTTTGCCTGAAAGAATTTTTTTTTGTGTTTTTTTACCTTTTGCTATTTTTTCCTCAGTTGTTTTCTTTACTAACTCACGCAAACGGGTCCCCATTCTTTTTTGCACGTGTCAAACGCATTCTTTTTTAGTGATAACAAAATCGTCACCGTAAGGTTGGGCTTTGAGAAGACCAGAGTAGGTTTTTGAGTCCCCATCTCCTATATAATTTACGAACCTCAGTCCATATTTGACAATCAAGCGTTTAAACATTTCAATAACCGATGAGACTTCCATGTTTCCTGATGCTCCAGTGTGATTGGCGGTGCATTGATTTGTTTCAATGTGTTCTTTTTTCTATTCTTCATATTCTGCAGTATCTAATTTTTTTTTCCAGCTTTCACATAACTTACAATCAGAAGATTTCACCAACACATCCAACACTTTTCCCGAATAATATCCGATTAGTGAACTCACACCATATAGTGATGAGAAATCACGTTTCTCCCAGGTACCGTCACCGGAAACACTCACATCTGTCGTATCTTGTAAATCGTTTTCAATATTTGTAAATTGTTTTTCTTCTTCAGCAGCAGATGAGAATAGAGTCTGAGTAACTGTCTCAATACACTCATGTATTTTATCAATATAAAAATCGTATGTAGACTGGTTTAAAAATGAACTGCTTATGTCCATCAAACCGCAGAATTTATTGCATCCGGCGAGCCCTAAGCCCAATATTCTCATAACAAAAATGAACCGGCGATTTAATTCATACATTCTTCCGATTTTTTGACAAGATAAAATATATTTTGGATCACATCGTTCACATTCGACTACGATTTTATATCCCAGACCAAATTTCGAACATTGCTTAAATTGTACTTTACCATTACACAATTGATCTTCATCTTCATCGTCAATGATGTTAGAACACCGCACAAACGATGAGAGAGTTGAGAAAACCAAGGCAAAATCTATAATTGAATATTGGAGCGTATCCTCTTCTGGCACGTGCTCTTTATCATCACCTTTCAATTTTTTTGCTGAGGTGCTCGTGAAGGAACTATCATCAGTTTCCGGATCTTTAGGATTAAAGGACTGTCTCCTTTTTCTCGGTCTATCTTTTCTACGAGCTGCAAGGGTTAACTGTTTTCCTGAAATTTTATGCATTGTTTATCAACTTCACAAATGACACTAGATAACCACAAATAATACCACGTTTATAATAAATTATATGATAGAAACTTAAGATAACCTCAAATGAACCTCGTCCTTCAAGAAGTAATCACCAAATAAAATATTTCAAACTAGTTTTCCTTAGGAAGTGAAAGTAATAGACAACAATGACAGACAAACAATAGACGAGCAGCTGCTCACTATACCTGAGGCGCGCTGACCCTTCTATACCTGACTTGGAGCGCACACCTTCCAAAGGTTGTATCTCCAAAACTATTATCCGGATCGACTTGAAAATTTAGAACAATATTCTTGAGATGTTGTAGAAATTAATAAGCTAAAAAAAAAAATCGATTTTTTGAACCCACGAAACCCATGTAACCCCTTAAGGGGGTCAGAGCTATGAGGTTATAAGTGACGAAAAAAATTTTGAGTTCAGCATACAACAACATATGAGAAAATAAACATTTTTGACTTATATCCTTTTAACTTTAACCTCGTTCATTTATTTATTTCATTAAATATTTTATACAATTTGAATCCTTATTAAATAAACTTTTTGATTATAAGGTAAAAAAAAATCACATCATTAAAATTTTCAGATACATCAAACATATATATTATAAAGCTTTTTACAGAATTGACAAAATTTATGATGATTTAGAAAAAAATTAGAATTTATTATATTTTGTTCCATGAAAGAGTAGATCCAGAGTTCCTTCTAATGCCATAGTCTAAAAAATTGTTAACTTTTCTTGATCCTCAATTAACACGTTATTTGTTCGAGTTGGAAAGTAGATAGTAAACTCAGCATTTAGAACTGCAATTATCCTTGGTCCATACTGTGTTGAAAGTTTTTTAATTTTAGTAATTTTGTAGGTCTTGTCCACTTCTAATTCCTGAAGTTTTTTGATAGGCAAGATGTAAGCCAAGGTGTTGATGCCATTGATTTTTAAAAGATCCATCTTGGAAGCTAGTAATTTAGTTAGATTAAATAATTGTTTTAATCCAATTGATCACAATTCACTAAAACAATATAAATTAATACTGACTTAATATTAGATTTTGAAATGAATCTTAATTAATCAATTAATAACTAATTCAAAAATTATTTTTATAAATAAAATTATCATTTAATGAAACACACAAGTTGTTAACTAAAACGTTTCTCGATGTAGACTGAATGCTGCGAGCTCTCGAGCTCAACACTCAGCTCATTTCCCAGATCTAGCTCAAAAACAAGTTCAGACTTGTCTGTTGACGTCATCATCTAGAACATTCCACTGCGCAGTTAAGAAATTTTACTAAGCAGTTAGAAATAAAACAAAGAACAAAACCAGATCAGACTTGTTGGATGATGTCATTATCTAAAACATTCTACTGCGCAGTTAAGAAATGTGACTACGCAGTTAGAAATAGAACAAAGAAAAAAACCAGTTCAGACTTGTCGGATGACGTCATCGATGACGCATTAGCAAAAAAAGGGGAGAAAAACTATACCACTAGATTGCATAGCTTCTCGCAAGCGCTCATACTACACCTACTTTGAATATATCAAACATCGGTCAGGGATTAAATTGGCACCGTGATGACACTCAAGGGTGACATACTGAAAAAGTATCAACCTTGAGCGCCATCACGGTGTCATTTTGTTTTCAAAAACCCCCGCTAAAAATATACACAAGACGCCATCTATCGTAACAGGAGCTCAAAATGGCTGACCTAGCTCAAAATGGCGGACATGAGCTCGAAATACTATCAAAAAGGTCCTAGATAAGCTAAAAAATAAGCTGAGAGGGTAAAAAGACTGCCAAATAGCATCCAAATAACGTCAATTAGCCTCAAAATGATGTCAAAAAGGCCCTAGATGAGCACACCAACAGCCGACACGCTATCATAAATCGATAACTTACCATGCGCCGGTACAACAGATCATACCCAATTTATGTTAATTGGGACAGAACTCCCCTCGTCTATCTACTTAATTTATTAAAAATAATTGAGTTAGTGTATCGATCCATTTTTCCCATAGTAGAATATCACATTCATTCGTCAGGCGACCTGTTATTTTTTCCAAAAATCACTTTGTTGCAGGGAAAAATTCATTTAAGTGGAGAAATCACGATTTCAGTAGACCAAAAATGGAAAGTAATCAGATGAGTCTATCGATCCATTTTTCCCAGCAATTGGTATTGAAAACTATAGTTGAAAATCACATTCATTCCACAGGCAACCTGTTTTTTATTCCCTAAAATCGCTCAGTTGGAGAGAAAAATTTATTCAAGTAGAGAAATCATGATTCCAGCAGACCAATAATTTATAATTAGTTAAAAATAATTGAATGAGTATATCGATCTAGTTTTCCAAGCAACTTGTATGAAAATTATAGTAGAATATCACATTTATTTCACAGACTACCTGTCTCTTTTCCGTAAAATCACTTCGTTCCAGGGAATAATTTATTTAAGTAGAACAATCACGATTTCGGTAGACCAACAATGGGGAGTAATAAAATAAGTCTATCGATCTAGTTTTCCAAGCAACTTGTATGGAATATTTGAGTAGAATATCACATTTATTCCACAGACTACCTGGCTCTTCCGTAAAATCACCTTGTTGCAGGAAAAAATTTATTCAATTGGAGAAATCACGATTTCAGTAGACCAAAAATGAAAAGTAATTGAATGAGTGTATCGATCTAGTTTGTCAAGCAACTTGTATGGAAAATTTTAGTAGAATATCACATTCATTCTACAGACTACCTGTCTTTTTTCCGTAAAATCGCTTCGTTGCAGGGAAAAATTTATTTAAGAGGAGAAATCACAATTCCAGTAGATCAAAAATGGAAAGTAATCAGATGAGCCTATCGATCTAGTTTTTCCAAGCAATTCGTATTGAAAATTATAGTCGAATATCACATTCATTCCACAGAAAACCTGTTTTTTATTCCCTAAAATCACTAAGTTGGAGAGAAAAATTTATTAAAGTAGAGAAATCATGATTCCAGTAGACCAATAATTAATAATTAACCAAAAATAATTAAATTAGTCTATCAATCTAGTTTTCGAAGCAATTCGTATGAAAAATTTGAGTGGAATATCACATTTTTTCGGAAGACTACTTGTTTTTTTTCCCTTAAATCACTCGGAGAGAAAAATTTATTTGAGTAGAGAAATCATGATTCCAGTAGACTAATAATTTATAATTAATTAAAAATAATTAAATAAGTCTATTGATCTAGTTTTCCAAGCAACTTGTATGGAAAATTTCAGTAGAATATCACATTCATTCCACAGACTACCTGGCTCTTTTCCGTAAAATCACTTCGTTGCAGGGAAAAATTTAGTTACGTGTTACGACCTGGTGATATTCGGACCGATGGGGAATATTATTATTATTGTTTTTTATTTTAGAAATCTACAGATTTCTAGGAATAATCTCTGATCGTTGAAAAGAAAAATTATAATGTTATTTCTACTCACATTGGTGGGAAAAGGGGGACCTATTTAAAGAGGTACCTTTTCCTGAAATTAGTCCAAGATTATTAACTCTATGTGGTCGTCTGGAACACCCTTGTAAGGATCCAATTGAGATGGACAGGATAAGAATTTATCCGCGTAAAAATGAAACCGTGGATCTCTTTCACCGATGTATACTAATGGTATTGGTCTCTCGACTTCGGTTATTGGAATGAGACTGTATTTGACTTTTCTAAATTGAAATGGCTTTGAAAGGGAAATATCCCTTTTCACAAACGATAAATTAGGTCTTAATAATGGTTGATGATAACGTTCACCAGAACATATCTTAGCATATTCCGTACAGGAATCGCAATCACAATATTTGGGTTTTGGAACAGAGCCCTTGGGTCTGCGTAGCTTTGGAGCCATAGGCTCTGTTCGAAAACATGTTGAAAATGGAATTTGTTTCAAAATATGCTCTCAAGAAATAGAATAATTTAGGTAGTGAAAAAGGATATAGACATGACTTTATTCCCGACTCAGGATAAGAGATTCCTTCACTGACTCTTGAAGGAGGTAAACAATTTTATTGATTGATTGACAGAATGCCCCTTTTTTATTGTAGGTTCGAACAGGGTTAATGAGCAGGAGAGTAATGGTTTATTTGTTGGGATTTGGAAGTACACTCAGAGAGTCAACAAAATGATCATTGACCAACCCGGGTCGATCTCTTAGTCGCCATCTATCATCATTGTGTATTTAGGATATTTAAAGATAGCTATTTTCCTGGGTAAGGGTGGGAGGATGAATGATAAGAGATTTAGGAGTTAGGTACGGGTTTGTTCGAACTGGATTAATTTGAATTGAATTTAAATCTCGATGGATTTGACGGATGTTAATTTTAATTTAATTGATACGGTGAGTTAATTGAGCATTTCCAAAAAAAAAAGCTTCGAGTAAGAAATCCTTGTTTTGTTAATTTATAAATTTAGTAAATGAGTCAGTCAATGAACCCCCGACGCTGAATCGGATTTTAAAGAAATCATCAACGGAAAATCAATCAATAAATTCCTCAGTCAAATAAAGGCCTTGAATCAAGCCCTCCATTCGTCGTGAAACACATTAATGATTCTGCCGTGTAAATAGAGTTTTTAGGAATTTAAATTTTAGCAATTTTCAGAATAGTTTATGAATTGAAACAAAGAGATGAATCAACTTAAAAATTCTTCGAATGAGTTGACAATCAAACGTATTGAGTAAATTCAAGAAAAAAAGATTTTCCATTGAAATATCCGAATAATATTTATTAATAGATTCAAAAATAACGTTATAAATTATAATTATATTTTATTTGGTTTGGGTTAATCTGTCAATATTCTTGAATGAGCTTCAAACTACCAATAACTACAACCAGTGTTGGTAAAGAATTTAGTTACAAAATTTTAAGTTAGATTAAATAATTTCGTTAAATATTGATCATTGTGAATGATTTCTAAATAAGTTATTGGTGTTAATAAATTTTTTACTCAACACTATCCAATTGAATTTACTGAATCCAGTGTGTCAATAATTAAATATTATTAAGCTGATAAATTTTACGTGGGAAATAGAATTAAATGAATAATTTTAAAATAAAAAGATTTTTCAATGAATTTTTGGATTGGAATAATTGCGTTACAAAAATGTAATTGAAAGTGAAATTATTAATAATATATGTATATATATATATATATATATATATATATATATATATATATATATATATATACATATATATTTTTCCCTTCTTTTTTAATAGTTAAATTAAATCAAATGTCAGAAATTTCAGGGATAATAAAACTCAAATTTTTACAAGGTTAAAAATGTTTGGTATGTTCAAATGTCAATAACAGATTTAGGTAAACCGTGTTTAAAATCGGTTCCGTGACAAATTCAAATAAAATAGATATTAATTAGAAGAATTTATATATTGAATAATTACGAGTCAACGGATTTTTAATTATAAAATAAACCCCAACTAATTTAACTATAATTTCCAATCCATCTAATAAACCATCGGCTTATCCGTCGGTAAACTCAACCAGATTAGATTGGGTTAAATAAACGGAACTTTTAAATTTATTAGATTTGATTGAATTAATTATGCTAGTTTATTTGCTTATGCATAGTTAATGTTTGTGTGGAAGGTTTGTCTAAGAATCAACATGCAATATCTACTTAATAAGTTTATTTGTAAAGTGTTTTTAGTGTTATAGAAAAACAATTGTTCACAAATTGCACACAAAATTTGATTAGATAAAGGGAAAGAGAGCACACTTTCATGAACCAAAAATCATTACCGTTTATCGCGATCTTAAACTGAAAAAAAACTTTATTCTAAATTTCACCAACTTGTTTTTAATTCACAGAGATTTTATAATTTTCACCAAATAAATTTTAATTTTTGTTGTTTTAATTGCCCATAAATTCACAATTGCACAAATAAAAAAAAATAAAAATCACTGCACCAGTTTAACGTTGGGAAAAGAAAATTTATTTTTAAATCAATCGATATTTGGTTGAATCAGAATCTTTGAAAATTTTGAAATCCTTGAAAAATATAATTAACTTACTCAAAATTTCTTCAATTACTTTTTCGACTTCATCTACCTCCGAATTTTTCCTATATTTTTTAGAAAGTATACCTAGCTTAAATGCGATTTTAGTGAGAGCCTAAGAAAAATTATGTTGATTAGTGCGGACCCCGGTCTAACAAATTATACTGATATGCACTTATCTTAAAATTAAGGATTAAAAATATGCTAATGTAAAAAATAAAAGGACCTATAAAATTATGGTATTGATTTTTGATATTTTCGGAAGGCTGTATCTCTGTGAAAAATAATCGTATCAAAATTCCCAAAAAAGTATTAAAATTTTGGAAATATCTAGTTTCAAGATTTTTTTACCAAAATATTCTCCAGAGATATGGTTATTATGCAATCATCAGAATTATCGCAATGCAGAAATTGTAAAATTTTTTATTTACTTTCAATAATTACACGTGCCGACAAAAATTTTTTTCAGGCAAACCAATACATAGATCGATTAGCAAATTTATTCAGTTGTATTCCCAGGAAAAACGGTAGCATCGATTAATTAAAATAACAAACAGTTTGAATCTCGAAATCTCGAGTGAAAAATGTAGCTAAAATGATTTTAAGAGCCATAGTTATTGAACAATCATAAATCTTAGTTCGAGACCATAATTTTTTACATTTAATGTTTTTATTTTCAGGTCTACGGGCCCGGGAAATTTTTATTAAAAAAACACAATGCCTAGTTATCTTAGCATATTTATTCAATTACAATTTTCTTTTTTTGTCGTTGATTACTATTCGATTCAAACCGATTCATTCTGATAATATCTTTGAATGGGATTCAATCGGTTTTAATCGGAAAATTAAATTCAACTGGAAATTTTCGTTTCCAAATGCTATTGACTTAAATTGCATTTCTAGCCAGATCAAGTCTTGTTAGAACTTTAAAACAAGTATTTTATGGATATTTTAAAGAAGCAACAAAAAAAAATCTAGCGTAACTACAATAATAATAACAATTAGTACTTGGCAGTAATGGAACCGTTACGTCAAAATAACACATATTAAGAGTAACGCTCCTGTTTAGCCTTTGCCGAGCGAAATAACTGGGACGGAACTATAAGGATGACTGCTTATTTAAAATTAAATAAAAATAAAAATGAAAATGCTTTGTTGTCTAAGACATAATTAAAAATATTAAAAATTAAGTAAAATAAAATTTGATTAATTAAGTAAATGATAAAAGCAAAATCAAAACAACTATCAAATTTATCCAAATTAAAACAATTATTTAAAAATTATAACAAAACAAAATTAAATTCGCATTAGACAATTAAGTGGAATTACAAATTTCAATACTTTATAAAATGGATTAACTCTCGATTTTACTTGTTATTTAATTTATTTGAAACAATCAACTTTTTATTTAAATTTGATAATTAATTATTTATTTAACTGAATCGTTACCTTGGTTTATTTGAAGATTATTATTATCAATAATAATTTATTTGATTTTTTTTTAATTTATTATTCTTCCTTCTTAACCCTTGATAATTGATGAAATTTTATCAATATTAAATTTTATTTATTGAATGAATTATATTTAAATAATTCAACTTGAACTTGATAATTGATGGAATATTTATCAAAAATATTTTTATATTAAATGAATTATTACTTTTAATAATTCAATAATTATTCAAAAATATTCTGAATAATATTTTTATAATTCAGTTTATAAATATTTAAATCACATGACAATGATTTAATAAAATTAAATTTAGGACCTTGCCTTTAATTAATTAAAATTTCGTCAATGACGAATGAGCTCACTTAGGAAACTGAAATCTTTTTTGATTTCCAGAAAAGCTGTTACCAGGTAGTAACAGCCCTTCCAATAATTATTTAATTATACCAATTATTTTATTGGCTATAATTAAATCAATATTTTTTATAATTATTATTTATATATTTATTTTTCATGACTTCCAATGCAGTTAGCAACATACGCATAAAGCATTGAAGTCGAATTCACAAATCAATATTTATTGATTCTTATTATTTTTTCTTTATTGTAATAAATTCATTTTTTTATTTAACATATTATAATTTGTTTCATTTTACTTATTAATAACTTATTTATTAATAATTATTATTTTTTTATAAAAATTTCATAATTTCATTTTATACTCCTTTATTCCTTTATTATTCCACTTTATGATTAATAAACTTATTATTAATAATTCTATTTCATACTTTTCACAATAATATTCTTTTCATATTTCAGCATTTTCATTTCATTTTTAATTATTAATAATCATTATTTATTTATTCATATAATTTCATCAATTCATTTAATTATTCCATATTGCACGACTCATGATGCGAAGCATCAGAGAGTGCTTTACGATCGAAAAATTTTTTTCGCCTCACTTCGGCAACTATTTCAATTATTATACCCTTGTTAGTTCACGAAATCAAGATATTTTGCATACTATTTTGAAGATAATTTAATAGAGATTAGTTCCATACTCTTTAAAAATTTATTTGGTTCAATAAAAAACGGAAAAAATATCAAAAATAGTATAAAAAAATTTCCTGTACGTCAAGTATGAAACCCGCATACACGATAACTTGCGACTGAATTCAATAATTGAATCAAATTTTTTTTTTTTAAATTCTTTGATAGATTTGTAGATCCCCTATTGCAAATGGCTAGATAACTCAGTGTCGTTTAATTACAATTAATAAAATGAAAAAAAAAGCTGTATAACTATATCTATATATATCTATGTGCAATTAACATGGATGGTGATATATCTATACATTATACGTACATTTATCCCACCAGGGGCGCTTGCGGATAACCGTCCTAGTACAGCTGTTTTTTTTTTTTTATTATTGCTAATTGGTGGACCTGCATTTTTTTTTTTTTTTTTTCTCAAGTATTTTTTTTCAATTTATCAATCTAAATATTTAAATATTTAATTTGAAAAAAAAAAAAATGGTATCATGTCTGCTACATTTACGCTTATATGACACGACTTATGATACGAAGCATCAGAGAGTGCTTTACGATCGAAAAATTAAAAATACGCTCATAATTTTATTATTATTTTTTATTATATATATATATATATATATATATTGAGACAATGTGAATTGTCTTCGTCGTCCTCAGCCTTGCGGTTCCCGTTTTTCTCCGTCTTGTTGCCGTCTGAATCTGTACGTCATAGTGCCATGGTCACATGACTTATTTTCACGTCGACGTATGTCCGTAAGGGTGAAGTGGGGACAGAGTTCAGAGGCGAGTCCCAGGCCCTCAATTATCGGTCAATCACTTCGATCCTGGATCAATTAGCGTTTAGACGTGTTTTTCTATTACTATCAAATTGCAATAAGTATTCTGCATTAATTAAGTTACGATATCTTCTACTAATACTCTGTCAATTTTACTGATAATATTATTTCATTATTTCTTATTGATTATTATAAATCGAGTTTAAATACAATTATTATTACTGTACGTTACCGGCAATATACTTGCAATACTAAAGAATTGTTAAGATTAAATAATAAATTCAGTGTTATAATTGCGTTATCCCACGTGGAGGGTCATTGTATATACAGCGTATTCCAGGATATTCCTGATATTGTTATTTACGGAAGCGTTATTGTAAGTACTTGAACTTTATTATAGTTGGCAATAAACTTGCACATTTTTCTGATCAATTCCTTAATTCTATCTATCACTGTTCATCCTAACTAAGTCCTAATTTACTAGTAAGATTCTCAGTAAGAATAATAAAATATTACTAACTAAGTCATAATTGATGAGTCAATCATCAATAAGAAATTTATTTATAAGTTATAAGCCGTGAGGTGTCAATAAGTTTTTAATATACGTTGCCGAGTTTGAATAAGTGCGGGTCTTTGCTTTGCAAGAACCTTAGCCCATTGATCTGTCCAAGTAAAATAAAATTTGTTAAAGGCCAGCCTAAGCCAGGGTTCAACCCGCGAATTCTGGTGGCTGCTGGTAAAATTCGCGAAGACAAAAAGCGATTTGTCTCAACTGGCGCTCAAACAGGAGCTTTGCAGTAGTTCAAACAGGCAACGAAAAGTCTTGTCACGTAACGATTCAAATTATTTAATTTTGATTAGTTGTAAGTTAAAATATTTTAATTTGTAAGTTTAAATTTGAATCGTTGCGCAGGCATTCCGCCATTCCGCCGGTTGAGACAGCAGTTCGTTCGCAATACTAGCGCATGCGTGCAACGTGTGAGTGAGCACGTGTATGAAATTATTTTATTTTTATAATTTAAAAATATAAACAATTGATTTTTGTTAGTTTAAGTTTTTGTTTAGGATTTTGAAACATTTGGGATGCATAATCCAGTGCCACATTATGCCCCAAATATTGTTGATATTATCTTTTTTTGTCAAACTTGTCATCCGATAATTTGATGTCATTGATGTATTGGTGAAAAGTATTGACCACCGGGTAGGGGGAAAATCAATACTTTGTCGACACGAATTTGATGATATGAACTAATTATTATTTAATTTATGGGATAAGATAAAAATACGAACATATTATGAGTAAATAGTACATGCATTTGAATAATTATTCATGTATCATTCAGGGGTGGAAAAATTATCTTTATATTTTATATTTTAATTTAAAAACTAGCCCAGGGCTAGAGAAAAATAATCATAATAGTAATTAGGGCGATTATTGCGCCACGTGAGCGACCAACAGGTGGAGAATAGGATAATTAAATCAGAAAGATACGGGCTATTGTTGTGTACGGACGCTGTCTGAAAAGTGAAGAATTATTGTTGCTTATAACGAGTAGTTTTAATTTATTACAAAGTTCTGTTGATAATATTCACCGGGTGAATAATCGTGTGTACTTAATTTCTACATATTATTTGGCTGACATTGGAGATTTACGAGTAAGTACTTTGTATTTCTTTCGCCGTATAATATTTTTCACGTGATAACCTCCCCCGGTAGTTGTTGGTCGCCGCGGAAAGTATAATTAATAAATATATTAATATCACTGAATGATACATGGGAAAAATTATAAACAATTATTGTTAAATATTAATTTTTGTCATATTGTATACAGTATCCGGATATTTTTTTTATATAAATATATATATATACGTATATAAAACATATACGACGTATTGGGACGTCGCCGGTATACATATATATATACCTATAGTATATATATCTATAGAGCGCATGCAGTACTTGAGTAAATTCCTCAAGTACTGACATCATCTTTCGGGTGAAAAATTCCTGAATAATATTAACTAAATAATATTATTATTTAAAATAATCTTTGGGATATTATTATTTATATTTATTATTATTTAAAATAATTAAGTAACTTTATTTTTTTTCATTTTGATTTATATACCCCAGTGGCCAAAGATTATTATTGTACTTATTATTAATTATTATCTACAAAGAGAAAATTTATGATTTGTTTGCGTGTGAGAATTAAAAATTCCGTATCTTTCTCTCTCTCACAGGTGTGAGAGATATATTAAATGAATTAAAAATATCATTATCATTTATTCTTATTAATAAAATTGAATTATATTATTATTTTCTTAAATTGAGTCTAAGTATTAAGTTTAAATAAGTTGTATTAATCTTGTGTGATAAGAAAGCACCCCAGTGGTGAAAAATTTATAACTTATATATATATTGTAAAATATTATTATATTTTTTTTTATTGTTTAAAAATATAAGCAATCGGAAACCAACAGCTGTCGGGGAAATCTTAATATTTATTTCTCTAGATCTTTTTCCTACTATTTTTCATTTATTTTTCCTGCTCTTATTTATTATTTATATGTAATTATTTGTTGTTTATTTACGATTTTTCTATTATCTGTTTAATTTATTGTTTCACTCGTGTATTTATCCGCCTTGTTACGGATCGCTTGCTCGGATTTTCCCTCGTCAATTCCCCCTGAATAAATTTTGGCCGTTTTAAATAAACGGTCTGGCGCCTGCGTGCACTAACCCAGCCTGAGGAGCTGGTTCAGGCATACTAATTATTTATTATTATTATTTTATTTGATCTCAGTATTTTATTTCATTTATTATTATTTATTATTGTTTATTTTTCACGCGTGGGCGACCGCATACGATATATTAGACTGTTCCGCGTCTCCGTCGCGAAATTTCAGTACGATATACGTTATAGTCTTTATTAATTTTTCTCACGGCCTCACGGTAAAATTTTATATAATTTCCAGTAATAACTTTTACAAAATTCTTACCAGTATCAAAAAAAAAAAATAGATTCCCATTCCCCTACAATCATCATATCATAACATGTCATAATCATTATCTAATTTCACCATATAATTAATCTCCAAATTTTTCCTACTATAAATTATTTATTCTATTTCTAAAATAATATAAAATAAAATTTGTCATTGCAATATTGTGTGCCGGCTTCGTTCCTATAAACATTTCGTGCATTTTGACCTTGAGTGTATACTAGGTATACACGTCGTGATCCAAGACACTAGAGTTATTTTTTTCCGGCTACGATCTTGTGCAACGCATAAAACCACCTAAAGAAAATATTAAAATAAATACTTAAAATTTTAAAATAAAATCTTTGTTCGTACAGTAAATAATTTCTTCGTGACACAAAAGATTATCTACGTTTCCGGTTTAAAATAAAATATATTTTTTTTTTTTGCTCGACAAAACTCTTACCAATATCAAAATAAAATAAACACCTAAACAAATTACAAATAAAATCTTTGCAGTAATAAATTAAAATTTATGACTCATCAAGAACTCTAATTACCAAAATAAATTATTAATTTACTACATTTAATAAATAAATAACCTTTACAGCTTTAAATAAAATTTCAACTTGATAATTATTGACAGAACAAATTTACTTATAATCCGATAGAACTTTTAATTAGTCGGATCAAATAAAAGTATCAATTATACAATCTTAATAAATCATTGGACGACCTTGTTGGGCTTTTGCAGGCAGACCCTCACAACGTTAGTGGGGTTGTACCCATCTCGGAATCTCAAAATACGACTTCCGTTGCCGTATTGCAAAACGTAGTTTCGGGACTACGGACAGAAATTGAAGCTCTGCAAGCCGAACGTCAGCATTTGCTTCGGATATCGAGTACGGTCTTGCGACTCTCAGGTGCACAAGTGCCACCCCCAAGTATTCAGCCAAATGTATCTAGCATGTGGACTCCGAGAGAATTATTTCCCGCTGCCACTGTGACGTCACAAGCAGCAAACCCTCTACCTACCAGCTACGTCAACTCATACCCACATGCATTTATCCCGGCAACGCAAGCGAGCAGGCAGCAGCTCGTCATGTCTAGCTTACCTGCGCGTGAACCGTACGCGCACTCGATGGTCCCACCACCAATTCATACATTACCACCACATATGAACTTGAAGGCCTCGCTCCCATACACACATACACAGGCACACAGCACAACAATGCACTAGCGTATGTAAATATCAACGCACAAGCCCCATTGCCGTCCACATACCCACAAACACAGCCATCAGCATGGTATAACACGTATACGATTCCAGCGGGAAATTCAAACACGAGCGGTTCAAATTCGATGCGACTTTACGATCTCAGTCGTCTCGTCAAATCTTGGGGTGTTTCGTTTCCTTCTCGTGATCGATCTTCCCCTATCGATGCAAGGAAGTATTTAAAATTAATAGAGCAGCGAATGGTCAGTAATGAAATTTCGTTCGAAAATTTCCACGCAGTTGTAACCAACACTCTCAACGGCGACGTTCTGGAATGGTACTATCTCAACGAGCGCTTATTTCACAGCTGGGCGGCGTTCAAAGAATATTTTAAAATTTGGCAAGTGCAACAGACAGATGAATCGGTGTTGCAGGGGATTTACTCGGCCAAACAAAGCAACGACGAGACAGGAGTTGCATTTATTAACCGTATGCAAAATGAATTTGCAAAATTAGAAGACCCGTTACCGCAGACAAAGCAAATTCGAATCATCGCGTTACCAGGGCTTCTGAATCAACAGATAGACTGAATAAGCCAACCGAAATTAATAATGACACGCTTAAGCCGTCTAAATTAAATCCCGACGCGCCTGAATTTATGATCAGTAACGGAAAATTCTTTTTAAATTATCCTATCGCTTCGGATGCTCCAAAATCGGTCGGTAATGTTTCGGAAAATCCCAACGTTGATGTAATTGATTTCACAACTCCTCTCGACCAAATTACTGACAAGCTGGCAGATGCAGAGTCCAATTGGGAGACGAGTTCTGAAGCGTCACAGCAAATTCTAAATGTCAAAACACCAAAAATCAAGAATTCGATAAAAACGCTGAAATCTAAAATTAAAAAATCCATAAATCCGTCGCGTAATTCTAAAAATAAAATTAATCAAAATCAACTAAAATTTTCATCTCAAATTTCATTACTAGACTGTGAAATCGACGAACGGCAACGACAAACAGTCACAAAGTTTGAGACTGACTCAGAGACAGACGATACCCTTCTCTGTGATCTAAGGGAGGATATTAGTCCTTTATATGACTCAGAGATTGATGAGTATCGCTCTGATTCAAGCGAAGAAATTGCTTATGCCCCAAAATTCACGATATCACTGAATGCAGACACAAAGCAAAGTACATTACTGCCGATGCTCAGTAATGATTATAATTACAGTTTCATGACGTCTTCAGCGAGTTTGAAAGCACCTTCGACAGTCAGTCGCATGATTGCTAAAATTACTATTGGTAAATATGAATTGGAAGCACTGCTGGATAGTGGGAGTGAGCGCAGTTATATTTCTGAGATTGCTTATGAACAAATCAAAGAATATCAATTGCAAGACCCCACTAGCACTTATGGAGTAACAATGGCTAATTCTAAGTCCACGCAAACACGTGGCGGAGCGCCATTTAAAATAACACTTGACGGTCACGATACCATTACTTGGCTAAGTGTTTTATCTGAACTATCTACTCCAGTCATCCTTGGTCTTGATTCCTGGCAGCTAGCAGAGATTCAAGTAAATTCCAAGGATAGTACTTGGAAGTTAAATACCAGTAATGTTATCCATTCATTTTTCTCTCGGTCTGGATTCACCAATCTAACATCATTAAATGCACTCTCTTCAGTTGAACGGGCCGATCTTGAACGATTTTTAGCCCAAGAATTCGAGAAAAATAAACAGGTCAAATTGGGTTTAACACACTTAGTTCAACATCGCATTGAACTAACCGATGACACTCCGGTGCGTATTAAACCTTATCGCAGAAGTCCCCCAGTAATGAAAGCGATGCATGATAGAGTAGATGAATTACTTGCGAAGGGTTATATTCAGCCTTCAAACAGTGCTTGGGCAAGTTCACCAGTAATGGTACCCAAGAAAAATAATACCTGGCGCATGTGCATCGATTACCGGCCATTAAATAGAGTGACGAAAACATCCGCTTATCCGTTACCGATCATGCACCGTATTTTGTCAAGTCTGCAGGGTGCTAAAGTAATTTCAGTACTTGATGTCAGTGATGCCTTTCATCATGTTTTAGTTGAGCCAAATAGCCGTCAATATACAGCATTTTGCGTAGATGGACGAGGTTTATTTGAATCGATCCGGATGCCGTTTGGTCTTACAAATGCCCCCAGTACTTATCAAGAAGTCTCGGATACGGTACGACGAGAAATTCTTGAGTCGTTAAAAACACAATTTTCTCATCTTGAAGCTGAAAATAAAATTTTCGCTTATCTCGACGAATGGATAATTATCAGCGATGACTTAAAAGAACATAAAATTCTTCTTCAAGCTGTCTTTGAAAGCTTCCTCAAGGCTGGAATCAAGATGAATGAAGAAAAAAGTCATTTTGGATGCTCTGAAGTTCATTTCCTGGGCTTTATCATCAATGAAAAGGGTTTGAAACCCGATCCAGCTCGATTAGAACCGATACCAGACTATAAACGACCTACCAACCGTAAGGAACTGCGAAGATTTAATGGATTAGTTAACTGGTACCGGAAACATCTTAAAAATGTCGCACAAGTTCAAGGTCCTTCGAACAAGTTGACAAGTATTCGAGTTCCGTGGGAATGGAAAGATGTCGAAGAAAAAGCTTTCGTGGAAACGAAAGAAGCTCTGTTAAAAGCTGCAACACTGTCACTAGCACGTCCAGACTTGCCCTATCGTTTATATACTGATGCCAGCAACACCGGATTAGGATCTGTTTTAACTCAGTACGATCCAGAACTCGATCGGGAAAATTTGATTATCTGTTTAAGTCGACTGTTAAACAAAGCAGAAATAAATTACACGACAACAGAGAAAGAATGTCTTGCTGTCGTGTGGTCCTTACGGAAATTACGCGGTTACATCGAGGGTTTACCAGTCACGGTTTATATCGATCATTCCGCATTGAAATGGCTTCACTCGCTAAAAGATCCGGCAGGTAGATTAGCCAGATGGGCTATTGACATTTCTGCTTATGATATTGAAGTTGTCCATTATCGGGGTACACAAAATGAAGCTCCAGATGCACTTTCACGTCGATATGAAGAACCAGAGACCACTGATTTACTTGTTTCAGATTCCAATCCTTCATTGCTGTGCGTAATTGCACAAAATTCCGCGTGGTATGATGAAAAGGTCCGCGTCGTTCAAAAATACCCTGACAATTATCGCGAGTGGAAATACGAGAATGATAAATTGTATTTCTATCGCCCATTAGCTGTCAAGGAAATATCGGGTGAATTAAATCCTTGGAAAGTCGTTTTAACTGAGCCTGAAATCCGTCCAACTATTGAGAAAGCCCACTGCGAAGCCCAATCAGGTCATCTCGGGATCGATAAAACTTACCAACGGATACGGGATAATTTTTACTGGCCAGAAATGTTTAAAGACGTGGCATCTTACGTCTCAGCTTGTGAGACTTGTATAACGACCAAAAGTGACCAGACAAAAGCGCAAGGATATATCGGCAAGAGACCACCAACCCAACCTTGGTCCATTATCTCGATTGACACCATCGGCCCATATACTCGTTCAACTATGGGGAACCAATATGCTCTCGTTATCGAAGATTTGTACACTCGCTATCTCGAATTTTTTCCTTTGAAACAACAATCGGGTAAAATTATAAAACATCACCTGACGGCTGTCTTTAATCATTGGGGTCCTCCTTGTCAAATTATCTCTGATAATGGCAAAGAATTTATAAACAAAGACATAATTAATTTAATTAGTCAATTTAATATAAAATTCACACCAACCCCTATCGGTCACCCCTGTGCAAATCCCGCTGAACGCTGTAATCGCACAATTAAACCTATGATTGTCGCGTTTACGAGTAAAAATCAAAAAGATTGGGATGAACATCTCGATAATTTAAAATTCGCATACAATACCTCGGTACACACTGCCTTAGGAGTGTCACCATTTTATTTAAATCACGGACGTGACGCACGACTGATTAACGATACCGATCCTCTTGAAAATCTAGACGTATCTGACGTTACCGTTTGGCAAGCCCGAATGGACCGTGCGATTGAATTAAGACATTTTGTTCACCAAAATATGTTGAAAGCTCGGGAACGTACGCGTAAACAATATAAACAAAAATTTTCTGATACCCCAATAGATTTAAAAATCGGTGATGAAGTTTACTACTTAAATAAAAAATTGAGTAAAAAAGTAGATGGTTACAGTGCTAAATTAGCACCAAAATATTCGGGACCCGCCATTGTATCTAAAATTTTAAGTTCTCTAGTAGTTAAATTACAAGATAATGCCGGTAACGATATTGGCACATGTTATTACAATGACTCAAAAATTCCTAGACGGTCTCGAAGACGCAACTGATTAGTATCGATATGTTTTAGATCATTCATCATGAGAGTAAAATTATCTGGCGACTCAGATACCGAAGCCTCACTCCATGAGTCTGGGGATGAAGTATCTGATGTTGAAACATCATCAACTCATCCAGTTACACCACCATCTGCTTCATTATCACTCTCACTGACACAACACCGTCAATCCCGTCACCGGCTGCACCAGCGATAACAACAACCGTTACATCATCACCAACATGGTCTACTAGGCTAGTATCATCAGCTGAGTCCGGAACTTCCTTGCCACCATGGCAAACAACTACTGGTATCGAGTTTGGTCGGCCATCATCCGTACTATATGTACCGAGTACTAGAACTCCTACGTCAGCAATGTTTGAGACACTTACTAAATTCATGAAAGATGAATTTAGTAAATTACATGCTCGTATTGACCGTACCACCACTCAATGTCCCACGGTCACGTCAACATCATCTGGGGTATCAAGGTTCGATACCCAGTGGATGGAACGTATCGATGAGAAACTTAAAAACCTCCAGATAGTCATACAAACCAACACCGAGCAGGTTGCAGACCTACAGACACAGTTGGAATTATTAAAAACACCCCCAACGGTTCCTGAATCAAAAGTTCGATTGCTCACATCACGGCCCAACTTCAACATTTTTCGGAGCAAGTCCAGCAAAGTCAGCAGATGATCTCTGAACTGAAGCTGCCAAGTCCGGAAGTGCTTTTGCAGGAGCTTCAAGCCGTCACCGTACCAACACCACTGATTACCAAAGAAATCAGTTGCCAAGCAACACAGACACCGGCTACACCAGCCAAGGTAGAATATGATATTGGTACCACTCCAAAAAATAAATCGGTTTTACCGTTACTGGCCCAACAATCGTCAGCGTGTAGTCCAAATTCTGGACTTAAAATCCGTGAGGGCGCGTATCAACGTCCATCACCAGAGAATGCCAGATTCCCACCATCATCGCTGCTTGCCCGGAGGATGGCGCGTCAAGAGTTGACCGAGAAGGAGGTGACGACACTGCGAGCTTCAGGTGCTATTCCTAAGGACATTAGGACCAAAATTCAAATGGTCTCGTTCGCCAATTCGTTACCGTATTCCCAGACAACCGCAGCTCCAAAGTATCAGGTCCCACTGCAACCAAAAGAGGCCTACCAACAATTCTTGTCTGGCATAAAAACGGTACCATCACTAAATCTTACCGCAGCGGCTCAAGATACGTCACAACAAGTCGTAATCCACAACGGTCTTCACTTTATCGATTTTAACACCTTCTGTAAGGCCATCGAAAAAATCTGCGTCACCGTCAAGCCTCGCGTATGCCACACTGAGCTCAGAGAGTCATGGACACAAACGGTAACGACGCAAGCTCAGTCGTTATATATCACGAACGCGTGTCAAAATTGTCGGCAACGGAATCATAAAATCTCCGAATGTCAGTTACCATGGCGGCCTGACAAGTGTCATGTTTGCTATCAAGACCAAGTTACAACGGCAACGTGTTTCCGTCCACATGATAAACAGTATAAAGATTATATTCGGGGACGCTGTCAAGGTTGCGGTATCCCAGCCCAAATGTTTGACCCGCATTGTAATTCTTGTAACCGCAGATACCCCGGCTACAAAGACTGGATCGCGGCGAAATATAGCCAAGAAGAAGTGGAGCAGTTTCATCGGAATCATTTACGAGCTGTCGAGAAATTCGACTGAAAATATTAATTTTGTTACGTTACCGATTTAGATGTACATCTAAATAAACATACACACTCATATTCATCTCATTAATGCATTTAATCATTGTTATTGCCAATTATAATAATTTTGATTTACAGCTTCAAGTCCTGTAGCAGTTGGCAGACAATAGTATTAACTATTTCTTTGCAGCTCAGAAGCTGCCACATCCAAAAAAAAAAAAAAAAAAAAAAAAAAAAAAATATTTTCTTAATTACAATTTTTTTTTGTATTTAGTATTAAGTGTAAATATTTAAAATTGATTTTATTTTTTTTATATATACTTTATTTTCTAGTTCGTGAGTTGTAGATATTTCCTGATCCAGGTCGAGGTCCCAGGATTGAGATGGGCCTGAAGTTGGGGACTGGACTTGTTTGAGAGTTGCCTTAGTTATCCTCAGCGGCTTGCAACCGATATAACTGGCAATCTACTTGCATTACTGGCAATTGATTCGCAATTAAAAATTTTTATTACGGGCAAAAAATTTGCACACTGGGCGACACACTCGCAATCAAACATTTTCTTTTGCTAGCAATTAACTTGCAATTTTTCAAGCGATCTACTCGCAGTGTTATAAAACTATCATATTTTATTATTATTATAATTCTT
Source organism: Microplitis deprimator (assembly GCA_964016945.1). Lineage (NCBI taxonomy): Eukaryota > Metazoa > Arthropoda > Insecta > Hymenoptera > Braconidae > Microplitis > Microplitis deprimator. The sequence continues at coordinate 4,977,737 of OZ024714.1, read as the reverse complement.
TACAGTCGGACAACCCAGACGAGAATTGAAAGGGGTAACCTTGGCTTGGTGGGGGGATTGAGACAATGTGAATTGTCTTCGTCGTCCTCAGCCTTGCGGTTCCCGTTTTTCTCCGTCTTGTTGCCGTCTGAATCTGTACGTCATAGTGCCATGGTCACATGACTTATTTTCACGTCGACGCATGTCCGTAAGGGTGAAGTGGGGACAGAGTTCAGAGGCGAGTCCCAGGCCCTCAATTATCGGTCAATCACTTCGATCCTGGATCAATTAGCGTTTAGACGTGTTTTTCTATTACTATCAAATTGCAATAAGTATTCTGCATTAATTAAGTTACGATATCTTCTACTAATACTCTGTCAATTTTACTGATAATATTATTTCATTATTTCTTATTGATTATTATAAATCGAGTTTAAATACAATTATTATTACTGTACGTTACCGGCAATATACTTGCAATACTAAAGAATTGTTAAGATTAAATAATAAATTCAGTATTATAATTGCGTTATCCCACGTGGAGGGTCATTGTATATACAGCGTATTCCAGGATATTCCTGATATTGTTATTTACGGAAGCGTTATTGTAAGTACTTGAACTTTATTATAGTTGGCAATAAACTTGCACATTTTTCTGATCAATTCCTTAATTCTATCTATCACTGTTCATCCTAACTAAGTCCTAATTTACTAGTAAGATTCTCAGTAAGAATAATAAAATATTACTAACTAAGTCATAATTGATGAGTCAATCATCAATAAGAAATTTATTTATAAGTTATAAGCCGTGAGGTGTCAATAAGTTTTTAATATACGTTGCCGAGTTTAAATAAGTGCGGGTCTTTGCTTTGCAAGAACCTTAGCCCATTGCTCTGTCCAAGTAAAATAAAACTTGTTAGAGGCCAGCCTAAGCCAGGGTTCAACCCGCGAATTCTGGTGGCTGCTGGTAAAAATCGCGAAGACAAAAAGCGATTTGTCTCAATATATATATACAGTCTGTCCTAAACTACCTCGATAGCCACTTTAGCTTGACATTGATAGTAATTTGACGTTGAAAAAATAACCTGAAATTTGCCGACAATTTGACAGCAAAAGTTAGAAAGAAAAATTTGCGGTTAATTTTTTTTCAATTTAGATGTTACTTTTTACTAGGATAATAAAGATCGGTAATGTTCATTCTTACCCTTTCAGAAGGTAAGCAAATTTATACAAAAAAAATTTTTTAAGCCTGATAGCCAAGTTGGCCGCAACTTGTCGACAACCTACTGTCGCAACCTGTCATCAAGTTGGTCGTAACTTGTCGACAACCTACTGCCGCAATCTGTCGCCAAGTTGGCCGCAAAAGTTGGCAATTCCATAAGTTGACGGCAACTTTCCGAGCAACTTGTCGACAACTTTCAGCTCTTGTAACTGTGGCCGACAACTTGGCTACAAGTTGCTCAGAAACTTGATGACAGGTTGTGGCAGTAGATTGTCGCCAAGTTGCTGAGCAACTTGTAGCCAACTTGTATAGTCAACAGTTACACAAGCTGAAAGTTGTTGACAACTTGTCGTCAAGTTAGTCGCAACTCAGGTACACCAACTTTCTGATCAGAAACTCTGGCGATCAGGGAATTCGAGGGTAAAAAAATACTTTACAATTTTTAAAGTCAAATGAACAATAAATTGATGTAAAAATTTGCCTGGATATTGACGACAACTTTTTTGTAGCCAACTTTTGAAGTGAATTCGCATTCTAATCTGTGCAGTAAATTTACATCGAATTGTATAACAAGTTGCATACAAATTGTCGTTAAAAACGGAAAAATCCGAAGTTGACGGAAATTTGAAGAAAAATTTAAGGAGACGTTTGTAAAGTAAACTTTTGTTAAAGCAAACTGTGCTAGTAGGGTAGCCAACGTCTAGTAATTTTTCCATTGGTTCTTTTATGACAAGTATACCAACTGGTATAGGAATTTGTTCAACAATTGTCAACAGTGGTAGTGATGGTAAATATAGGGTAGAAGTACCGTTTTTGGCCACTTTAGAGCCAGTTTTGGCCACTTGAAAAGTTTAAAATAAAATGATTTGTAAAAAACGCAATGACATAATTAATTTTTTTAATGTGTTTGAAGATACGTTTATCATACGATTCCAATGGAATTTTTTCTAAATACATTTTCATTGATTAAAATAAGGTATTAAATGTCCACAAATGGAGCAGTGGCCACAAACGGTACTTCTACCCTACCTTTAGTATAAACGAAAGAGCATATTTCTTCTAAGAGTAAGGTTAGTATCAATTCAACACGAAGAAAGGTAATTTTTTTTCTTGTTTTTAAAATTACTTGATTACAAAAAAAAAAGATAATTTCAATTAAAAAAATATTGTTATCAATTATTTTTTTTATTTACGTGTTTCAATATATTTTTTACTTTTTTAAATTCTTTTTTTTTTATTTATTATCGAATTTTTTTTCGTGGAAAATTTTTTATCATAAACATTTGCAGTTTTAACCCTTTTTTCAATTATATATTGAAGGGTATTCTCAGGCAGTGCTCCCCACTTTTAAAAAATTTTCATTGACTTATAGTTGTCATAAGTGTATCAAAATTAAATTAATTAATTAAGAAAAAAATTTAAACTTTGACTAAAAAAAGGACATCACAGAAATAATTTCACCTAGGTATAGAATTAAAAAAAAAATTACTTACAGTTGATATCAATTGGAAGTGAAACAAAATTTGTTAAATAAATTTCAGTAAAATCTTCATGTAAGTTTTTTATTTAATTCGAATTTTCAAATTTTGTATGCTGAAATTTAGTTAACAAATTTTGTTTAACTTTTAATGATATCAACTGTAAGTAATGTTTTTTAAATTCTATACGTCGATGAAATTATTTCTACGTTGTTCATTTTTCAATGAAAGTTTCAATTTTTTTTTTTCAATCAATTAATTAAATTTCGATATGCTTATGATAATTGAAAGTCATTGAAAACTTTTAAATTTAAAAAGTGAGGGATACTGTCTAAAAATGGCCTTAAAACTTATTTGTTTTCTTTCATCCAATTGATCTCACCATTTTTTTCATTGTTTATCATTGGTGGATTTTTTTTTCTCCTGCGTAAGCTTATTGTTAATTAAAGCAATATTTAAGGTTCTATATTTTCTTATTTTTTCATAAACTCAATTTCAGAAAAATTTTCTTTTCTCAACTTAAACTCAGTTAAAATTTTGATTTTTTTTTAAGCTGGGTCTTGTACCTCCTTTGTTTGGGTGCTTCTATAGTAGGTGGTTGGACTATTCAATAACATCGATAGTTTGAGATATTTTTCTTTAAAGTTCATCATGTCTCGAGGTGACTTTTCTTTTATTTCAATTATTTCTTTTTCTTGATTTTATTCATTATTTAATTTTTTTTAAATTGTTTTATTTTCCAAATTTTTTTTTTTTTTATTTCATATTATAATATTTTCATACTTGTTTACCTTATACTCATTCTAATATTTTTTTTTTTTAAATTATGTCGGGACAGAGAAATTCAAGACCTGCGGCGATATGTTGCTCAACTCGAGACTGAGCGTGCGCAGAATGAACATCGTTGGGCACAACGTGAACAAGATCTTGTTTCTCGATATAACACAGTTGCAGATCAATTGCGATATGTCCAAGCACAAGTTGTGCATCAGCTTAATCCACCAGTTCAAGTCGGACAACATGCCAATCAACAAGTTCAGGATCCTGAATTAGTAGCCGCACAAGTCGGACAAAATGATAATCCACAAGCTCAGCAAGATGAATTTCCAGTACTCCCAGTCGGACAACAAGCCCAGAGACTTGGATTACTAGCAGTACAAGCTGGACGACATGCTAATCAACAAGCCTAGGAACATGGATTACCAGGAGTTCCAGTCAGACAACAAGCCCAGGGACTTGGTGTAGATACAATCTCAGTTGGACAACCAGCTCAAGAACTTGGTGCAGAAGAAGTCCCAGTCAAAAGATATGCTAATTAAAGAGGTCTTCTTTCAGTTACTATGTTTTATGATATATAATTATAATTTTATGATATAATTATAATTTTATGATATAATTATAGTTTTATGATATAATTATAATTTTATGATATCATTATAATTTAATGATATAATTATAAAATTTTATTACGTTGAGATGAATAACTTGACACTAAATTTGATTTTTCATTCATTTGATAGGTGACGATAAGAAACAATTCAACAATAAAAGACGGAAGAATGGTGGAAGAGGTCACAAAAACTGGCGAAAAAATAACGTCGGACGTGGAGGCAACTGGAACTTTCAATACTATAACTGATTGGACCTCGCCATAGAAGTTTATGCCTGCCATTTTATAAGTACTTCTATATTTTTCTCATGTGCTGCGCATTAAAATTATTAAAAGTCAACTCTCAGTAACTTTTAGAAAAAATTAATAGTTTTGGTAAATAATTCATGTTTGATTAATTAGTTAATATTTTTATATGTTTCAGCTAAAAATTATTAAGAGTAATTCTCAGTAATTTTGAACAAAAAAAAAAATTAGTGGATTAAATATCAATTAATTGATTTATTAATATTTTTATCGTGTACATCATCTAAAAAATTTTTTTTTTCTTACAAGTTCAATTAAAAAATTATAAAGAGTACTACTCAGCCAGTAAACTTTTTTTTTATATGCTTAACCATGCGCTTATTCTGTATAGTAGTTGAGCTGGGTGAGTTCACCCCCTCCCCCGATGAAACAGAGCGTGGGTTCTACTCCACCCTAAGTGACCGACGGAGGGTAAACTGTCGGCGCACTGACAGTCGGTAAGGCCTGTTTTACCGACAGTACCCGGATTTGCAGTCGGTAAGCTCGTATTAGCAGTCGACAAGCTCGTATTAGCAGTCGGTAAGCTCTGTTTTACCCACTGTAAATCGTTCTTGAGCTCATTTTCAGTTACTTTTTGAGCTTATGGAGGCCATTTTGAGCTCATCATATAGCTCTGCCGGTTAAATTGAGCTCGTTTTTGACTAGATGTCGCTTAAAGTCTGTTCCAAGCGGGAAATTTTGAAACAAAAAAGACTTCGTGATGGCGCTCAAGGCTGACGATTTCCAGTCAATCAGCCTTGAGCATCATCACGAGGTCCATCTACATCTCTATCCGGTGTTTTATATATTGAAACAGTGGTGTGTAAGGGTACATGCGAGAGGCTTGCGAAGTGCACGCCATCTATTGGTTTAGTTCCCTCACTCTTTTCTTGAATATTGCGTCACCTAACAGGCCTGGACTCGTTTTCCTCTGTTTATGACGTCATCTAACAGGCTTGAACTCGTTTTCATTTGTTTGTGACGTCATTCGACAAGTCAAAACTTGTTTTAAAGTTTCGGGTGGGAGACACAGGTCTAAGCGCTGAGCTCAAGAGCTCGCATCCAGTCAGTCTACGCTGAGAAGAGTTGAAGTGAACAGTTCTCTGCCTGTGATTTTATATTTATGGCTGAATTAAGTGAAAATGAAAAGATTTTTCTTCGTAATAATTACCTGTTTGCTGAAAGTTTTGAAGATCTCATTGAAGGGTTTTTTGGTAACGTGCCTACGCCTGAGTCTATCGGTAAACTTATTTATGATATAATAGCGTTCGCGAAAAACACGGAAATAATTTACAGTGTTCGATTAGAAGCCTCGTGTATAAGCTGTCGAGACAGGAGGATTTGTCGAGAAGATTAATAAAAACTACTAAAAAGTTGGTGAAACTAGAATAGCGTATAGCAAATAAATAATCACGCTGAGTCGTTTATCAAGATATGTAGTAATCATTTCTTTTAAAAACCTGCTTTATAGTGGTTTAATTATAATAACTAATTAATTAAATTGCTTTTCCAGACCCCATGTGTGTACGGATGTATGCTTTCATGATACGCAGATCGACTTCGAGGATGTAATGGACGACAACAACAGTAATGACTTTGATCGTCATAACAAAGAACAAGAAAAATTAAATAAATTGACTGAACAAAAAAACGAAATCGATTGACAAGTGAAGCATTGGAAGAAATTATTACTCAGCATCAAAGATCACCGTGAATACGAACAGGCTTGCCATAAAACTACGTTCATGTTAACCAAGCTATTGTTTAATGCTAACAAACAACATGGACCTAATGATTGATTTTGTGAGTTTCGAGATGCCTCATGGCGAATTTGAGGTAAAAGAACTGTGTGCTACTGATATTTATGATAAAGTCGGTACATACGGACCTTTGGATAAAGTCGATGTTGCTGTAATGCAGAAAAGTGTTGATCACTGTGGACATCAACATTCAATACCATGGATAGCTGGTTTGCTACCATGAGAATTATTGAAAGAAATTCTTGAAATTATGGTCACACATGCACGATACTTTTACGTACAAGGTGAATGGAAGAAAAAATGGTCGAAGATCTAATTGACACTGCTGTACCAATTATTGACTTAGAAAAAATGAGATTTTTTTCACTCTATCAAAAGAATGATTGCTTGAAACATCAATGTCCATATTATGCTTATCATTTGAAGAAATTGGATACTTCATGCGCATTTCAAAATGCCCAAGAGTTCAAGAGATGGTTCTGGCTTTTTTATGGAATTCAACCATAAAATGATCGAGATATCGCATGTCTTGATGATACATTTATCCTTGAAAATGCAGCCCAGCAAATCGATTTCGCTTGGCACAAACTACCAGAAGAATTAAAAAATAATGAAAAATTAATGGGCTATCAAAGGTGTCGAGATCATTATATATTTCAGTGTATTATATACTGCAGTGTATTTTTAGGTTAGGAAAAAAGACTACAGTTTATGTAAGACTATATTTATGTTTTTAGGTTGCGAAAAAGGACTATATTTTATGTAAGACCAAAATGTATATTTTAGGTTAAGAATAATATCTATAGTTTATTATGTATTTGAGGTTATGTAACAGCAAAATGTATATCTTAGGTTAAGAAAAAAAACTATAGTTTATTTTGTAAGACCAAAATGTATAGTTTAGGTTAAGAAAAAAACTATAGTTTATTATGTATATGAGATTATGTTAAATAAAAAAATATTTAAGGTTATGTAAGACTTAAATGTATATCTTAGGTTATAAGTCATAAAAAACAATATATATCAATATAAAAAAAGTTTATTCATTTATAAATGTAAGTTTATTAATTAATACAGGTCCAATAATTATATTTGATTTATTAATTCTTTGTTTACATCGTTCTTGATCTCTTGGTGCTTGTTCCCATTCGCCTCTTCTTGTTTGCTCGTGTGCAAATCTCCATACATACATGTGATGTATAATTGGCGTTGGATTAAATTTAACAGTCTTCATATTAGTTTTCGTACGATGCTGCTTATAGGATTATACTCGACTATGCGATCATGTATAATGAGACAATAAGCTGATGTCTGTGCAGGGAATTGATTTCTAGATTCAAATTCCAGACGAATGTCCACTGGTCCAGATTTTATCGATTTGTTTTGTTTCGAGCAATCGATAACGTACAGCGGCGCTTGTTCCAAAAATTTCTTCTTCGTTAACAGTGGTTCAGGTTCTTTGTTGTAGTAAGAAATTTGGAAATTTATATACATGTCATATAACAGAGCATAAGGATTGTTTGCAGTGTTGAGTTTTAAATTCCCATAAGGATAACTCTGAGAGTTTTAAAATAATTTTATGTCTCTGATGTTGCAGTGATCAAATACGCTGGCATTTTTAGTTGCGTCATTTTTTCTTGCTGTTTGAAATCCAAGTATCACAAAACGTGGTTTCTCAAGCTGCGTAGATGTTTTGACAGCCCAAATGTGCTTCGAAGTATTAGGCATTAGAGGATACTCGTACAGCTCACAAGCACGGAAACTGATTGAGATAGCTGGATCACTTGTGATATAATCCAAAGCTTCAATGTTTTGTTTATCAGCCATAGTCACATATGGTACAATCCACCCGATTTTTTGCAGCGTAATTTTAACAGCTTCAACATGAGCTCCAGCAGCAGGTGTGGCCACAATGTATGTATTCAAATCAGAATTTGATCTTATTAAAATCAATTTGTTTTGCATTGATGACAATTTTATGGTAGTCTTCAGCAAAGCCAAGCAGGAGACTCAGTGGTATAGATATATCAAAGTAGCCATTGTCATTGTGTAATTTGTTTACAGCTTCATTCACAATCCAGTCTGAGTTCTCGAGTGTATTTTGTTGAGCTGGACTCAGAGATGTATATCTTTTCATGAGACTTGTGATACTAACATTTTTATTACGATCAATCTCAACACCATTAAGCTCGTAGCGTATCTCTTCAAACATATGACAGACTGTCATGTTGACCATGTGAGTAGTTGCACTTACAGCTGTACCATCAGAGTTTGTGGATTTTCCGTACACATGTAGTGTACTTTTACTTGGAAGTAGACACAAATCTTGATGTTGAACGGCAATTCTTATTCCATCACTGTTGTTGAATGTTGATGAAGCATACGGGAGATGAGCATGCGTTTTATAGTGCGCAATCGACTCATCAAAAATGATTTGTCGTTGAATATTTAAGATTTCTGCCACCATGGTCGTTTACACGTCAAACAACAAAAATAAATTTTTATTTTATTAATTTTCCACGTAATTTTAGTCCTAGGCTCTGTAGAAACTGAGCGTTCTGATAAGTTAACGCCTTGTGAGGTACTCGGCAACTGATGTTGCTCGACCATGTTCCTATCTTTTTATAGCCATCACCACTTTTTGTCTCATACACGATACCCATTATTTTATAGACTTTATATGCAGTCTTATGGTTATCGTCTCACATCTGAAATTATCCAGTTTTCCGTCTTGGTCGACAATTCTCAGTCTGAGATTTTGTATTGCTTGTACGGCGATCGGTAAATAAATGACGTGAGATGGTGTTACGTTCTGGCTCTAATCAAATTTACATAAAAATTTTAGAAAATTTTTTTTTTGAAGTCTCGAATTATTTATTCGCCACGGTGGGCGAATAAACGGTTCGACACTTTTTAGAATCATAAATAAATAATAAATTAATAAATCGTTACTTTGTTGGCGATAACATTTTTATTCATCACCAACAATGTAACGGAAATCTCTTGCGATAAGAGAATCGCCGTGGCTCGCGGATAGTCTAAACAGATGACGACGCATGAGACCCGGGCCACGACGATTCTCTAATAGGAAACCTGAGATGCAACGTTAACACTTTGACGAATGTACTTAGTCGAGGAGCTGAAGAATCAAGGCAGTCGATCGCGAGATCTCAAAGAGCACGAAACTCTGTACAATTGACTGACTGATTCTTCTGTCTCTACCGGTTTAAAGGAATAAAACCTGAAATTTAACCTTTATATAAATCTTTTGTCTAAGAACCTTAAAGAGGCGAGCGCTTACTAGCTGTTCCATCCTTCCTTTGCTCAGAGCGCTAATCAGCAGTTCGGGCTCCTTCACCACCTATCACAACAACCTTTGTGCCTCGAGGCCGACGAAGCAGGAGATCAGGACGTACTGTACAGCTCGGTCGCGTAATTCAAGGCGTTATCGCGGACCTTACACAAGGTCGACCGAGAATAAGATCTGAGGATGTCCTTATCGAGCCGGTAACGCTAGTAATACCGCGAGTGGTCGCCAACGATTCGATTGAGATATCAAAATCATGTGCTGTTGAGCTTCCGAGCTCGTGTGTTGTTGAGCCTCCGAGCTCGTGTGTTGTTGAGCCTCCGAGCTCGTGTATGGTTGAGCCTCCGAGCTCGTGTGTTGTTGAGCCGTCGAGCTCATGTGTTGTTAAGCCTTCAGGTTCTGGCGGTTTGATCGACCAGTTACAACCACTTGTCCTCACGGAGGAGTCGAATCTCCAGAGTTCAGCCTGTTCGACCTCAGACGAGGCACCGAAGGAAAACCCGGTCTTCTGGACTGGCATCAGCGAGGGTTGGCAGTTGGTTTCTGTGGACGTTCCATCCGTCCATCCACTCAGCGGAAGCATCCCATTCCACGACCCACGGTACGGGTACTATTCTGAGGCCTATTTCAAGGCCATCGGCAGAGACGCATACGCACCGGCGGAGGAGAAGAAGTTACTCAAGAAAGGGATTATTTGGGCCGACTTATGGGGCCCATAATCTCCACCATGGTAAGTGACTAAACTTTTTGCATAAAATAAAGGAAGGTCAACAGCTGACGCGCCTGGGGTCTATCGACACCCTAACGACGTCAACCTGGTCAAATAAAAAATTATTCTGTCTGATAATAGATAAGCCAGAATGTAACATTGGTGCTGTGACCAGGATGCTGTTGAGTTTCTTTCGATTTTATTATTTTATCTTAATTGATACAAAGTGTTGCTACGGAAATTTTAATAAAGTGAACGCGAGTGTTTTTATTTCTCGTATTAATGTTTTTCTTAGAAAAATTTATTTACATCTTCGGGGTCACTTCTTATAAACGGAAACGATTTTTTAAGTATTAAATTATTTCCCGTGGAATTTTATTTTTTTTTTTATTATTATTCGAATTAATAAATAAATGACCTACCGGTGTGTTAAAAAAATAATTTCATTTTCTGTCGGATTGTGATCTCAATTACGAATACAAATTCTTACCGTCGGAAAATTCCCGGCAATAGTGTTATAATCGTTAGTGCTTTATAGTACGAAATTCGATATAAGACGCTACCGAGTTATTTAAATTTAACTGGACAGATGAATTGTAACATTTATCCAAGGTTTGACATTACTGAATCGGTTGGCAGAATTAGTGTAAATAATGGAATAATAACCGTATATGATCTCAAATGAGAATTTATCTTGCTTGATTTGAGGGTTTATTCATCAATTTTTTTTATATATATTAATGCTGTCCATCGTTCACTAGTGTGATACCTAATAAATATGATTTGTTTGAGAATTTTCAATTGCGAGTTAAGAATCAAGATTTATTGAAGCTATCGAATTTAACGTAAAATCGTGGGAAATTGATTATCTTTTATCCGAAGTAGTTAAAAATTTGAGATAAAAATGTCCACATATAATTGTATCAAAATCCTGATATCTTTTGTGATTATATTTTACGCTACCAACATTGAGATATTCCATAAGATCTTGCAGTGGTTCTAAAATACCAAAACTGTCAAAGTAAACAACTTTATTATTATTTTTCTTGTATGCAACCCAATAAGTGCCAGGTCCAAATTTATCATCAAGGTTAATAATAGCTGATTTATTTTTTCTTGGTCCAGTTTCGGGTAAATTATTTCCCATAAAAACACCACGAAAGTTTGGAATTTTTAGAGCTTTAGCGTATTTCAGTAAGTCGATGTTTGTAAGTGGTCGATGTGGTAGCTCTATTTGTTTTTTGACTTGCATCCTCTACCTACTGGATATGGTCTCAAATATAAACCCATACCACGTCTGTAAGGCCTCAAGTATAAACCTTTACCCATGGATATTTGCTCCATTTTCAAATTATGACGTTTGCTCCCCTCCAATCGATTTTTAGCTGCACTTGCATCATTTACTGCTTTCGCTATACCAGCAGTACCCCCAGCTTAAGCTCCTGTTGCACTCAGGCCGGCAAAAAGTGATATTAAAAATGGTAGTACACCACCAACTTCGGATGGAACGAGCTTCTTTCAACGCTGTTTTAATTGGATCACCTCCAGGAGTCATGGAATTTTCGGCAGCTGTGACAACTTGTCTTAGTGCTACTTGTTTCTTGACACTAGTCTTTTTCTTGCTAGTCTTCCTCTTGCTAGTCTTTCTCTTGCCAGTTTTTTTCTTAGTAGGCTTTCTCTTATTAGGCTTTTTCTTGCCAGCTGTTCTCTTCTTCAACCCCATTCCGAATCTTTTTTTCATCTTCAGGATTTTATTTACACTCCACGCAGCAGCTTTTTCACCAATACCACCGTCTTTTGCTTGATAACATTGCCACGCCTTCTCAGCAAGTATTTGATCAGCCTCGTGACGTGCCGCTAAATTTTCGCGATTATATGAGTATGCGATATCGTGTTCTTTACACGCAATGTTCAGAGGATTAATTCCGGGATCACTACGAGCCAATCTTTTGGCTAGCTTTGTACCTGGTCCACAGTACTGGTATCCAGGTATGTGTAGTTCAACTGGTAGCTTGTTAATTAGATTGTTTATAAAACCTCGACCACTGGTCTTTACACATGTGCTCTCCGTAGTAGCTCATCATACACCCCAATGGCTTGAGATTTAATAATATTTATCTCTACTCAAAATCTCTAAATCAACCGGAATATAAATTTTTAGAATCACTACTTAAACCAATAGAAGGTATTGAATTTTCTACATTCAACTTGCATGAAGAAGTACTGAAACCTGAAGATGCAAAACCAAACTCATTGATGATATTTGATGTTGCTTGTGAAAAACAAGATCATACCAGAGCATATTTTTGTATGAGTTGACATAAAGATGTTGACAGTTTTTATCTCTGTCAGACTTATACATGTATTCCGAAGCATTTGATACGTGACAATGCAAATTTTATAGTTCTCTTTCGACAAGATGAAATGAACTTAAGGCATGTGTATGATGATCATGTAAATACTGACATGTCATACAATTTATTCAAAGACTTGTGTTCAGCTTGTTGGAATGATGATGGTAAATATGGTTTTGTAGTGATTGACAAAGATAGTGAGCTAAATAGTGGAAGATATAGAAAAGTATTTGACTGTTTTATAAGTATGAATTAACTGGGAATTGATGAATATTAATCAGAGATTAAGTGAACTCTAACGCATCAACATGAAGACTGAGGAACTTTCAAAGCAACGAGATGTCTTACATCAGATATCTCAGGCTAGTGATGCTATCGGACGGAAGCATAGGATGCTCAAGTTGGGTAAAGACACAACTGAGAAAGCAATGGGTAAAATGTTTAAGCCTATTGTTATACCTCTACAGATACTAGTCGAGTCATCTAAACAAAAAATCAAACAAGAATTCAGGCAAGAAGTCAAAGAAGAAGTTAAAAAAAATAATTCAATAGTGAATAATGATACAGAGCTTGATGATGATGATGCAAGTAATTATGATAGTATTATCTCTAAAGATAGAAGCAGAACTCTAGAAGAAACACAAATATCTTCTGCTGCATCAAGTTCTCCTGCTAAGCCAGTTAGCAGTGAAATAAAGACTTATTTAAATAGAGTGTATAAAAAAAGTAAAGATATAGATATGAGATATGGTGTTCGTCGACGTGACAATGATTTTTATGTTGGTGATTCTGAAATAATTTTTGATGATACTGAGATTAATATAAAAAATAAAAATTACTCAGTGACTCCTGGTTCATTGGAATTATTATTTAAAAAATCACCTGATGATTCAAAAGTCACACAGAATGATAAAAATAAATATCTCGAAATTATAAAGATGACAAACGCTTATAGAAAAAATCATAAGCCAGATGGTAGTTTTTATGGAGACTCGACAATCAAGTATAATAATTATATTGCCGATTTTCTTGCTAATAATGCAAACTTATCAAGAGGTAAAGGATTACCTGATTTTAAGATTGCGAAAAAGAAAAAAGCACGTATGGATTATGTCTACTAGGATGATCCAAATGAACTAGTTGACCGTCGTCATTTACTCATGGCATCTCAAGCAGCTGGGAATCCAAGTCACACCAATGAAATTATATTAATTATTGAAGAGCTGCGAGAAGCTTGAATTATTGTTTAGCAGTCGCTGCATCAAATTTATCTCATTTACTCGCCGACTGTTGAAGTGAAAGGGCAAAAATGAGTATTGATATTTTTGGACTATCACTACCAACCGGTGCTGCAATCAGTGGACCACCACGACCACCTAGATGAGGATTTCAAATAACTGTTGATGGACAGTATGATGTTGAGAGCAAGAGACTGTGTCATGTTGGCAAACCAGCTGAAGATAGTGATGCAGCAGCTGTAAGATTTACACGTGATCTTGTTCACAAAGCGCTGTCGCTACTGTATGATAGTATGAGGAATGATCAGTCAGAGATCGTTTCACACTTGCACTCTCAAGTGGTAACACGGGACTCTGCTGTGACGCTTTTAAAAGAAGAAAATCAAGAACTAAAAGTTAAAATAAAACGTATAAAGTTACAAAAAGACTTAATCAGTAGAAATACACAGCGAATAAAAGAATTGGAATCTAGAATTCTTATCAACAATGGAGGACAAGAAATCAGTAATAGCGTATGAGCTACACAGACCAGCACGCAGAAATTACCAACGTCGTCATGTTGATATACGATCACTTGATGAAACTTGGCAAGCTGATGTAGTTGAAATGATTCCTAATGCAATAGTCGATAAAAGAAACAAATATCTGCTAACTGTCATAGATATTTCTTCAAAGTATGCTTGGGCTGTACCGATTAAAAGTAAAAGTGGCAGTGATGTCACCAGTGCAATAAAATCTATATTTCAACAAGGACGTGTACCAAAAAATCTGCATGTTGACCAAGGCAAAGAATTTTATAACAAAGAATTTCAAGAACTTATGAAACGTAAAAACATCAACATGTACTCAACATTCAGCAACTTGAAGGCATCTATATGTGAACGATTTAACAGGACACTCAAAAATAAAATGTGGCGTGAATTCTCTGCACGTGGTACCGATAAATGGATTGATATATAAGAAGACTTATTGGATACTTACAATAATACCAAACATCGGACAATTAAAATAAAACCTGCTGATGTAACTGCTGCTAATGAAAAAGAACTGCTGGAAAAAATATACAAACCTCTTCAAGCTCAGCAACAAGCACGAAAAAATAAATTCAAAGTCGGAGACAAAGTTCGAATCAGCAAGTACAAACATGTGTTTGAAAAAGGTTACACACCCAACTGGACGACTGAAATTTTTACAATCAAGACTGTGCAGAAAACAAATCCAACAACGTATAAGCTCGGAAACTATCAGGATAAGCCAATTGAAGGTGGATTTTATGCAGAAGAACTCAGCAAAGTCAAATATTCAGATGTATATCTAGTGAAGAAAATTATAAAAAAACGTGGAAATAAATTGTATGTAAAGTGGCTCGGTTTCGATAGCTCCTACAACAACTGGATTGAAAGATCTGATTTGTAAATAAACTTATAAAATACACTCTTATCTATAAAATAAAAAACAATTTTTTCATTTGTATATAAATGTTTTATTCATTTCTATTTACACACACACACACACACACACATATCCTTGGAACTAATTTTTACATACTTAAAAAACTAATTTTTACAAAATTTTTAATTTTTTTTTTTTTTTACAAAAGTTTTATTTTTTTAATAGCTGTAACATTTTTATCATCATCATCATTTGATGTGAATCCCCATGGCAATGTGTCATTTGAGTTGTCCAAAAGTTGTCGTTTGTCATCTATCCAGCTTAAGGCTATTTTGTGCTGTGCTACTGTCGTCACGTTGTGTTTGGAACTTTTGATTAAGTACTGTTTTTTCGTCAAGTTAATGTGATCGTGAAGACATCTCCCGAAATCATCAAACGTGATAGTTCGCAACGTCGGACCTTTGATTCCCTTTGCTCGTTTTTTAGTGTTGTTATCATTCATAATTTTGTGCGCATATAGTTTGGCCCTAAGTCCGGTGAAATGAGTCATAATTTTCCCATTATTTTCATCTTTCATCAGACCCGGGACATTTTAGTTTGCGATAGGCATATTGTACGAATTTGGAGGAGGGTAGTCCGACGTATCAAATTTTAAAATATCACGTTTCATGATTTCGTAGATGTCGGGTACTGTAAAGTGGTAAATTAAACTGTCAGTGTCCGTGTACATCAACTTAGATTGTTGATTTGTGAATTTCTGTTTGACATTATTAAAGTGGAAATCATATATAAATATTTTTGATAAATCTAGAATCGTGAACCCAGTGTAAATAGGTTTATCAAAATATACCTGGGTTGTTTTCATTTCCACTATAACCATGTCTTTGTCAAAGATAGTAAGACTATGAAAGTTAGGTTTACAAATAAGGTCTGATGCACCATATCGACCAGACCATCTTGTAACCAATTGAACATCTTTGTGTTTCCTAACATTCTCCATAGTCTTACCGAAGAATGCGTTATTCATAAGTTTGAAGAAATTCTTCTCAAATTCATTTTGGGCAGCCTTCCTACAGTCTGTATTCCTGTCGATGTATGTCTTTAGCCATGCGGATTGCTCAAATTTAATTACGCGATGAATTTTTTTCAACTGCATTCCTAAATCTAAACATTGTTTCAAATTTTCACAATGTATTATGTATTCATTTTTATCATACAAAGTTGTACATAATTTAGTAGACTTGCTACCTGGGGGTTAATAGTGCTCAGGACACAATGGTAAATCTTTGTGCAGCTCATGTAGCTCCTGAGGATAGTGCAAGTCTACTTCTAAAATAAATCCTACAGTGTCATTGGTATTTGCGAAGTTATTTACATTATTTAAATCATTTTCATCTACCCACTCAAATGAGCCTTTAGGTAGTGGCATACTCATTGCCGCGCCATACAAATTATTGACGTCAAAATACATTAAGTATGACTCGGGTTTGTTAACATCAAATTCATCATCCATGTACCGATTGTTGGCCTTCGCATACGCAAATACACCCTTGCGAATATCTTATTGGAGTCTTTCCGGATCTAGGTAATAAAGTTTTGTGATTTGTTTATCGTCATCTTCAAGATAGGATGCTAATTTTTCTAAACTTGATGCCATGAATCTAAATGAATCTATAGAACATAAAGACACAGATATATCATCAATAGATTTTGTAAATGAAATATATCGATCTTTATTAATTGGCAATAATGTAACTTTACCTTCGAAAACAGTTGCTAATGATTTAATTAAAAAATAAGAATCATACCCAGATAAATTGTGAAAAACTACCGGTATTACATGAGATTTTGGGTAATTTAAATTGCATGAGATGTGTGCAGGTCCGCGATAGTTACCCGTAAAATGGCAACGATCATAGCATTTCTCTTTATCAGAGGCTATTGTTTTTTCGCAAATATGACAAACATTTGACCAATCATGACTCTTTTGTTGCTGTTCGTCAAGTGGTTTCATAGGTATAGGATTTTCTAAATACTGCTCAACTTCAAATGCGAAATTTTCAAGTTTATTGACAAACCACTTTACGCAATCAGATGATCGATTAATTTCAAATTTTGACAAATTATTGTCATAATTACAGTGACGATAGAATGCAATGCTGTGTGGAACGTGTTTTTGAATATCATCATCCCCCTGAGGCTCTAGTGTACACTTTAAGTCTGCGTAGACAACAAACGGTACCGAGTCTTTATTACGATAATTTTAAAATTTTAATATTTTGTTTTCATTAGTAGGAAATTTCATACGGACTTTATTCAATTTGAAACAGTCATCATTGTGATTATTAATAGATGTTTCTGTTTTAAAGTGACTTAAACATCGATCACAGAAATATAATTTACAATGTGCCTTAGAAATTTGATTTTTTACTAATCGCGATAGATTTTTAATTAAGGCAAAATGATAAGCAGGCTTATAATTTTTATAATCATTCTCATTTGACATATTTAAATTTATGTTCGCCCGCACCATTAAGAGATGAATTTTTTTTACATCAGACTTAGAATTCTTACTTAAATACAATAGTATAATGATACTTTTTTCATCTCCGAAACCATTAAATTCTGACTCAATACCGTATACATTGATTGACAAATTATTTAACGTTTCAAATTTTGGAATATCTTTCGGGGTGATTGAAAAATCAATACCTTCATACTGAAGTACGCTGCTGTAATGAGGGTACGATGTTGTCCTCTCCGGATGCCCAGTGTGAGCTTCGTGGGTTGCTGCCACAACACACCAGGGAAAACAGTATTCGTCGTGGATCTCGATGTTTAAGACTGCACGTTTCATCTGGATATCTTTCGGCAGTCTAACAAAAGTTGATGCTCCAGCTTGTAGAGGAAAATATCTGGACATTGTGATGACCAAGCTATGGATCTCAAGTAATCTCCACCCCGAGTCCTTTTGATTGAACTCTTCAACCTTTTTTAATAAGTTCTCGTTGACATGGCCAGCATACCAATCAGCGAGAGATATTGGGGGTGTAATTTCCCGACCTGTAGTGTTGAAAAATTTAGTTTCATCAACGACGTCATTAATTTTTTCATTTCTAAATTTACATACAAGTTCGACGTTGATTTTCACCTCAGCAACATCACCCAACATTTATAACGTATACCGTAATCAAATTTCACGACGAAGACGCGGAACAGTCTCATATATCGTATGCGGTCGCCCACGCGTGATAAATAAATGATAATAAATAATAATAAATGATATTAAATACTGAGATCAAATAAAATAATAATAATAAATAATAAGTGTGCCTGAACCAGCTCCTCAGGCTGGGTTAGTGCACGCAGGCGCCAGACCGTTTATTTAAAACGGACAAAATTTATTCAGAAGGGAATTTACGAGGGAAAATCCAAGCAAGCGATTTGTGACGAAGCGGATAAACACTTGAGTGAAACAGTGGAAATTAAATAAATAATAGAAAAATTGTAAATGAGCAATAGATAATTACATATAAATAACAAACAAGAGCAGGAAAAATAAATGAAAACAGTAGGAAAAAGATCCAGAGAAATAAATATTAAACTTTCCCTGACAGCTGTTGGTTTCCGACTGTTTATATTTATAAACAATAAAAAAAATAATAATATTTCACAATATCTAAGTTTGTTTTAATTAATAATAATAACTGGTGATTACCAAAGATTACAATTAAAATTGTTATAAATTTTACACCACTGGGGTAATTTCTTATCACACAATATCAACACAAATTATTTATACTCAATTTAAAAAAATAATAATATAATTTAGTTTTATTAACAAGAATAAATGATAATAATATTTTTAATTCATTTGAATTTTACCTCTCAACTGTTTTAATAGAGAGAAAGATACGGAATTTTTCCTCACTCACACTCAAAATAATAAATTCTTCTCTGTTAAAATTATTTATAATTTTAAATAATAATTTCAATAATAATTTTGACCGCTGGGGTGAACAAATAAATTAAAATAAAAGTACAGTTACTACATTATTTTAAGTAATAATGATTATAAATTATAAGGCTTAATATTTATACAAATAGTTTTAGTGAAAATAAAAAAAATATAATTTTAAGGCTTTGGGAATTATTTTCACCCAAGTGATGATGTCAGTACTTGAGGAATTTACTCAAGTACTGCATGCGCTCTATAGATATATACTATAGGTATATATAAATGTATACCGGCGACGTCCCACTACGTCGTATATGTTTTATATCTATATATTTATATTTATATAGAAGTATCTGGAAACTTTACACAATATAACAAAAAGTAATATTTAACAATAATTATTTATAATTATTCCGTGTATCATTCAGTAATATTAATATATATAGATATTAATTATACTCTCCGCGGCGACCAACAACTACCGGGGGAGGTTATCACGTGAAAAATATTATCCGACAAAAGAAATACAAAGTACTTACTCATAAATCTCCAATAATCAGCTAAATAATATTCAGAAATAAAGTACACACTATTATTCACCCGGTGAATAATATCAACAGAAACTTTACAATAAAAAAAAAAAACTACTAATTATCAATAATAATTTTTCACTTTCCTGACAGTGTCCGTACGCAACAATAGCCCGTATCTTTCTAATTTAATTACCCTATCCTCCACCTGTTGGTCGCTCACGTGGCGCAATAATCGCCCTAATTTACTATTATGATTATTTTTCTCTAGCCCTGGGCCTAGTTTTTAAATTAAAAATATAAAATATAAAGATAATTTGTCCACACCTGAATGATACATGAATAATTATTCAAATGCATGTACTAGTTATTTATATTATGTTCATATTTTTATCTTATCTCATAAATTAAATAATAATTAGTTCAAATCATTAAATCCGTCAACAAAGTATTGATTTTTCCCCTACCCGGCGGTCAATACTTTCTACCAATACATAAATGACATCAAATTATCGGATGACAAGTTTGACAGAAATATAATATAAACAATAGTTGGGGCATAATGACACACTGGATTATGCATACCAACTGTTTTAAAATCCTAAACAAAAAACTTAAACTAACAAAAATCAATTGTTTATATTTTTAAATTGTAAAATGAAATTATTTCATACACGTGCTCACTCACACGCTGCGCGCATGCGCTAGTATTGTGAACGGACTGCTGTCTCAACCGGCGGAATGGCGGAATGCCCGCGCAACGATTCGAATTCAAACTTACAATTAAAATATTTAAACTTACGACTAATTAAAACTAAATAATTTGAATCGTTACGTGACAACATCAAGTTTAAGTTTATTAATTACTTAAAAATCCAATTTTTTAAAATTATTATATTTTCCAGAGCACACAAGTAATTATTGTTGTTGTTTTTCAGTTTACAGTGATATTCACAAAAATTATTGTTCAATAATTTTATATTTTTCAACGCGGGAACTTTGAAATCATCTAAATCAATTGCAATTTTATCGCTTCCAATTAAATCTTGCATCCATAATTTTTTCTCAGACCCTTTTACATAGTTATAGTTGTAATTATAAGTGACATGTTCAATTGTTTCTTTTAGCTTTAAATATTGCGTTTTTCCAGCATCCCAGGTGATTCCATGATGATTATATGTTACCCAGGTAGTAGTGAGACAGAGGGGGTTCACCCCCCGATAACGCAGTACTCTACCTTACCGACAGCCGCGGATACCTCCTGTCGGTAATTTACCATATCTGCGGCCGGTAATTTGTACATATCTGAGGCATGTAAGCGATATCGATGATCGATAGATCATTTCTCGGTCGGTAAAGTAGGGATTATCTCTACCGACTGCCGAGAATACCGTCACTTGGTATTAATTTATCGACCATCAGTCAATTATCATGTGTATGATGCAAAATACTATCACACTATCATCAGAGCTGATACCTTACCGTATACCAGCTCTGATAATAGCATGACATGTATTTATATGAAGATCATTCGCAGGTTTTATATATTCAAACAGGTTGTAGGACGAGCACTTGCGAGAAGCCTTGATGTCACTGCCATGTCACGGTTTATTCCTTTCCCCACCCCTCTTTTTAGCGGATAACATCATTCAGCGTGTCTGAACTCATTTTTTTGTGAGGTAAAGTGGGGGAAATGAAGATGCGCAAATGCTTTAATGATTACATCACCTTCCGCGTCGTTTACCGTTACTAAGCTCATATTTCAAACCAAGTGGGGTAATATGAACATCCGCAGTTACGTCATTTTACCCGATTACATCATCTTTTACGTCATACGTCAAGTCCAAACTCGTTTTTTTTTTTTTCGGTAACTAAGTGGGGAGGAATAAAGAGTTGAGTGGGTGATTCTCGCAGCCATATGCATCAGTCTGCCCAAGTTTCCTGTAGTAAGAACAATCGTTTCTCAATTAAAAAACCTGTGAAAAAAGTGATAAACAAATGGACCGTCGAATTCTAAGGTATAGTTAAAAAACTTATCTTTATTGATTAAACTGGTGTGCATCTTTCCAACCATATTTACTAACAATCTTTTACAGACCTCATGTATGCACTGATCATTGTGATCATCCAGCACAGATTGAGTTTGATGAAGTGTGTGTTGTGAGTGAACAAGAAGAAGACAATTATATTTAGAAATTAGTTACTCAAGAAAGAGAAATTGACTTACAGATCTTATATTGGAAGAACTTATTACTTTCCTTCAAAGATCGTAAAGGTTACGAACAAGCCTGTCACAGAGTCACATACGTTATAACACACTTAATGTTTAAGACTAACTCATCAAAATAAATCGTAGACACCTGTAATGGATCTATTAAGTGAAGAAGAAATAGAGTATCTGGCAAACCATCCACCATACGTTTTATTTGAAGCAGAATTATTATCACGTTATTTCGAACAACCAACACAAAACTACATTGAAAGGTTTGTACGTGATATTCATCTTTTCCAAACTAATTTGAATATCATTTTAACTAGACGTGATAAAAAAGCGTGCCCATACTGCTGTGCATTCAAAGACTCTGTAAAAAAACTGCATCAAGTGATCGAAAGTTTGGAAAAACTAGAAGAACGTATCGAAAAAAAATAAAAGACAATGGAATTCATCGTAGATTTCACGGGGTTTGTTATGCCTGATGACACCATAGTAGTAAAAGAATTATGCGTAGGTGATATAGTAGATGAAAAATTCTCATTCTTTAAGTGTTAACATTTTATCTTTCAACCGCCATTGGAATACGATCGAGCAATCATGCAAGAAACTTTTGATGAAAGTGGCTACGGTCATGGTATCCGGCGGGACTCGGGTGAAGTGCCATACAATGAACTCAAAGAAATTATAAAAGATTTGGTGAGCACAGCAAGTTACATTTATGTCGATGGAAAGCAAAAATACAAATGGTTGACGATCATGACCGATTACTCAGCACAAATAATCGACATCCAACTAATGAGACATTATTCATTTGAAAACGTGGATCGCTATGATAAAGAAAAATGTCCACTGAGGCAGTTTCATCGCCGGAGAACACATGCGTGTGCTTTTCAAAATATTCAACAATTAAAGCGGTGGTTCCTGGATTTCTGGGGTGAAGAACCATCATACGGAAAATCTGTGCAAGTATATTATCAACTGTCCGATTTGAAAAAAATGCAAAAACGTGACATCGCCTGCCTTGATTATCACTTCCTTCTACGTTTTGCGAGGACCCAAATACGTCATGTTTACGATACTCTTCCTTTGGAATTACAGAATAATGATAAAATAAGAGATTACTCATTTTGTATGGACCACTACTTAGTGACTGGTGGAGATTGGGATATCTGTGGAATATGGCTTTATCCATACCGAAAAGATTGCCCAAAGTGTATAAAAAATAGTAATCCTATAAAAATAATAATTCATAAAACAAGTTAAAAAAACAAAAAAATATACAATTTAAGTAAACTTATGATATCTAATGTTTTTGGAATGTATTAGGTTAAGATTATAAATAAATCAAATTAATTTATCGATAAAAAATTTTTATTTATTTATTAATATAATTTTTTTAATCAATACAGGTTCTATAATATAGCTTGATCTTTGTATCCTAAGTTTAAACCTTTCTCGATCTCGAGCCATTTGCTCCCATTTACCTCGTCTAGCAGTTTTGTATGCATACTTCCATGTATACATATAATGTATAGTTGGTGTCAGATCAAATTGCACAACCATGTTTCAAGTCAATTTTCGTACAGTGCCACTGATGGGGTTATACTCAATTATACGATCGTGGATGATTAAACAATAAGCTGTTGTGTTTTGCGGAAATTGATTAGTGGATTCAAACTCCAATCGAATGTCTACTGGTCCAGATTTAATTGCCTCGTTCTGTTTAGAGCAGTCTATAACACAGAGCGGTGCTTCTTGCAAAAATTTCTGCTTTGTTAACAGTGGTTCAGCCTCTTTATTGTAGTATGATGATTGAAAATCAGTGTACATATTATACAATAAAGTATACTGATTATCGTTTATGACCAAATTAAGATCCCCGTACGGATAACTCTGTGAGTTCAGAAATAACTTTACGTTCTGAAGCATACAGTGATCAAATCGACTTGCATTCTTCTTTGCATCGTTTTTTCTGGCTGTCTGAAATCCAAGGATGACGTAACGTGGCTTCTCCAGTTGTGTTGATATTTTGACAGCCCAAATGTGCTTTGATGTTGCTGGTAATAGTGGATACTCATACAATTCCCAGGTTCGAAAACTGATTGAGATTGCTGGATCACCGGTAATATAATTTAATGCCTGAATTTTCTCCTTGTCTGACAGGGTGACATATGGGACAATCCACTCAATTTTTTGTAAAGTTAACCTTACTTCTTCAGCAGCCGCTCCTGTCGCTGCTTATTGTATGTAAGCATTAATGTCACTGTTTGAAATTGTAAGAACTATCTCTAGCTGAACATTCATAAGAACTTTCAGATAATCTTCAGCAAAACCACTTAAAATATTCAGCGGAATCAATATATCAAAGTTTCCTGCAGCGTTGGTTAATTTAATATCATCCTCCATCACCCAGCCAGCATTCTCCAAAGCACTTAACTGATTTGGACTAAATGACACATAACCTTTCATCAAGCTTGTGATACCAACGTTACTACTTCGATCAACTTCAACACCATTCATAAGTTATCGGAATTCTTTAATCATGTGACCAATCCCCATATTAACCAAGTTGGTGGTGGCGACGACAGCTGTATTATCATTCTTAGTAAACTTTCCAAGAATATGAAGTGCACTTTTGCTAGGAAGTATACACAAATTTTGATTTTGGATGGTGATACGAACTTCATCATTGTTGTTCAAAGTCGACGATGCATACGGTTGATGAGCATGCAGTTCATAGTCAGCAATTGACTCATCGAATATAATTGGTCGTTGGATATCCAAAATATTAGCCATTATTTTTTATATCCTCTGTCACCTACTGCACCGTACTTGTTGCCTTTCTCGTAACCACCGTACGCTGTACTACCTTTTATGCTTGGTGCCGAATATTTATCTTTGCTATTTTTAAAATCCGTGCCGTATTTACTTTGTTGGCTTTCTAAATACTTTCTTAAGTTTTTTGAAGCTTCGTTATTGGACATTATACTCAACAGCTCACCACCTAAGTCTTTCGACACGGAATTATGCAGCAGAAATTAAATTTTATTCTGTTAATCTTCCACGTAAACGTAGTCCGAGACTTTTCAGGAACAGCTTGTTCTGATGTGTTAACGTCTTGTGAGGTGTTCTTCGACTGATTGCGCTTGACCATGATGATAGCTTTTTATAGCCCGCACTACTCTTTGTATCGTATACAATACCCATTTATATCGTTTTCACATGTAATCTTATGGTTATAGTTTCACCCCTGAAATTTGCTAATTTTCCATCCTGATCCACTATACGTAGTCTTATATTATATATAGCATCTGCGGAGATTGGAAGGTAAATGACGTGTGATGGTAACTCAACGATCTTATATCCTGGTGGTACGCTCGGAAAAAACTCATGAATTGTGTGCACTTTGTGTTCATTTATGTAAGCACCCGTGGTAATATTACACTCAACCCTTAAAGCATTTAGCTTTAGTATAGCCACAGGTAATTCTGATGAGTGAGTTCTGTTTGGTTGAAGCCGACGATTCTTGAAACCTAACAGCCGACCAATAGAATCGTTAGGTATAAAATTTATAATCTGTTCACATTTAATTTCACTTTTTAGCTCATTATTATTTGCTCTAATACTGATGCTAAGTCTCGGTAATGACTTTTGTATGTATTTCTCAATATCTCTAATTTCATAACTACCAGTTGGTATTTTAATTACTCTTTCTTTAACAGGAACGATTCTTTTGAGGATAGCTTTCTTGGAAATTTGTTTTTCAGGTTGCACATCAATATCTGGAGCCAATGAAACATCATCACTTCTCGTCACTATAGTCACATCTCGTTTTTTCCTCTTTCCAACAGGTTTATCGATATTTCCAACGTTGTTATCCTCAATGTCATTTGTATCTTCTTGTTCTTCCGGAGGATAAGTTACATAAAACTTATTAGCGCCAATGTCTATATTGGGTATCGAATTAAATGTCAGCAATTCTACAAGACCCAAGACATACTTTTTTTCCTCTGACAGTTCGATTGGTGGGAAATAATTTGCCT
The DNA here is from genome assembly GCA_964016945.1 of Microplitis deprimator. Taxonomy (NCBI): domain Eukaryota; kingdom Metazoa; phylum Arthropoda; class Insecta; order Hymenoptera; family Braconidae; genus Microplitis; species Microplitis deprimator. The sequence continues at coordinate 4,951,877 of OZ024714.1, read as the reverse complement.
CTAACACAGAGGACGATCCTGTCAGTGTTAACGTGAAAGACTCAGCCATGACTAATGTCCTGAGTAACTAGTCATGTCAATTTAAAGTTGCCCGGAAAGAAATTTTAGGCACAAATGTCCACATATAATTGTGTCAAAGTTTTGATATCTTTTATGATTATATTTCACGCTACCAACATCAAGATATTTTATAAGGTCTTCCGGTGGTCGTAAATCACCAAAACTATCGAAATAAATTACTTTATTACGACTTTTCTTGTACGCAACCCAATGAGTTCCAAGACCGAATCTGTCATCAAGATTGACAATGGCCGATTCAAATTTTTTAGGTCCAGATTTTGGCAGATCGTTTCTCATGAAAACACCGCGGAAATTGGGTATCTTTAATGCCTTGGCGTATTTCATCAAGTCGATATTTGTAAGTGCTCGATGTGGTAGCTCTACATGTTTTTTGACTTACATCCTCTACCAACTGATGGATATGGCCACAAATATAGGCCCATACCACGTCTGTATGGCTTTAAGTATAAGCCTTTACCTATAGCTATCTCTTCCATTTTTGAATTATGTCTCTTGCTCTCCTCTAACTGTCTTTTGGCTGAACTGGCATCGTTGACAGCCTTCGCAACCGCCGCAGCGCCACCAGCGAGAGCGCCAGTAGCCGAAAGACCTGCAAATAGGGGTATCAAAAATGGAAGTACACCACCTATTTTAGATGGAACTGGTAGAATACGTGGCTGTCGAACATTTTTCTTCCCACCAGATTTTTTTACCTCTTGTCGAGCCCCTTTAAGTGCCGACTTAATTGGATCACCACCTGCTTGCATGGCTTGCTTAGCAGCCGTTACAATTTTTCTCAGCGCCACCTTGGATCGTCTGCTGGTACTTTTCTTCTTACCACTCTTTTTCCTCTTCTTGCCCACCATTCTCTTCTTCTTACCACCCTTTCTCTTTTTCTTCTTTATTCCCATTCCGAAGCGTTTTTTCACCTTCATGATCTTGTTCACACTCCAAGCAGCAGCTTTTTCTCCAATAGTAGCGTCTTTCGCTTGAAAACGTTCCCACGCTTTGCCAGCTAATATTTTATCAGCTTCGTGACGTGCTAACAAATTTTCTCGATTTTTCGAGTAAGCAATGTCGTGATTCTTACACGCTGCATCCAAAGGATTGATGCCAGGGTCACCACGAGCCAATCTCTTCTCTAACTTTGTTCCTGGTCCGCAATACTGATAACCGGGTATATGAAGTTCAAAAGGTAGCTTGTTAATGATACTGTTGACAATACCTTTCCCACTAATACATCCGCACTCTATCACAGCAACATAATGAATGATAATAAATCATTATAAATGATCATACTTATAGTCATAGAAAAGATTTGTCACTCTAACAGTGAACTGTTAACATGGAGTTCAAAAAACACGACGCTAAATTACCTGTGATCAATTTCGATCAAATTGTTCAAGGTACAGGAGTAAAAAGGATCAAAAGACATGGCGCTTTACTACCGAACAGTGTGCGGGCAGTGTTTTGTGGCCCATCAAACTGTGGTAAAACAAATGCCTTATTATCACTTATTATACATCCCAATGGTCTGAGATTCAACAACATTTACCTTTACTCAAAATCTCTCAATCAACCAAAATACAAGTTCTTAGAGAAGTTGCTGAAGCCTATAGAGGGTGTAGGATTTTTTTCATTCAATGAGCATGAGAATGTGATCAAACCAGAGGATGCGAAACCCAATTCACTGATGATATTTGACGATGTTGCATGTGAAAAACAGGATCATATTAGAGCTTACTTTTGTATGGGTCGACACAAAGACGTAGACAGTTTTTATTTGTGTCAAACTTATACACGTATTCCTAAGCATTTAATACGTGATAATGTGAATTTTTTAGTTCTGTTCCGTCAAGATGAAATGAATTTAAAACATGTATATGACGATCATGTAAATACAGACATGTCATACAATTCATTCAAAGAACTATGCTCAGCATGTTGGAATGACGGTAAATATGGTTTTGTGGTAATTGATAAAGATAGTGAGCTCAACAATGGACGATACAGAAAAGGATTTGACTGCTTTATTAGTATAAATTAAAGTGTAACTATTAATATGAATCATATATCTAGTGAACTCTAATACATCAACATGAAGCCTGAAGAGATTTCGAAACAAAAAGATGTGCTGCGTCAGATATCTGAAGCAAGTGACGCGATCAGACGAAAGCATAAAATGCTGAAGTTAGGTAAAGATAGCGCTGAAAAAGCTATGGGTGAAATGTTTAAACCCATAGTTACACCGTTGCAGAATCTAGTTGAATCGTCGAAACAAAAAATTTAGCAAGAAGTCAAGAATGAAATTAAAGAAGAAGAGGTTACACAAAAGAACAATTCGACACTCAACAACAACAACAAAACAGATTTTGATGATACAAGTCATTATGATAGCTTTATGTCTGATGACGATGGGAGTAGTAGAATTCTTAATGAAACCCAGATAAATCCCTCTGCTTCCAGTACTCCCGCTAAACCGAGCAGTTTAGTGAAATCCTATTTAGGCAAAGTGTATAGAAAAAGTAAAGAAATTGATTTGAGATACGGTGTTCGTCGGCGATACAATGATTTTTATATTGGTGATTCAGAAATAAATTTTGAGGAAAATACGTTTTATGTTAAAAATCAGGAATACCCAATAACTCCTGGTTTATTGGAATTGCTGTTCAAAAAATCACCACATGATGCAAGTGTTACACAAGATGATAAAAATAAATATCTTGAGATCATCAAAAACACAAACACTTATAGAAAAAATTACAAATCAGATGGTAGTATTTATGAAGACTCAACAATAAAGTTTAATAATTATATTGCTGATTTTCTTACAAAAAATACAAAAGCATCTAAGGGAAAAGGGCTGCCTAAATATAAGATTGTAAAAAAGAAGAAAACACATATGGATTACGTTTATTGGGATGATCCAAACGAACTGGTTGATCGTCTACGTTTACTCATGGCATCTCAAGCTGCCGGTAATCCAAGTGACACAAATGAAATTATATCGATAATCGAAGAGTTACGGGAGGCCGGAATTATATATTAACAGTATTTTTTGAACTGTTTCGGCCAGTCTTCTACTGTTCATAGAAGTGTACACAGCAAAAAAAAAATGAGTATCGACATATTTGGACGCTCGTTAACAACAGCTGCAGTTATTAGTGGACCACCTGGACCACCTGGAGTTGGTTTTAAGTTAACTCCTGGTGGAGATTATGATTTGGAGAGCAAAAGATTGTGTCATGTTGGTGATCCTACAGATGATAATGATGCAGCAACTTTGAAATTTACGCGTGATCTTGTCCATAAAAAATTGACTTTAATGTATGATAGTATGAAAGATGATCTGTCCGAGATCATTTCACTTTTGCATGCCGAAGTGGTAACACTGGACTCTACTCTAGTATCATTAAAGGAAGAGGTTCAAGAACTAAAATTAAAGTTAAAAAAGCAGATAACAAAAAAAGAATCATTTGATGACAATACCCGGCGTATAAAAAAATTGGAGGCTAAAATTTTTAACGATGGAGGACAAGAAATCAGTAATAGCTTATGAGCTCCATAAACAAGCTCGTAGAAATTACCTGCGACGACATGTTGATATCCGGGGGCTCGATGAAACCTGGCAGGCAGATTTAGTTGAAATGATCCCATACGCTACATCAAATAAAGGAAATAAATACTTGCTGACGGTGATAGATATATTTTCCAAGTACGCTTGGGCTGTACCAATTAAAAATAAAAGTGCTAGTGATGTTACGAATGCAATGAAATCCATATTTCAACGAGGACGTGTTCCAAAAAATCTTCATGTCGATCAAGGCAAAGAGTTTTACAATAAAGAGTTCAAAGATCTTATGAAGCAGTATAAAATTAATATGTACTCTACATTCAGCAACCTGAAAGCATACATATGTGAGCGTTTTAACCGAACACTTAAAACGAATATGTGGCGTCAATTCTCTGCTTGTGGTAATTATAAATGGATCAACATGCTAGAAGAATTGTTAAATACTTATAATAATACTAAACATCGTACAATTAAAATGAAACCTGTTGATGTAACTGTTGCTAATGAAAGAAAACTGTTAAAAAATATATACAAACCTCTTCAAATGCAACAGCGAGTACGAAAATCTAAGTTAAAAGTTGGAGATAAAGTTCGCATTAGCAAACATAAACATGTGTTTGAGAAAGGTTACACCGCTAACTGGACAACAGAGATTTTCACTATAAAATCTGTACAAAATACGGTACCTACGACCTACAGACTTGTAGACTATCAGGACCAGCCAATAGAAGGTGGATTCTACGATGAAGAACTCAGCAAAGTTAAATATCCGGATGTTTACCTGGTAGAAAAAGTTATAAAAACACGTGGAAATAAATTATATGTAAAGTGGCTCGGCTTTGATAGCTCTCACAATAGCTGGATAAATAAATCTGATCTGTAAAAAATGTATTATATTTTTGAAATAAAACAAAATAATTTTTAATCATGTATATATATATGTTTTATTTTTTTTTTTTACTAGCCTGAAATCTATAAATATTTTTTACATTTTTCTTCTTTTGTTTGGTCTCGGTATAGTCATAATTTCATCTCTTGACACTTCGTAACCCCATGGTACGGTATCAGTGCTGTTTAACAAAAGCTGACGTTTGTCATCTTCCCAACTTAAAGCTATTTTATTCTGAACTATTGTACTAACACTATGTTTGTAACTTTTAATTACATATTGTTTTTTTACTTAAATTTACATGATCTTCTAAACATCGTTTGAAATCTTCAAAAGTGATAGTTCGCAAAGTCGGACGTTTAACACCTTTGGCTCGCTTTTTTACCTGATCTTCATTATAAATCTTAAAAGCATACAACTTTGCTCTAAGTCCAGTGAATTCAGTCATAATTTTACCATTATTCTCATCCTTCATCAGACCTAAAACTTTTTTAGTAACTAGTGGTATATTGTAAACATTATCAGGTGGATAATCAGAGGTGTCAAACTTGGCGATACCACGTTTGATGATCTCATAGATGTCTGGTACAATAAAATGGTAAATAAGACTATCAGTGTCAGTGTACATTAGTTTCGATTCATCGTTTGCAAAATTTTGTTTTACATAATTATAATGGAAGTCATATATATAAGTTTTTGATAGATCTAATATACAAAAGCCAACATAGATTGGTTTGTCAAAGCGTACTTTTGCTGCCTTCAATTCAATAATTATCATATTCTCGTCAAAAATAGTAAGACTATGGAAATTAGGCTTACAAATATAGTCAGCAGCGCCATATCTACCGGCCCATCTTGTTACTATATGAATCTCTTTGTATTTTCTAACATTTTTCATAGTCTTACCAAATACAGCATTATTCATAAGTTTATAAAAGTCTTTTTCAAACTCATTTTTAGCAGCTTTTCTACAATCTGTATTTTTATCTATATATGACTTGAGCCAGAGTGACTGTTCGAATTTTAAAACTCTGTGAATTTTTGTTAATTTTAATCCTAAATCTAAACATTGTCGTAAATTCTTATAATGTATAACATAATTTTTTTTATCATATAAAGTTGTCGATAATTTAGTATACTTGCTACCCGGTGGTGAAAAATGTTCAGGACATAGTGGTAAATCTTTATGTAGATCATGCAATTCCTGAGGATAATGGAGATCAACTTCTAATACATAGCCAACGCTATCGATGTCGTTTAAAAATTTATCTACGTTATCGACGTCAAAAGATAGATCGTCAGGCGGGTAAACCCATTCAAATGAACCTTTTGGTAGCGGCATACTCACAGCAGCACCATACAAATTATTCACATCATAATACATTAAATAGGATTCAGCTTTATTAGGATCAAAGCTGGATCCCATGTAACGATTATTGGCCACTGCATACCTATTTGTACACTGAGATACACCACCTCTGATACCTTTTTCAATAAATAGCATCATTTCAGGATCGGTAAATAACTCGAGTTCAACATTTGTATATTTTAACATCGAATCGAAAGCAAGTCCCGGCGCTGTATAGTAATGTAAAGGATCTAAGCTATAAGTAGCCATACAATTATGTCTGAAATTTTGAAATATGTCAGCTAAAAGAAGTACATCTGTTTTTAAATATAAATCTGAATATTCCCCTAATGTTTTAATATCAAATTTATTCCACACTAATTGAGCAAGAGAATAATCATTATCAGATACACCATCGTTCGATAATTTAGAATAAAATGAGTCTTGATCAGGCAGCTGTTTGTCATTAAGTTTGTCAATATCAGTTACGTACTCGTATGGGAATACACCCTTTCGAGTTACTAATTTGAATTTTTCTGGATCATTGTAATGTTGTTGAGTAATTTGTTTATCACAATCATTCAGATTAGATGCTAATTTGTCAAGACTAGAAGCCATGAACCTGAATGAATCTATAAAACGTAAGCAAACTGATGTATTTTCAACATACTTCGTAAAAGATATATAACGTTCTTTATTAATTGGTAGTAATGTAATTTTACCCTCGAAAACAGTTGATAAAGATTTTATTATAAAATGGGAATCGTAACCAGATAAATTATGAAATACTATTGGTATAGTGTGAGATTTTCTATAATTTATATTACAAGATAAGTGAGCTGGCCCGCGATAGTTACCAGTAAAATGACAGTGATCGTAGCATTTATCTGTTGCAGAAGTTATAGATCTTTCACAAATATGACATACAGTTGCTTGCTCATGACTCTCTTTTTGTTGTCTCGATAGAGGTTTCATAGCAACAGGATTTTTTAAGTATAATTCGACTTCTAATGCTAAACATTCTAATTTTTTTACAAACCACTCAATGCAGGTTTGTGATCGATTGAGTTCAAATTTAGATAAATTATTATTATAACTGCAAAAACGATAAAATGCGATACTATGTGGTATATGTTTGTCAGAATTATCATTTTCTTGAGGCTCAAGTGTACATTCTAGGTCTGCATAGACAACAAATGGTACAATATCTTTATACTGGTAATTTTTGAACTTTAAAATTTTATTTTCTTCAGTTGGAAATGTCATGTGAACTTTATTTAATGCGAAACAGTCTTTTTCATGATCTTCAAACGATTTTTCCAGTTTAAAATGATTTAAGCATCGGTCACAAAAAAATAATTTGCTTTTCGAAGCTGATATCTGACTTTTTACTAATCGTGAAAGATCTTTAATTAGAGCAAAATGATATATAGGCTCATAATCTTCATACTCATTACCTGTCATATTTAAATTAACATTAGCTTGTAACATTAAAAGGTGGACTGTTTTTCTATTATTAGTTTTACAATATTTACTTAAATATAATGGAATTATAATACTTTTTTCAGACTTTTTCTTTGTAAAGTGAGATTCAATACCATAAACATTAATCGTTAAGTCATTTAGTCTTTCAAACTGTGGGATTTGCTTAAGTGTCATAGGAAATTTAATACCTGTATATTCTAGGACAGCACTATAATGAGGATACGCTGATGTTCTCTCAGGATGTCCAGTGTTAGGAAGATGAATCGCAGCAACGACGCTCCATAGAAAACAGTACTCATCGAAATTTTCTATGTTGAGAACAGCTCGTTTCATCTGGATATCTCGAGGAAGCCTCACAAAAGTTGAAGTCCCTCCTTGCAGAGGTGTGTATTTTGACATTGTTACCACCAGATTGGTAATCTCCGTCAAGCTCCACCCTGAATCTTTTTGGTTAAATTCTTCGACTTTGTTTAACATTTTTTCGTATACAAAGTCTGTATACCACTCAGCTAAAGATGTTGCAGGTAAAATAGCCCGACTCTTGGTGTTGAATGATTTGACTTCTTCTTCAACTGATGTATTTTTCCTGAATTTGCAAAATAGTTCAACGTTTACTTTAACACCTGCAACGTTTTCCAGCATTTCTTGGATTTTATCCAGGACAATGTCTCTAGAGACATTCAAAAAATCTCTCAGGTCAGTGTGAGAGCGGTTGATTATCGATCCTGTCTTAATGTTGTTGGAAAAAGCGTTCTCGAGATCTTGCTATTTAATAGATTGATTATTCACACTTAAATCACCACCTGCTACCTGTCCACTAAGTTGCAGAAACTGATTACTGTACCAACAAAGAACTGCTATGTTTGCTTGCACACTTCGTCGAACTTGAACGGTGGTATTAGGATCTGTCAAAATTGTATTAAAATAGTCTATTGTATCATTACAAACATTGTAACACCTCTGACATTGCTCTTTATCCACCACCTCTGATTGTAAATCATTATATGATTGTGCCACTGTATTTACTAAATTGTGGAGAGCTTTAACTAAACCTCGTTGGGACATTTTTTTGAATTGTTTTATTAACACTGTATTTTAAAAATTTTAAATCACAAACACTTGTGGATCAGGAATAATTATTTTATATAAAAACTTGAGATGTGTTCACATAAAGGTTTACACTTCAACTGTAAATTTAACTATAGGTTTAATGTTATCAAAGTTTCTAAGTATTCAAAACGAGGAACACACAGAGAGTAAAAAAAATAAATCTCATTAAGCTGCGTAATGGATATGTTATAGAAATGATTTACTTGGGTGGTATAGATTAAAAAGAAAAGTATTTATCAACGATCGTTTAAGATTAAACACAGAGAGTAAAAAAAAAATACATAATAAATTTTTTAAGAATTATGAGTATCAAATATCGATGCTAGCACAGATCTCATTAAGCGGTAAAATAAAAATTGTTTTACTTTCCCGGGTGATAGAATCATCGATGACAGATATGTTAAATTACATAGAAGAGTGTTATAAAAATTATTTACTTGGGTGGTACAGATTAATAAGAAATCTATACATCAATAACATGAACGATCGTTTAAGATTTAACACAGAGAGTAAGAAATACATAATAAATTTAAGCGGTGTGATAAAAATTTTTAACTTCCGGTTATCGATGACAGATTTAAAACAGAGAGTTGAATAAATAATGAGACTGCAAGAATCAAAGATCGATGATAGTACAAATCTCATTAAGCGGTGTAATAGAAATTGTTTATTTCCGGTGGGTATGTTGGAATTACATAGAAGACTGTTACATATCAATAGTCTAAAAAAATTAAATAAATTATAGAATTAATATGTGGATGGAAGTATCAAATATAAGATTTATTATATATACGATTTGGATCATAAAAAAATGTTTATGTTGGGTAAATCGTAGAAAAAACATGTGGAAATATATGTAATTTAATATATATTTACTTCAAATCGTGAGATCGATAATGATAATGTCTTTTAGGAAAGATATATGTAAAAAAAAAAAAAATGAAGTTACTAAATAAGGATAAAACTGTAAGTTGATGAAATATTTGTATGAGTTGGATAATACAGTTCTAGTATCGATTTTTTTCAGATAGATGGCAGAGTAAACATGATTCCCTATTTTATCGATACATTCAAAATTATTTTCAATTATATCTTTAAAATGTACATTTTTTTAAATGTAAATTTTTAATTGATATAAAAAAGGTGATTTTCACACAAATAGGATAAAAGACAAAGTAAATTACTATAGTTAATTTGATAGTGGATAATATGTATATTATTCCAAGTTAAAGTGAGACACTCATATCTATCACTACATGTCAGAGTGAGATGCTCTATGGGTGTTTCTTATACATACGATCGTTTTATGGATTTGTTTATTAATTTTGATACTCAACTGTGATTTCATTATAGAGCTATACATTGATCTCTCATTAGACAAAGTTCAGAGATTGTGAAAAGGTCGATGACAGTTGGAATCAGGCTTTTAAAAAAGTATTTTTGAATCGGTTTTAAAAATTATTTTCTGGAGTATACTGTTGGTGTTTTTTAAAGTGTTAATGAAAAAATTTTGTTGAGTTTAAATTTTACTTGAATTGGTTTTTAAATATACAGTGGGTGTTTTACTGAGTTTTATAAAACAATTTTTTTAATAATATTGCTTGGAAGAATATCAGTTTTAAAATTCTGTAGTGGGTGTTTACGAACAATTTTTAAAAAAATTGTTATAACTTGAAAGATTAATAAAGGAGCTTTTCTATAACTTCAAATAAAATAATTAAGGTAAGTTAGTTGACTTTAGTTTTTTGTATTATAAGGTATAGGATATTTTTTTTTATGCTGAGAAATGTGTATAATTTATAGATGGGAAACACATTCAGTTACGACATTGTCATCCCAATTCGGTGGATAAGATTTCCAAGGTTGATAGATGGAGTGATGAATTTGATAGTGGATGCTTTGGAAAGGGCTGTTCGACAAGGAAATAATTTGGACGGAACATTATTCCTATTGGAAGGATTGGTGGCTGAGTTAAACATTCAGCATAACGATCTTTGTTGGTGGTTCCGTATCCCGTATATCGATGCTCATAGAACCGATCCGAGGTTCTACTACAATGCCACTCGCGATCCATTCTTGGGAATCTGGCGCGGGGTGCTCACTAAATTCGAAAACCCCGGTCCTTTAGGTATTATTTTTTACACCTTATCATTTATATATAATACTTTTTTCGTTATTGCTTTTTTTATTTATTACAGAGAATCATTTAGATGATTATTGCATGCGATATGCAGTGTTGTTCCCAAAACATTGGGTTGAAAACTTCTCAGTGGAAGAGGTGAGGTATTATATTGAGCCTCAGCTGTGGGATAAAGTGTCGGCCAATGAGCCTATCAAGGATTCCATCGTCACCTTCTTTGGTGAGGAGGCGTCCTTAGAAATAAACGATGAAAGGGCTGCGTGGCACTTTAGGCTCATAGACGGATCGCAGGATTCCAGGGATTATGTGATCACCAATGATTTTATTCCACCGTTGTTCTACGTATTAGATAGGGCAATATCCGAGCGGGAACATGAAGAGTTCCATAACCGAGTTGTTGATGCAGTCACAGAGCAAGAACTTTATTGCTCTGAGGACTAAAATGCCAGTACTGTTATCCTCTCAGATCTGGAGGATGCTGATACTGTAATCCACCCAGATCTGGAGGATGCTGATACTGTAATTCTCTCAGATCTGGAGGATACTGTAATCCTCTCAGATCGGGAGGACGTGTAACCCGTTTTATTTTTTAAGTTTTTATTTTTTAAGTTTTTATTATAGATTAAATATTACGGAAAAGATAAAACTAAAATATCATTATATTTATTGTTATATTTATTATTATTATATTTATTATTATTATATTCATTATTATTATTTTTAATGTTAATATTAATAAAATTTTTTTCTTTTGTATGTATGAGTTTAAAAAAACTGATTTTTTAAAGATAGATTTTAAAATATTTTTTTCAAGAAAGTCCTTCAACATGTGGTGTGTTCGGTCTGTCGATGCTAGAATGAGACGATCTATGGGAGAGGGCTAAAGGTTCTCTCTCTCTCACTCGAATGTGCATCATAGGCTTGTTTTTGGTTTTAACACTAGTTGACAATACAATGAATGCCTTCTTTTATTACTGCTAGATTTCATTTCAAGTTCAATCATAATCGTTTCAACAGTCCGAGAGTAAACTACAACATAGCTATTTTTCTCCAGTTTTTCTCAGTGTATACTTATTTAATTACTAAATAATTTTGCGTTTTTTTAAAATAATTATCGCTTTAAAGTAAGTACATATTATTTTCAAAATGTTAGTGTCGGTGGGTGAATGTTATTTAATTAATTTTTTTTTTACAGATTGAATAAGAATCTGTCGTCATCCTAACATTGAGGACTGTAAGTATCTGCTTTTGGTTGCTGAACAATTATTTTTTTACAATTATTTTTGTGATTGTTTATATGTCAATTTTTTTTATAGGTTTCAATAATCATCACTATTGTCATCAGTGTAATCATATCGAGGATGTAAGTATTAATAATTGAAAATTTTGTAAGTGAATTTTGTAACAAAACTTAATAATTTTTGAAATTTTTTTTTTATTTATGTTTCAGTTTTTAAAAATGATAAACGGAATATCATACGGATATATCGTTCCAAATGAATGGACTGCTCAGGCAATTGGACTTATTTGGCGATTAATTTTACCGGCCCTCAGAGAAATCATCGTGTCAGGTCAGCAGCTGAATGGGGCGACAATTGTTGTCGGTGGTGTATCCACAATATTGAGATTGTGGAACGCCCGCCTGTGTTGGTGGTTTTCCAAATCTGGAGACCTCATACCATCGCCGCATCATTATTCATTCAGTCCAAATTTATTAGTGGAGCAGTTTCCGGAATTCGAAAGGATATATGAAATCCTACTTCCTCCACTATCATTAACGGACGCTTTGAATGGTAAGGTTTTTTCAATATTTTTGGGTTATTTGAATATTCTTTAGTTATAATAATATTTTTTTTAGTTATTTCAATATTCTTTAGTTATTTTAATATATTTCATGATATGTTTTTTCTTTTTTAGATATGATATTGCTGAATCTTACGTACAGCGTTCTGATGCCGCAAATGTGGGTCGATCAGGGTTTGACAGGTGATATTCTCGATGCAGTCTATGCTGAAATCGAACTTCACGTTGATGATCCTCATGGAGTTATTTTTACGCTCGGTGGGATAACTGTTCAGCTTGATATATGTCCAGAAGCAATGTGCTGGTGGTTTAGAGATGTCTATAATCCCGACAGGAAATATTTTGAGGCCTCAAACCTCCAGACGCAAGGACCAGTCGCAAATAATGGACCTTTACGTATTTATTGGCCTGACGACGTGGACGACGATGAAGAAAGCATCGATGATGGGATTGAGGACCCAACGGATGATGAATGAGCGTCTGTTTTTTTCTATTTAAAATTTTTATAAGATTAGTTTTTTAATATTTTTTTTAAATTTAATTTTTTTTCTAAATTTTAATATTTTTTAAATTATAAGATTTATAATTATAATTATAATATTTTTTTATTAATTTTAATATTTTTTTATTAATTTTATGACTATTAGTTTATATTTTTTGAATTTTATGGATGTTTTTTTAAATAATTTTTTTATGAATACTTTTTTGTTTAATAAATGACAAAAAAACATATTTCAGTTTTGAATTTTTCCTTTTTAATTTAAGGCTACATTATTATCCTAATTATAGTCCGAATTATTATCTTGATTATTAAAAAATAGGTTTTTATAAAATTTCTACTTTTTTATTTATGTTGCGGTATTATGGTAATTGTTTTTGTTTTTATTATTATTCTAATTGATATTATTTATTTTTTTTAATATAATATTGTATAATTAATAATAATATGATTATATGTCTGGACATTCTGCGCATGCGTCAGCATCAACCATCTGTGTTGACTTATATGTTTAAGTGCTTACCCCTACTTTCATATATGAATTTTTTCTGGCCCTTGGAAACTATTTTGGGATGCAAGAGTCTTCGATGATACGGCTTTTTTTTCATGTAGAAATAGAATTTCTTACTTATCGTACGATGTTGAATGTTTTAACGGGCGATAACTTAGGTTATCTATTACTACATTGAATTTTCTGTGTATGATGGTAAGGTTGACTCGAAATAAACAAATTTTTTAACACTGGTTTCGGATATTCAGATAATGTACATTTTTTTTATGTTTATTATGGTCACAATGGTTATAAAATATCTATAATAAATATGTATGAAATTTACGTTTAAAGTCTTGATACCTCGAAACTATACTGGGACTGGTGATTGTTTCGACACAAATTCAAATTTGTTGTACTTGGTCCCAAGAAATTTGAGATAAAGCGAGTCTTCAGATGCCATTTCGCTCAAGCTTTTGAACTTCCCCTCGTCACCCATGAGTTCGTTGTTTGTCCGGGTTGGAAAGTAGATAGAGAATTCATGGTTTAGATGTGCAATGACTTTGGATCCATACTTCGTGTTTATTTTTTTGATCTCGGTTATTTGATATAATTTATCCACTTCCAATTCTTGAATTTTTTTGTTTGGCAAAATGTTTGCTAAACAGTTGACTTCATGGATAGCTGAGAGGTCGAATTTTGACACTAAAAGATAGATAAAGGGGGACATTTTCAATAATTATATGTAAGAAGTATCAGTGTATGTTCGAATAATAAGAAATAGTACTAACTTTTGAGGTAGTTTTTGCTGATACACATGGAGACTTGAAAATGATTGCACTTGTATTATGCACTATTTTGTGAGAACAACGGTAGTGTTTGCTTCAAAAAACTAGGCAGACTGATGCATATGGCTGCGAGAGTCACCCGCTCAACTCTTTATTCCTCCCCACTTAGTTACCGAAAAACAAACAAAAAACGAGTTTGGACTTGTCGTATGACGTAAAAGATGATGTAATCGGGTAAAATGACGTAATTGCGGATGTTCATATTACCCCACTTGGTTTGAAATATGAGCTTAGTAACGGTAAACGACGCGGAAGGTGATGTAATCATTAAAGCATTTGCGCAGCTTCATTTCCCCCACTCTACCTCACAAAAAAATGAGTTCAGACACGCTGAATGATGTTATCCGCTAAAAAGAGGGGTGGGGAAAGGAATAAACCGTGACATGGCAGTGACATCAAGGCTTCTCGCAAGTGCTCGTCCTACAACCTGTTTGAATATATAAAACCTGCGAATGATCTTCATATAAATACATGTCATGCTATTATCAGAGCTGGTATACGGTAAGGTATCAGCTCTGATGATAGTGTGATAGTATTTTGCATCATACACATGATAATTGACTGATGGTCGATAAATTAATAGCAAGTGACGGTATTCTCGGCAGTCGGTAGAGATAATCCCTACTTTACCGACCGAGAAATGATCTATCGATCATCGATATCGCTTACATGCCTCAGATATGTACAAATTACCGGCCGCAGATATGGTAAATTACCGACAGGAGGTATCCGCGGCTGTCGGTAAGGTAGAGTACTGCGTTATCGGGGGGTGAACCCCCTCTGTCTCACTACTACCTGGGTAACATATAATCATCATGGAATCACCTGGGATGCTGGAAAAACGCAATATTTAAAGCTAAAAGAAACAATTGAACATGTCACTTATAATTACAACTATAACTATGTAAAAGGGTCTGAGAAAAAATTATGGATGCAAGATTTAATTGAAAGCGATAAAATTGCAATTGATTTAGATGATTTCAAAGTTCCCGCGTTGAAAAATATAAAATAATTGAACAATAATTTTTGTGAATATCACTGTAAACTGAAAAACAACAACAATAATTACTTGTGTGCTCTGGAAAATATAATAATTTTAAAAAATTGGATTTTTAAGTAATTAATAAACTTAAACTTGATGTTGTCACGTAACGATTCAAATTATTTAGTTTTAATTAGTCGTAAGTTTAAATATTTTAATTGTAAGTTTGAATTCGAATCGTTGCGCGGGCATTCCGCCATTCCGCCGGTTGAGACAGCAGTCCGTTCACAATACTAGCACATGCGCGCAGCGTGTGAGTGAGCACGTGTATGAAATAATTTCATTTTACAATTTAAAAATATAAACAATTGATTTTTGTTAGTTTAAGTTTTTTGTTTAGGATTTTAAAACAGTTGGTATGCATAATCCAGTGTGTCATTATGCCCCAACTATTGTTTATATTATATTTCTGTCAAACTTGTCATCCGATAATTTGATGTCATTTATGTATTGGTAGAAAGTATTGACCGCCGGGTAGGGGAAAAATCAATACTTTGTTGACGGATTTAATGATTTGAACTAATTATTATTTAATTTATGAGATAAGATAAAAATATGAACATAATATAAATAACTAGTACATGCATTTGAATAATTATTCATGTATCATTCAGGTGTGGACAAATTATCTTTATATTTTATATTTTTAATTTAAAAACTAGGCCCAGGGCTAGAGAAAAATAATCATAATAGTAAATTAGGGCGATTATTGCGCCACGTGAGCGACCAACAGGTGGAGGATAGGGTAATTAAATTAGAAAGATACGGGCTATTGTTGCGTACGGACACTGTCAGGAAAGTGAAAAATTATTATTGATAATTAGTAGTTTTTTTTTTTTATTGTAAAGTTTCTGTTGATATTATTCACCGGGTGAATAATAGTGTGTACTTTATTTCTGAATATTATTTAGCTGATTATTGGAGATTTATGAGTAAGTACTTTGTATTTCTTTTGTCGGATAATATTTTTCACGTGATAACCTCCCCCGGTAGTTGTTGGTCGCCGCGGAGAGTATAATTAATATCTATATATATTAATATTACTGAATGATACACGGAATAATTATAAATAATTATTGTTAAATATTACTTTTTGTTATATTGTGTAAAGTTTCCAGATACTTCTATATAAATATAAATATATAGATATAAAACATATACGACGTAGTGGGACGTCGCCGGTATACATTTATATATACCTATAGTATATATCTATAGAGCGCATGCAGTACTTGAGTAAATTCCTCAAGTACTGACATCATCACTTGGGTGAAAATAATTCCCAAAGCCTTAAAATTATATTTTTTTTATTTTCACTAAAACTATTTGTATAAATATTAAGCCTTATAATTTATAATCATTATTACTTAAAATAATGTAGTAACTGTACTTTTATTTTAATTTATTTGTTCACCCCAGCGGTCAAAATTATTATTGAAATTATTATTTAAAATTATAAATAATTTTAACAGAGAAGAATTTATTATTTTGAGTGTGAGTGAGGAAAAATTCCGTATCTTTCTCTCTATTAAAACAGTTGAGAGGTAAAATTCAAATGAATTAAAAATATTATTATCATTTATTCTTGTTAATAAAACTAAATTATATTATTATTTTTTTAAATTGAGTATAAATAATTTGTGTTGATATTGTGTGATAAGAAATTACCCCAGTGGTGAAAAATTTATAACAATTTTAATTGTAATCTTTGGTAATCACCAGTTATTATTATTAATTAAAACAAACTTAGATATTGTGAAATATTATTATTTTTTTTATTGTTTATAAATATAAACAGTCGGAAACCAACAGCTGTCAGGGAAAGTTTAATATTTATTTCTCTGGATCTTTTTCCTACTGTTTTCATTTATTTTCCCTGCTCTTGTTTGTTATTTATATGTAATTATCTATTGCTCATTTACAATTTTTCTATTATTTATTTAATTTCCACTGTTTCACTCAAGTGTTAATCCGCTTCGTCACAAATCGCTTGCTTGGATTTTCCCTCGTAAATTCCTTTCTGAATAAATTTTGTCCGTTTTAAATAAACGGTCTGGCGCCTGCGTGCACTAACCCAGCCTGAGGAGCTGGTTCAGGCACACTCATTATTTATTATTTTTAATTCAATTGCTCAATTAATTCTGGTTTGAATTAATTATTTCATTTATAATTTACCGATCTTTTATATTTATTATTTTATTTTAATTTGATCTCAGTATTTATTATAATTTAATATTATTTTTCTTATTATTTATTGGACTCGTGGGTAGCTACGTGCGATATCGGACTGTTCCGCGTCTTCGTCGCGAAATTTGAATACGGTTTACGTTATAATGTTATTCTATTTTTTCTCTAATTTTTCCCCCTTTTTTTTTTATTTTTGAAGATATTAAGTAGTTGTTTACATTTTTATAACCTAGAAATTAGTTTAACTTTTTATAATTAATTATTATTATTATTTCAATTGAATTATCAAATAATTTACATGCATTCTCGTAGTCAAAACTGATGATAAGTTGACATCAACCTACTAAAATAACTTGTCACATTTTGATGACAACAAGTTGATTGAATTGACCGCCACGATTAACGATCAGATGTATCGATTTTTAATTTCCCACGTTTAAAAAAAAAAAAAATAATAATAATAATGTCACGATATTTTAATATCGCGACAGTCTTGCATCAGGTCGGTGGGCAACAGAGGGCAGCACACGCTGCTCACACGTCTTATCCGATATTTTGTTATTATAATTATTTCGTTTATATATAAGCTTTTGTTTTAATTATTGCGTTAATAATACTTTATTGATTTCTTAGGTATAAATTGTATTTGAATCAGGAGATTTCACTGATTAATTTGAGCATATGTTTGGATTTTTGTAACGCTGGGAGAAATAATTGCGCATTTGATTCATGTGCTTGTGATTATTATTATTGGTTGACGCCTGCACGTCAACGCAACAGTTGGCATTAGTAAATTTATTTATTATAAATAAATCTACTAGTTTGGAGAATAAATCATTGATTGATTTATTTGTAAATCATATTAATAATTAATTATGAAAGGGACAATTGGTCATTTAGCGTTGGGAACTGGATAAATTACACGGCCAAAGTTATGTACTATGTTGGTGGTACTGTAAAGAAATAACATGCGACAGATATATATCTCTACTGGTTAAAGTGTGATCTATGACAAAATGGCGCCGGCCGAAGTGCCGGCATGAAATTTACGTGCTGCCGTGGTCAGACGTGGGTTAGTCTCTGTAAGAGTAGCGTGTGTGCTTCTGTTGCATTTGTATAATTATAAATTTGACGCCATTTGGTATTTTGAGTAGATAATATAAATCCATTGGCATTATTCGAGTATTTTGGAAAAAGCATAAAGGAAAATACATTTACCGTATTAACGTGCAACCAAGGGAGTTGATTAATTACGTAAACTGTAAGTACTTTTTGGCTAATACATTGGCGTGTAATTTTGTTCCCGCGTTGGTGGCCATTTGTCTATCGCATAAGAGTAAGAGAGATGGTCGATTCTGAGTATTAATAATTTTAATAAGTATATGATGAAGTGTGTAATTATTGAGCTCAAAATATCAATGCGATTATTACAGTTATTATTATTATTATTTATTGGTTAAATAATATGTTCAATAGTTGAATTATTTAATGGTGGTTTACAATACTTGAGTATTATTAATAGTATTAGTATTATTTTGTTATACACGGGAACGGTGCGGTGGATATAATTGCTGACCGATTCCACGACTTCTATCTCTTTACTCGCACTGAGCGTCGAGTGCGACTGAGTTATAATTATTATTATTCTGCGATTATTATTTACAAGTACTAAAGTATTAATTTGCGATTATTATTTACAAGTAATATAATATTATTTTGCGATTATTATTTACAAATACTATATTATTATTTTGCGACGATTATTTACAAATACCGAACTATTAGTTTGTGATTATTATGATTTACACTTATCACTGTTACGTCCGAATTATTTTTCAGTTTTTTTATTGCTTTAGATCTTTTTTTTTTTTTATCATTCTGTTTTATTTTATTTTATTTTATTTTATTCTTATCCCAATATTTAAAATTTGTATGGACAGGTAAAATCTGTCCAAATATTTTACTAGGTGAAAAGGATTTCTAATCCTCACCAAGGTCAGAGTGGCAGCTGACGCACATTTTTACCGCAACTGCACTCTAAAATAAGTCCTAGAGTAAATAGTACATCAGTAATGAGTTTTTAATATATTTCCTAAATTGAAACATACTTAAAAATAAATTATGGTGTCTAGATAAATGAATGCCTAAATAAAATAAAAATAAAAGGTTTTAGTTGAATAATAAAATTTAACAATTTTAAATATTGCTAAGAGTAAAATATTAAAGCGTAAATATAATAGAATAAAACAATAATAGAACATTTAAACTTTAGAAATTAAATAAACTAAAATATTACAATATTATAATTTAAATAAAAATTAAAACATTAAAATATTATTATTAAAATAAAATTAAAACATAAAAATTTAGAATTAAAATAAAATAAAATACTAGAAAAATTATAATACCGAAATATTAAAATTTAAATATTATAATTTAAATTAAAATTAAAACATTAATATATTATTATTGAAATAAAATTAAAACATTAGAAAAATTAGAATTTAAATAAAATAAAATAATAGAAAAATTATAAAACCGAAATATTAAAATTTAAATATTATAATTTAAATAAAAATTAAAATATTATTATTAAAATAAAATTAAAACATAAAAATTTAGAATTTAAATAAAATAAAAAATTTAGATATTAAATAAATAAAAATTATGATAAATATTATAAGTTAAATAAAATTATAATATTAAAATATTATAATTTAAATTTATAAAAAGAAAAGAGTAGGGGTGAGTTGAGAAGGACTGGAAGAAAGGGGACGAGAAATCAATGTAGAAGGGATAGTGCGGCCCCGAAACAATGATTTCCCGAAAAGAAGTGGAAAACTTTTGGGTAGAGGTGGAAGAACGTGGGAAGAGACTTTCCCCCAAATACGGAAACTTGAGAAACCACCCATTTTTCCGAAGGTCTAACGAACGGACCCAAAAATAGTCAGTTGTGTCGTAAGTCCCGAACTATCAAACACGTACCCGTTCTTCCCACTATCCAAGTTATCCACATTTTCAGATTAGGCTGGAGGCCAATCTAAAACAGTTCCAATAAAGATTAGGCTGGAGGCCAATCTAAAACAGTTTCAATAAAGAATAGGCTGGTAGCCGTTTCCAACCGATTGATAATATAGAGTGGACTAGTAGTCACTTAACTTAAGGAAAAAAGAGGACTTCGATCAACTCACCCCAAACGAAACTATAATAAATAATAACAAAGATTAAACATCGTCATTGAGTAAGTCAATTAAAAATCAATATTTACATTTTCTTTTTTTTATATATATAAATATTGTGACTCATCCCTGATTGATGACACGTTCAAAGTAATTAGATTTTTGTAGTATACAGCGTAAAAGAAATAATTGTCATTCATATTTAAAATTTATTTAGTATTTGTTAACAATTTAAATTCCGAATAATTCCGTATTATATAACCTTGACTTCAATCTTTTCATTTTAACTGTTTTTAATCGGAATTTGTTTGTAACAATATATACATTTATTAATAATTTAAATTCATGTTTTAATTTGCATATTCCTTCATTAATATTTCTTGTCCCCGGTCTATTGGTCGAATGACTAGGACCAAATACATTTAATAAGTCCGATTTTAAAGTAGGTCGAGTTCTTCGCTTATAATTTGGCATTCCTAACAACGTTGTCATATTATAGTCAAGGCTCAAAGCCTGCTTTTATTAAAAATCCGTCGTAACAATTTGGCGCTCGAACAGGGACCTGAAATTTTCCTGAGGGAATAACTTAAAATATCAAATATATTTTTTTTTTATTATTTTTGAATTTTTTTTATTATGAAACAAATATAAATGTCCCATGAAGATACAAATCGGTATTCTTTAAGAAGTCAAGGTAGCGCGTCACATCCTGGTGATTTACCCCCCGGTCAATAAACGCAAACATAATTTCCAATTTTTAGAGAACACTGGCAATTCCGGTATTAACGTAACAGATAAAAGCCTAATAACGTCAGACGAAAGCTCGGGTGACGATACCGAAACAAACCAGTTGAAAGTAACTTTAGAAAGCTCACAAAATACTAGTGAAAACGATACATTAAATAATACAATTGAAAATAAAGATAATAATCAAAACCTGAATAACGATAATAATCCAATTTTGAATAACGATAATAATCAAAACCTGAATAACGATATTAATCTAATTTCAAATAACGATAATAATCAAATTCTGAATAACGGGAATAATATAGAAATAGAAAATATGACGCTACCTACAAGTCAAACTATTTCCTTAAATGATGTCTTGGTTTGTGTTCCTCGTTTTGATGGTACTCCGGGCGATTTAATAGATTTTATTAGTTGTTGCGAGGATGCAAGAGACATGCTTCCTGAAGCTGCGAGAATAAATCTTGCAAAATTAATATACGCGAGTAAATTGAGTAGGAACGTAAAAGAATCATTAAATAATAAGTCACCTGCGACAATTGCGGGTTTAAATACCGATCTAAAAAAAATTTTCGTTTCTTCAAAAACACTCTTTCAATTACAAGGTGAACTCGGGAGAATTTATCAGCGGGAAAACGAATCGGTAATCGAGTTCGTAAATCGGTTACGAAAAAAAGCGAGAGAAATCGTAGAATGGTATTGTTCGAAAAACCCCGAAGCAACCGAAGCTAACGTTCTAACTTTTAAAGAACAAATAAACGTTTCTGTCGCCGACTGCTTTACACAAAATTTGAAAAATGAAATTGATCAGAGAATGTCGGAATGCGCAATAGTCGAGGAAGCTCTCACCAAAGCAATAACAATCGAAAAAAAACTCAACGCGCGGAAAGAATTGAAACGCGATCCCAATGCTGGGAAAGAGGCGGATAGTAAAAAAGAGAAACCTGTAAAATTCGCTATAACTAATAACGGTACTAGTAGTAAAGATCATTCTAGTAATATTAATAATTCAAAATCAAACACAAAAAATATGAATTCAAATATTGTTAATTCCATTCAAACTGGTAGTGATAATAATATAACCTGTTATAAATGCAATAAACCGAGGCATTTTGTTCGAAACTGTCCAAACTCATCGGATGAGAAATGTCAAATTTGTTATACACCGGGTCATATAGCCAAACATTGCCCAAAATTTAATAGGAATAATAAAGACAGATTTACAAATGTTAAATGCCAAATTTGCGGCAATATGGGGCATACAGCCAGGGGTTGTAGACAAAATCCTAACTCGGGATCGAATAATAATAACACAAATCCATTAAATAGATATTGCAACTATTGTAAAAGAAATTCACACAATGATAATGAATGTTGGCAGTTAAAAAAATTCGCGGAATACGTGAAGGGAAACGGAGAGGTGTCCAGCTTATCGGGTGCGAAGCCGGACACGCGTCAGTTGCGCCCAGTAACCATGATTCGAGAAGTCGAGTAGGTCGATTCCCAATAATGAAAATTGAATTGGGAACAGATTTAGATGATTTACCCTATGCGATCGTGGGTAAATCTAAAGGACACCACGATCTAACCATGATGTTAGATTCAGGTGCCTCTCCAAACTTAATAAAACAACAATATATAACCAATTTTAAGAAAGTAGATTCAGATGATATTATAGAATTACATGGTATCGCGGACATACCTATTCCCACACTCGGTAGTATTAAAGTAAAATTATTTGGAAAAGAAGCCGTGGGTCATGTCATACCGGACGATTTAGCGATTCCTCACGCGGGGTTAGTGGGTTCTCAATTTTTTTTAACTTATGGTGCAAAAATCGATTACAAAAATAGAATACTAGAAATCGGCAAGGAATAATATCCATTCAAAAAATCAAACAGAATTGAAAACGGTGCCATGTATATACTGCCGCGTAGTGAATCGACATTTTTCGTAAACGTTAAAAATCCGGAAATCTCAGAAGGTTTTATACCGAAATTAAAAATATGTAAAGGAGTTTTTGCGGGAAATTGTTTGGTACGAATTAACAACGGCCGCGCTTATATGCAGATTTATAATACCACTAACGACGAAGTGGGAATTTAGATTCCTGATTTGTTTGTGTGAGAAGTAGAAAGAGTTCGTCCTCCTACCCCTCTTGATCAAGGACATAATGAGGATACTATTTTAAATAATTGCAGAATTACTAAGAGAATATTCTCTATTGTAAAAAATAATACTAATGACGAAAGATTTCAGAACCTAAAAACCTTACTAAGACTCGACTATTTAAGTGAAACAGAAAAAAATCACGTAGAACGTTTAGTACAAAAATATTCTGACCAATTTTATATTCCTGGAGAACCTCTGGGTTCACCCACTTTATACAGACATAGAATTCCAGTAAATTTTGATCTTCCTATTACTACCAAACAATATAGAATTCCACAATCATTAAAAACAGAAGTTGATAAACAAGTTAAAGAAGGGCTCGAGACAGGTGTGATTAAACCTTCAGAATCCCCTTATAATAGCCCCATCTGGGTGGTACCAAAAAAATTAGATTCTCAAGGAAATCGCAGATGGCGATTAGTTATTGATTTCAGAAACCTCAATGACCGAACTATTACTGACGCTTATCCTCTACCTAATATTACAGATATCCTCGATCAATTAGGTGGTGCGAAATATTTTTCCGTTTTTGATTTAGCGTCGGGATATCATCAGATTGAGATGGATCCTAAGGACAGTTGTAAAACTGCTTTCTCAACTCCGCAAGGTCACTGGGAATTTGCACGAATGCCATTCGGATTAAAGAATGCACCGGCAACTTTCCAACGACTGATGGATACGGTTTTAACTGGCCTACAGGGTGTTTCGATGTTTGTATATCTCGACGATATAATCGTATTTGCCTAAAATTTAGAGGAACATGAGAAAAGAATCAATGACCTAATGTTGAGGCTCCGCAAAGCCAATTTACAGTTACAACCCGACAAATGCGAATTCTTACGACCCGAAGTTAATTATTTGGGTGATGTGATAAGTTGTGAAGGCTTAAAACCTGACCCACGCAAATTGGAAGCCGTAGAAAAATTTCCGGTACCGAAAAAACAAAAAAACATACGAGAGTTTCTGGGGCTAACTGGTTATTATAGAAGGTTTATAAAGAATTTTTCTAAAATAGCCAAACCCCTAACCAAGTTACTGGAAAAAGTTATTGATTTTGTATGGTCTTAGGATGCGCAAACGGCATTTGATACTCTAAAACATACACTATGTACTGCTCCTATTCTCCAGTACCCAGATTTTTCCGAACCATTTATAATTACTACCGATGCCTCAGGAATCGCGTTAGTCGCGGTACTATCTCAGGGGAAAATCGGTAAAGATAAACCGGTCGCGTACTTTTCTAGGGTTTTACGGGGAGCGGACTTACGCTATGATACTTATGAAAAAGAGGCTTTAGCCATAGTAGAAGCAATAAAACATTTTAGACCATCTGTATACGGTCGTCGATTTACTGTGGTCACATACCACAAACCTTTAGTATGGTTTCGAACCGCGCAAGGCGGAAATTCACGAGTCCTGAAATGGCGGTTGCGATTAGCGGAGTACGATTACGAAGTAAAATACAAACCGGGGAAAATCAATTTGAACGCGGACGCGTTGTCACAGAACCCCACGGGACTTGTTAACGTTACTACTCGCGCACAAAAAAGATCAGAAGAAGCTCAAAATAAGCCTCTCGATAAAAGGCTGCAAGAAATAATAGATAATTTTGAAACAGTTGAAAAAGAAACCGTTGAGAATGGGGTTGTTGCTTTAGAATGTGTTGACAAACCGCCTAAACGGGAACGAGGTAGACCGCGAAAATCCGAGATAAATAAAGATAAGGATCGTTTCGGGTCTAATAGGATAGGAAAACTCGAAAAGTTGCGCGAAACTGAAGAGTCTAACCTACCACATATTATTCGCTCTCAATCCAGCGATTCGGATTCGGATGAATCTCAATCAAACGATGAGAGTGAAATAGATACAGAAAAAATTGTTAATCAATTTGGGACAGAAGACACTCAAATTGAATCGAATATAGTTGTAAGCAAAGAGCTGTTCGAATACAGGCGGGACAATTTGTTGTTTTTCTTAGACGCGGGTGGACACCCTCTAGACAAGGGCTCTCAATCTCTGAAAAAGTTAAATAAATTGCCTACAATTGGTCTCCTAGAAGTGGGACAGATCTTTTCATCTAAGGTAAATCGGGTAAACCATTTTGGGTTGATAATTCGAGACCTTAATGGAGAGTCCAGTCTCAGAGTTAGGAGCAATATCGGCAAGACACTTGTGAAATTAAAAAGAATTCTGAGAGATAAAAATCTTAATATGATCTCTGTAGCCTATTCGGAGTATATCGAAAATATACCGTGGGTAGAAGTTCTAATGATGATAAAAGACGTTTTTCACGGGGAAAAAATAAAAGTAATTGTTTGTATGGGAACGATTCGTTACATTCCGGTTAATGAACGAGATAGAGTATTTTTCGAAGCTCATAATTCACCCATTGGGGGCCATAAAGGGGTTTCGAAAACTTATCATCGTATAAAGAATCATTTTTATTGCAAAAACCTCAAAGAGGATATTCAACGTCGGATACAACAATGTCTTGAGTGTCAACTAAAGAAGTTGGTCAGAGTGAAAACTCGTCAACCAATGGTTATTACTGATACTCCAGGCACGGTTTTCGAAAAACTCGCTATGGACATCGTAGGTCCATTACCGGTTACGCAATCTGAGAATGAATATATTTTAACTATGCAGGATCAATTATCAAAATTCTGCGTGACTGCGCCCCTCCGAGATATGTTGGCGACAACTGTCGCTGATGCATTCATTAAGAGGTTTGTTTGTCACTATGGAGCACCAAAGACGTTGCTTACAGATCAGGGGAGAAATTTCATAAGCTCATTTTTTCAATGAATTTGTAAACGGTTTCGAATAAAGAAAATTCAAACTACGGCATTCAGGCCTCAGTCCAACGGATCGCTGGAAAGGTCGCATCACGTATTGGGAGAATATTTAAAACAATACGTAGACTCAGAAAGAAACTGGGATGACTGGCTTGAATTAGCCACCTTTTCGTATAATACTTCGGTACACGAAGGAACACAATTTACACCTTTCGAATTGGTTTTCGGTAAAATCGCTAGGGTTCCTACCGAAGAACCCTTACACGATTTAGATCGTCTCCCTACCTACAACGGTTACATACAAGACCTAGTGAAACGTTTAAACAATATTCGTATTTTTGCACATGAAAATTTAATAACAGCCAAACAACGTTCGAAAACTTATTATGATAAAAAATTAAAATCGGAAAAATTTAATGAGGGAGATTTTGTATTCCTACTGAAAGGACCCAAACCGAATAAATTCTCAGATCATTATGATGGGCCTTATGAAGTCTTGCAGGTATTGTCCGACAATAACATTAAAATTAAAATTAAAAACAAAGAAAAAATTGTTCATTCTAATCGGTTAAAAAAATCTGAAATATCAGTAAATGACGCGAAGAAACAACAAAGAAAAACAAAACCTAGAGATGTTAAGGAACTCGATCCGGATTATCAGGGTTAATAATTCTCTTTATTTTCAGAAATGAAACACCTGGCAGTCTTATTGTTGATAGCCATATGGCAACCGACTTCAGCCATAATAGGCTACGATTGTGGGAGTAAAATCCTCAATATGACGACGATATCCCTTCTGGATATCGATGAATGCGATGTAGACGTGGATCAAGTGGACGTATCCCTAGTTGACGTTTTCTTATTACAAATGAATGAATACGAGCATGTTAATGTAATGCAATGAAAAATAGAGATTCATAGAACAATTTACTATTGTGGGGCTTCATCCCATTTAGCCATAGTGGAAAACGCATACATGGAATATGTTCACCCGATCTCACGAGAAATGTGCCAGGTAGCGCACAACCATGGCACATTAAGAATAGGACAGACAATTATTGACGGGCTGATGGTGAACTCAACGACAACTCGTAGTATCACATAAGCAGGAAGCGCTACCATTGGTGGCAGTTGTGAACAAGCTTTTTATTCAGATCCCTATGGGTCCTGGAGTAAAGTAGTCGTTCTAGGTACAGTTCATGTCACACTACGGTCTATGTTAACTAAAATTAAGGTAGAAAATAATAAAATTTATTTACCCTCTGGGTACCATTGTAATTTAAAAATTGGAACCTGTATAGACCCCGAAAATGGACATACGTTTTGGGACCCCCTACCACGCAGATATTGCGTGGATAACACTTATTCGTTATTGTATCAAGGTACAGCCAATAAACTTAGGTCCAAAACTGAGGAGGTCTATACGGTAAATGTAAGAGACACAAGTTTCTCATTAAGGACGACTGGAACTGAAACCTCCTGTGACCTCACCATATAC
This sequence comes from Microplitis deprimator, assembly GCA_964016945.1. Taxonomy (NCBI): domain Eukaryota; kingdom Metazoa; phylum Arthropoda; class Insecta; order Hymenoptera; family Braconidae; genus Microplitis; species Microplitis deprimator. The sequence goes on along the minus strand of OZ024714.1, from coordinate 4,924,008 downwards.
AAAACTGAACACCCAAAACTTTTCCTTGTAGAAGGGAAAGATTTGGGAGTCTTAGAAAAAAATAACGCAATACAAATTAACTCGGATAATTTAGATATATTTCTATACGTCAATGCAAAAATGATTTACGTGGAAAGGTATATAAGGTATCAGGTCCAGTCACTATATTTAGATGTAATGAAAAACCGATGTAGATTAGAAAAGGATTTACTAAAAAATACATTAGCAATATCATCGACACAGCCGGACGAGTTTGCATTCAGATATATGGGAGGACCTAGGTACATGGCAGTTCTGGCAGGAGAAGTCGTGCACATCGTCCAATGTGTGCCCGTAGAAGTGAAGATCCAGCGTGCAGAAAAATGTTTCAATCGCATCCCGGTTCAACGGGGAAATCAGAGCTTTTTCCTCACACCCAGAACCCTCATCATCACCACCCACGCAACCGAAATACCTTGTAACTCTCCCTTGTTGCAATACTACCGTCTGGGAGCCACTTGGTATAAGTTGATGCCAACACCTGTAGAAGCGCTGCCACCAATAAGCCTCAAACCAGAAACCAAAATAACATGGGAGTACAAAAGTCCCGCGCACTTGGCCACCAGCGGAATTTACTCGGAGGAGGATCTAGACGCCATGAGGAATCGTATAATGTTTACTATGGAACAAACTGCAATAGTGAAAATTGTAGCACAACAATTCACCCACGGATTAAAAGTTTCACCATCCATTCTGAACACCCTTGATGAAGAAATGTTGGACAAATTGGCTGAAAGCGCATGGGAAAGAACACTAAGGAAGTTTCTCCAATTCGGTACATTCAGCGCAGGAATAATTGGCGTTTTCATGGTAGTGAGAATGGTAAAAATACTCGCCGACACACTGGTCCACGGCTATACCTTACATAGCGTGTACGGGTGGTCTTTTAACCTCGTTGGTGCACTATGGGACTCGATGACTCATTTACTATTGCATTTAGCAAAACATCGAAAACAAGAACCGAAGAAGATAGAAGCTAGCGCTCCAAACATTGAGGAAGAGACCATTGCTCTCACATCAATTAATAAACCAGACATGTACCCAGAACTGGCGACCAAAACCCAAGCAGAGAAGGACCGAACATTTTGCTAAAAAAAAAAAAAAATATATATATATCCTTATATACATATATTTTATATAAACTTAATTTGACGTTACACTCATTCGAGACCTCATTCGTGCTTCCGTCTAACGATGGGGGTGTTACGTCCGAATTATTTTTCAGTTTTTTTATTGCTTTAGATCTTTTTTTTTTTTTATCATTCTGTTTTATTTTATTTTATTTTATTTTATTCTTATCCCAATATTTAAAATTTGTATGGACAGGTAAAATCTGTCCAAATATTTTACTAGGTGAAAAGGATTTCTAATCCTCACCAAGGTCAGAGTGGCAGCTGACGCACATTTTTACCGCAACTGCACTCTAAAATAAGTCCTAGAGTAAATAGTACATCAGTAATGAGTTTTTAATATATTTCCTAAATTGAAACATACTTAAAAATAAATTATGGTGTCTAGATAAATGAATGCCTAAATAAAATAAAAATAAAAGGTTTTAGTTGAATAATAAAATTTAACAATTTTAAATATTGCTAAGAGTAAAATATTAAAGCGTAAATATAATAGAATAAAACAATAATAGAACATTTAAACTTTAGAAATTAAATAAACTAAAATATTACAATATTATAATTTAAATAAAAATTAAAACATTAAAATATTATTATTAAAATAAAATTAAAACATAAAAATTTAGAATTAAAATAAAATAAAATACTAGAAAAATTATAATACCGAAATATTAAAATTTAAATATTATAATTTAAATTAAAATTAAAACATTAATATATTATTATTGAAATAAAATTAAAACATTAGAAAAATTAGAATTTAAATAAAATAAAATAATAGAAAAATTATAAAACCGAAATATTAAAATTTAAATATTATAATTTAAATAAAAATTAAAATATTATTATTAAAATAAAATTAAAACATAAAAATTTAGAATTTAAATAAAATAAAAAATTTAGATATTAAATAAATAAAAATTATGATAAATATTATAAGTTAAATAAAATTATAATATTAAAATATTATAATTTAAATTTATAAAAAGAAAAGAGTAGGGGTGAGTTGAGAAGGACTGGAAGAAAGGGGACGAGAAATCAATGTAGAAGGGATAGTGCGGCCCCGAAACAATGATTTCCCGAAAAGAAGTGGAAAACTTTTGGGTAGAGGTGGAAGAACGTGGGAAGAGACTTTCCCCCAAATACGGAAACTTGAGAAACCACCCATTTTTCCGAAGGTCTAACGAACGGACCCAAAAATAGTCAGTTGTGTCGTAAGTCCCGAACTATCAAACACGTACCCGTTCTTCCCACTATCCAAGTTATCCACATTTTCAGATTAGGCTGGAGGCCAATCTAAAACAGTTCCAATAAAGATTAGGCTGGAGGCCAATCTAAAACAGTTTCAATAAAGAATAGGCTGGTAGCCGTTTCCAACCGATTGATAATATAGAGTGGACTAGTAGTCACTTAACTTAAGGAAAAAAGAGGACTTCGATCAACTCACCCCAAACGAAACTATAATAAATAATAACAAAGATTAAACATCGTCATTGAGTAAGTCAATTAAAAATCAATATTTACATTTTCTTTTTTTTATATATATAAATATTGTGACTCATCCCTGATTGATGACACGTTCAAAGTAATTAGATTTTTGTAGTATACAGCGTAAAAGAAATAATTGTCATTCATATTTAAAATTTATTTAGTATTTGTTAACAATTTAAATTCCGAATAATTCCGTATTATATAACCTTGACTTCAATCTTTTCATTTTAACTGTTTTTAATCGGAATTTGTTTGTAACAATATATACATTTATTAATAATTTAAATTCATGTTTTAATTTGCATATTCCTTCATTAATATTTCTTGTCCCCGGTCTATTGGTCGAATGACTAGGACCAAATACATTTAATAAGTCCGATTTTAAAGTAGGTCGAGTTCTTCGCTTATAATTTGGCATTCCTAACAACGTTGTCATATTATAGTCAAGGCTCAAAGCCTGCTTTAAATAAAAATCCGACGTAACATCACTTTATTATTTCGTTATGATTATTACTTACAAAGATTCATAAATATTACGTGTGTGTGATATATTATTATTTACCAATTATTTTATGGTTTATATTAATTTAAAAAATTAACGGCAAATAGTCAGTAACTCGGTATTATTTTAAATTCATTATTTTAATTACTGCTATCTTTTTCTTGCTTTCCTATTCCTAACCCTGAAATTGCTATCCTGTATTTCATTTATTTTTCATTTTTATTTTTCTCCGTGGTATTTTATTTTTATTGGAATTTTGGATTTGTTCGTGGGGCACACGAACTGGCGCCCAACTAGGATTTCTAACCCAGCCTGAGCAGAGCTGTGGGTCCAGTGGAGATTTTGGTCGTCTCCCAAGGCACTTTGTGTTGTTATTATTCTTATTTTCAGTTTTTCACCAACGGAGGGCTATAACCGCTATTGAGCACTACCCACACTCCGCTATGGGACGTGTGAAATAGAAGAGAACGTTATAATAATTACTTGCATTTTTTTTTTTTTGGAAAATGTAAATTGGTTTTTAAAATAATTAATAAAATTGAATTTGATGCAATTCAACTTTTTTTCTTACAATTATTATTTTTAAAAGATATTAAATATTTGTTTACATTTTTTTATAACCTAGAAAATAATTGTTTACATTTTATAATTAATTATTATTTTAATTGAACTATCAAATAATTACAAAACATTCTCATAGTCAAAACTGATAATAAGTTGTCATCAACTAATGCTCCCACCATGCTGAATGTTATAAGTTGATGACAATTTTAACGTCAACTTATAGTCAACTTTCAGTCATTAATGCCAACTTGCTGACCACCAGAATATCTATATATATTGTTTAAGACGATAGGTAAGTATATATTTTGATGGATTTGATTTTACCACCACTAACGATTAGATGTATTAATTATTACTTTAATGTTTCACCGTTAGATGGCGCAGTTTATTTATATTTGAATTTTTTTATTAATAATTTTTTACTTCATAATTCTTGAATTAAAAATAATATTGTTTGATAAAATTTTTTCAAAATTATCTAATAAAATTTTTTTTAAATTATCTAACTTAAAATATTTTTGATAAAACATTATCTAAAAAATTTTTTCAACTAGTTGACTTGTTTTTAAATTTTTCCCGCGTATTATTTTTGTTTATCAATTTGTATTAAATAGAGTGATGATCATCGTCAGAACTGATTAATTTGATGATTGAATATGTCAGTGATCACTTTTTGTATGTAATGAATTAATTAATGTAACGGGACCTAAGTCCACCTCCGCCGACCGGAAGCCGTTTCCTCGCCCTTTTGGGCATACACGCGTTGCGAGCGGTCCCTATTATACTTCTACCATAATATTATAAAAGCGAAATCTGAGCATGAGCACACATTAGCTTACCCATTAGGCATGCAGTGCATGTGGGTGCCTTAGCATCAGCCACCACGAGTCCAACCTCTTCTTGGGCCAAACACTGCTTCCATCTCAGGAAATAGAAAGACTCTGGTCACAGAGGGCTTGGAAAGTGGCCCCCTGTGGTACCAGACTTCGGCTCTGGTCAACCGGTTGCGTAGGTTTAGTGGTGGGACGCAACTTCTTCCCATACCCATAAGGGCTTCCTCCACTTGCACTTATACTCACTCAGATGTATGACAGCAGCTATAAAAGATTGCCCTCTGTTGTCCTCCGAGTGATTATCACTGTATGCTAGTGATAAGTATTGTTTACGGGCTATTATCACTTTCAGGCGTTTGACACCTGAAAAGGGGTTCACGCCCGCGCAGCGGTACCTATTGGCTTCCTGCAACCACGGAGTTGCCGCATGTTACAAGGTGCAAAACATGCGGGCACCGCTAACGGTTGGAGTACTGGTCCCAGAACCCACGAAAAGGGTGGTACGTACTTGGTCTGGCGCCCCCTAGAGGGCGCCAAAACCCCTTCTGGGTTATGTAATGAATTAATTAATTAATGTAACGGGACCTAAGTCCACCTCCGCCGACCGGAAGCCGTTTCCTCGCCCTTTTGGGCATACACGCGTTGCGAGCGGTCCCTATTATACTTCTACTATAATATTATAAAAGCGAAATGTGAGCATAAGCACACATTAGCTTACCCATTAGGCATGCAGTGCATGTGGGTGCCTTACCATCAGCCACCACGAGTCCAACCTCTATTTGGGCCAAACACTGCTTCCATCTCAGGAAATAGAGAGACTCTGGTCACAGAGGGCTTGGAAAGTGGCCCCCCGTGGTTCCAGACTTCAGCTCTGGTCAACCGGTTGCGTAGGTTTAGTGGTGGGACGCAACTTCTTCCCATACCCATAAGGGCTTCCTCCACTTGCACTTATACTCACTCGGATGTATGACAGCAGCTATAAAAGATTGCCCTCTGTTGTCCTCCGAGTGATTATCACTATATGCTAGTGATAAGTCTTGTTTACGGGCTATTATCACTTTCAGGCGTTTGACACCTGAAAAGGGGTTCACGCCCGCGCAGCGGTACCTATTGGCTTCCTGCAACCACGGAGTTGCCGCATGTTACAAGGTGCAAAACATGCGGGCACCGCTAACGGTTGGAGTACTGGTCCCAGAACCCGCGCCAAAACCCCTTCTGGGGTTATGTAATGAATTAATTAATTAATGTAACGGGACCTAAGTCCACCTCCGCCGACCGGAAGCCGTTTCCTCGCCCTTTTGGGCATACACGCGCTGCGTAAGTCCTTTCTTTTCTACCATAAGTATTATATAGCGAAACATTGAGCAAGCTCAATATTGGCGGATATTATAACCCTTAGGATCAGAGATCCTTTGCGTGTGGGTGCCGAACCAACAGCCACTACGAGTCCATACCCAGAGTATCCTAGCATTCGGTTTCCCTCATGCCGGCTTGGAAGGATACGCCCATAGCACCAATTTCATGTATTGGTCGACATACCACTTGGTCAGGAGGGGTCGTGGTTTCTTCCCTCGCCTTCCTGAGAAGACACCCGGTTTTTTTAACATTCATACTTCCATACTTAATACATTCACACTCACACCTAACTTCGGACTGGCATCCGAGATGCACAGAGTCTTCACAATTCGTGAGCTCCGCACACCTATGCCCAGTTGCTCCGACAACAACTGGGTGGATGCCAGTTGAACCGCGATCTAGTATTCTTCTCCTCCTTCCTCTCGGTGCTGGAACTGGCTGCTGAGCTTGTGGTGGAGACAATCTTTGCTGAAACCATTGAAAATTTTAAAGGAGTTTGGGGATGTGGCAAGAACCCGCCCGATTTGTGGCCACTCCGCGACCCACCCATCTATGCTCTGGAGCACCTCACGCTGAGGCTCGAACTCGGTGCATTTTAGCAGTAAGTGCTGAACGGTGTCCCACCCTTTGTTGCATTGGGGGCATTTCCTATCTTTTGCGAGTCCGTACTGGAAGAGTCTATCTTTAAAGCAGCCGTGACCGGTTAAAATCTGGGTAAGCCAGAAATTAGGGCTGATGTGTTTGCTCGCTAGACGTTCAGTAACGTCGGGAAAGAAGTTGAATGTAATGCGTCCTTTGTCCGTTGTGGACCACTGTTCTTGCCATCTGCGAATGGTTTCTTTCTTAAGGGAGACAAGGCCTTCTTCGTCATCTGGCTGCACGGTCACGGTTCCAAGGGTTGCCTGTTTGCCAGTGCGAAGATTATAACGGGCGCAACGTTCATCAATCACAAGCTCAATGGGCACTGCCCCTGCAACTACACAAAGTCCCTCATACGATGCCGTCTTGTATGAAGACGTCATCGTAATCAGGGCTCGCCGTTGCAGGGCCCTAAGAGCCTTCCAATCCTCTACTCCACATAGGTCACTCCAACTTGCTGCCGCATAAGTGACAACAGGCAGGAAGTAGCCCCTGTAGATAGTGGACATAGCCGGAAAGCGCAGTCCCCATTCAGTCCGTGCGAGACGGCGTAGACGACCAAAAGTTTTATCTAATTTCGCGCGCCTTGTCTTTATGTGTGTTGTTGGTTTGAGGTCCTGGTCGAAGTGTACCCCCAAGTATCTAACGCTCTTTTTGAATGCTATTTTTGAATTGCCTATAACGATTTTCGGTGGCTTTAAATCATACTTGGGCTTTTTTTGTCTTTTCGCTTCGTAGGGGTACGGACCTTTGTCCTTGCGTGGACCGCGTCGGGTGTAATCTCTTTTGAGGAAGATAGCTTCAGTCTTAGACTCCGACAGTGTGAGTTTCGCGGAACGACACCATTCCAGTATCGAGTCTACCGTCCCTTGCCCCTTTCTTTCAATGTCCGCGCGTGAAGTGCCTTCTATGATGACGAGGAGGTCGTCAGCATATGCTACAAATTTACTCCCGTGTTCTGTTGACTCTAATTCTTTAAGTAGATCATCGAACATAATGTTCCAAAATAAAGGCCCTAAAACTGATCCCTGTGGACATCCTCTTGTTGGCTTTTTATATTCTTTCCCGAATCCCCATGACAGTGAGACTGTCCTATCCTCAAAGTAACTTTGAACCACCCTGTAAACATTTTTGGGGCATTCCCGCTTCTTCAAACCCTCGAGTACTCGCGGCCACCACACGTTGTCAAAGGCGCCAGAAATATCGAAGAGAAGTCCGATTGCCAGATTCTCTGTTGTCGAATCTAACAAACGGCGCATCTCAATGATTGCATCTTCAGTCGACCTTTTGGCCATAAAGCCAAACTGTTGACTGGAGATATTATCCCCAGCTAAGACTGTGGTGGTGAGTCTCGACTTAATCAGCCTCTCAAATACCTTCCCGATTACCGATAGTAAGCAAATTGGTCTATATGATTTAGGGTCACTCGCGTCTTTGTCACTGCTCTTAAGGAGCATGATAATCCCACCCTCTTTCCATGCGGTTGGGAAAACTCCTAATTCTAAGCATCTATTATATAAATCTAAAAACTCTCCTGATAAAATTACTGCCGCCCTTTTGACTACCTCATTTTCAACTAAGTCTGGCCCGGGTGCTTTTTTGTTTTTAAGGGTCTTTAAAATTCTGTGTAGTTCGCGCGGGGTGAATAAGTCGGCGTCCGCGGTGTCTGGTGGTGTTTGTGAATTTACTCGGGTTGCTTTCTGCTCCTCCGTTTCTACCTCTGGTTTGTCATCAACAATGTGTGTGTTTAGAAAGCAGCTAGCTGTGTCCTTGAAGCTTTCTGTGGATCGTCCGTCACGCCGGAGTGTGGTGAGCACTCTGTTAACTCGGTGTTTATCTGCCTGGAGCTTGTAAACGATGCCCCAGTGCTCCTTGTTACCGTTCGACGTGACAAACTCTCGCCAGCTGTTTTCTCTCTGTCTTTTAACGTGTTTTGAGTATGTCTTGCAAAGCGTCAAGTATGTCCATTTAAGTTCTGTCTTCCTGTCTTTCTCCTCCTCTCTCTGGTATCTCCTTCTGGCTTTATAAACTTCTCTCTTTTCCCTTGTTAGGTCCCTGGTCCACCACGGGTATGACTTTTTGTGCAGTTTCTTCTTTGGGATAGCAAATTTACATGATTCTATTATGACTGTAGTGAGTGCATCGGCATACTTTTCCACGTCCTCGATCGTTTCCAGTGCTAGGCCGTCAAGATTCTCTCTTGCGAGTTCCGGTAGTTTCTCGTGGAACTTTTCCCAGTCAGCCAACGCAAGGTTGAACCGCTTGGGATCCGCCCCGTCAAGACCCTCCCGTTCTCTTGGAATTCCTAGGCTGATTTCGATCGCATAATGGTCAGTACTTTGCACCCACTCGCGTTTGATGGACCAGTTTTTTACGTACCGTGCAAGTTTTGGGGTAGCTAGAGTAACGTCTATATATGATTCCCCTGTGGTTGATGAGTAAGTTGGTCCCTCCCTTTTAATGTTTAAAATCTCCAACCCATAATCGTCAATAAAATCCTCTAGTTTTTCTCCCTTTTCATTTGTTTCTGGGCCCCATCTAGTAGATCTGGCGTTCGCGTCCATCCCAAATAGTACCCTTTTTCCCCTTAGTGCCTGAGCTACCTTTTCTAATTGCGTGATGTGAGTTTCTATGTTGTCGCGACACTGGAAGTATGACGATACCACGTAGAAAGAAGTGCCTGGACCCACAATTTGAGCGCATACGCAGTGCGAAGTACTTAGTTGAGCAATTTGAATCATTTGGTATTTTGGATTCATTAAGCAAATGGCCGCAAATGGCCTTTCTCCAGTTGTGGCAGCAACTTTTAGGTTGCCGCCAAAACCAGGTATTGTGAAACATTTGTTAATTGCTGCTGCGTATGGCTCTTGCAGAAGGAGGACATCAATACGTTCCTCCTCCCACAAGGCACTTGTCTCCAGTGTTCCCGCCTTATCGTTTCGCAAGTTCACCTGCAAGACTCGAAGACCATCCGCGTCAAAACCTCTTTCTCCTCCTTCTCTTATTGTCGGACTTTGGGGGGGTGAAACTTCGTTTCGCGTACCGAGCCCTTCTTCTATTGTTTTTCCTTCCGTTACGGGCCCACCGTGGGCAAAGTTACTCGACCCCGGACACAAACGTCGGCTTGTGCCCCGCGAACAATTTGTACCGTCTAATGCTAAAAAATCTGTTTTAAGTGTGTCCCGTTTCGCGTTTTCTAAATCAATTGGTCGCGTGATTTTACCCGCGCGCGTCCGCGTAACCCGATTCTCGTGCCGACGATTAACGGGGGTACCAGGGGGCTTAGCGATCAAATTAGCAGTAACAACACGGTTTGCCACTCTGGCACTCCTTCGAACGAGCGTGGTGATGGTTGTCGTTGAAGATGCTGCTGTCGTTGTGGTGGTCTCCTGAGGCGTATCATTGCCATGACCTTCCTCCCCCTTGAGGGCCGGTCCCGCACAATCCGAACGCCGGCCCATTAGGGCGGATAATTTTTCAAGAAGAAGAACTGCCATGTTTATTTGTTTGCTGTTTGAGTCGCTAAACTCTTTGTAGTACCTGCATGGAGAAAAGTTATATTAGTGTTGCTGCTGCCATCTGTGAAAGAGAAAAAGCGTAATTAGTGTTTTGGAGGGGGAAGGATAGGTGTTAGGTTTGTCTGGGAGCTGACACTTAACCGCTTTTTGCACGAAAATTTCATACGTATTGCTTTAGCAATTTTATGATAATCAAAAATTTTTGCAGGGCCTGGGCCTATTTGCGGTGGTGTCAGTCCACTGTCGACATATAATAGCATTTTGACTATCATTGCATTCAAAAAAATCGATTAAAGTGAAAAAAATTGCCTCAGGTCCAGGGACCATAAGACAATTAGTTCACATATACTCAAAATCGATTAAAGTGAAAAGCCCGCCTCCCAGAAGGGAGCGGGCCTAACACTTTTGTATATAATCAACAATCATTCAAATTGGTTAAAGTGAAAAGCCCGCCCCCGGAGGGAGCAGGCCTTATCACTTTAAAATATTATCAACAATCATTCAAATCGATTAAAGTGAAAAGCCCGCCCCCGGAGGGAGCAGGCCTTATCACTTTTAAATATTATCAACAATCATTCAAGTTTTTCCATAGATTCGAGTGATTGGCATCACTTTTAGGGTTGGCAGCGTTGGGCTACCTACCCAAGCCGATGTGCTTTCTGTTCTGCCCTACTAGAACATACTCGCACATAGGCTGCTACACTCTACAACATTACTACCTGCTCGTAGTTTCCGTAACAAGGGTCCACAGCGTTGTACAAGTACAAATTATAACATGTCAAATTTCAGAGAAGGGCGGCCTATTAATAGCATCCGAAATAGTCATGTGCTGTTTCTCCCAAGTCACTTCCACCAGAATTATTTGCGTGGTAGTAATGAAGTAGAGTGCCTTACCTGACCCTTGTCTCTCCTTTCAGCTCTAAGGTTGTTCTTTCTAAGGAAGAGATTTTGGGACGGCTGATAGGCGTTTTTCGCCTTTAATGAATACTTTCACAGGTCCGTGCAACTTGCTTTGAGTTCACGACCCGTAGTATTCATGTGTAGCCACTCGGGCTTGTGTAGCGCCTTGGCCCACAAGATCGGACTACACTTCACTTTGATAACCAATCAAAGTCATCTTTTTGAGGAACATATATATATATATATATATAGTTTGAAAAGTTTTTGCCAAATTCGCCAAATTTAGATGATCATAGATCATTTATTAACTCATACGTGCGCACGCACCCGCACCCACACACCCCGGTGTTTAAATTCTCTTGCCCCTCGGTCTTATTGGGGAGAGTTATTTTGCCCTCTAAGAGTTTTACACTCTTTTACATCTTAGATCTAGCATGAACTTGTACTCTCAGGAACCCCGGCTTGTACTTCAGTCTTTGAAACCTATATCAGCTAAGTTACCAGCCCGCGTAGCCGTCCACTCATGGGTTTAACCATAAGTGATCATAGCCCCGGACTCTACGAACCATCGCCCCGTAAGTAGTGAGAACCGAAGTCCCTGACCTCGAGGTTAACACCTTAAACTACAGTTTGATGTCTGAGTTTCTCGGACCTTTTCCGTTGGAGCACTTTGCTCTCAGCCAGTTTGGCCATTCAGTCCACCAGCTTTCGAGCTACTCTAGGGTATGAGGGCATTCGTTCAGCTTTTTATGTTTATGTACTTTTGTACATTCGTACTTCTTGTACTTGTCTTTGGCTGTTCTTTATTCATAATTGTGTGCTCAAGGATTAGTACCCGACAGTCATTAGTCACTTAGACGAAGTAAGCGACCCGACGCCTGATCCACCTCCTTGGCACACTTGCACCAAGGTGCGCGCATACGGGCACGCACACACACACAAGCATATTTTTGAGGTATTTTATACCCCTGTTTATCTTTGTCTTTGTCTTTAGCTTTATCCAGGACCCTTGGATACTTGAGTGGGCTCTCAGAGACTACCACTCTTTTCTTTTCTCAAATAATATTAATAATGTCCCTCTGGATCGGCAGTGACACCTGTTGGTTTCCCTTTCAGTACTTGTGGTGGTAGCCACGTAGAGGCCGGTGTTTGCTTGCCCGGCCTATTTTTGGACCATTTTTGGACCATTTTGGGCCATTTTTGGGCCATACCGCCGGTTATGTAATGAATGTGGATAATTGTTTGATTACATTTATTATGAAATGTAAACATAGCAGCATGTACGAGCACGTGGGTATCTTACCGCCATTAGATAGCCGGTTAAAAATTTCCCTCCTATAGATATAGCCCTTATGAGGACAGAACGGGGGAGGTATTTTCGAGTTAAAACTTGTCACATAAGACATAGAAATCGTTCTTCTTTTGTTTGAAAGTGCTGGAAATCAACGAACGAGATTGTGTTGAATTCAACGTAAGTGACATACTATTTTATCGATAAAAAAATTATTTAAACATCTTATTAAATAAATTAGCGTGTTTGTGATAATTAAATTAATATATATAACCTTAGCATTAATTAACTTGCTTCTGTAAAGATAATAATAGTAATAATATACATAATTCTTAAGCCCCACAATAAGGCAGCTAAATTCATTTTTTTTTATAACATATTAGAATATGGGATAAAATCTAAAATTAACTTCCATTGGTTTCGAATTAATTTTATTTTTAGCAATTTAACGTAAATATCTCAAATTATCTGTAAGAGTATATATACATATATATATAATATCATAGTTACGTTTTTTTTTTTGTTTCCCGGCACCAATTATCTAATATAAGTTAGAATGTATACGTATATGCATACATATATGTATGTAAAAATCTATATCCATGAGTAAAGTTAGTATAAGATTTCAAAAAGAAAACACAAAAAAAAAGAGAAAAAAAAAAATACATAACAATATCTAATCGCTTTTCTTTTATATAATATTCATAATTAACGCAAGTCACCATGAGTCACTTGGTAATTATTAAATTGTAATGTAAAATTCTTTTTTTTATATAATCTTAGCTGTAAGTTAAAATAACCATAAGAAGTGAACATAGTTTGAGGGATAAACACAACCTCAGTCGTTTCCTCGTACCCCTCTTCACTTCGGAAACCCCCATGGACAGTCAGCGAACCTGCCAGATGTACCGACACACGACTCAGTCCCAGACAACAACAAAAGAGGAAAGATTCATTGGGGCCACTTGAAGCAAGCGTGCTTGCCTCAACGTCCCATCCTTTTCCCAAAAGGGAAAATCTACAAGAGCAATAAGGAAGAAAACCCTTGAAAGTAGCAAGTGTTGTGATGGCTTTATTCTCATTTTTTCTCTGACCCATAGACCTACTTACTCTATCGAAGAAATTGTGACGCAGCAACCTTCAACCAGCCAAGCAAATACAAATTCACTGCTCTCACCGGCCGGTTACAGCAAATGAATTTATTCAACGATAAAATTGCAACCTTTACCTTCTCACAGGACTTGAGATAGTATTAAGGCCACAATTTTGAACAGATCCTAACACTAAAACTTAAAATAAAAGTTTTAAGCTACTGTAAGGATCTAATTTATAAAAACAAGGAATATATATTTCTTATACACGAAGAATATCGACCATCGATGACCAGCAGTAGAAACGGAAACAACGAATAAACACGAAGAAATTAAAATTTAAACTATTGCCTACAGCAGGAAAAAAAGGGGAAGTATAGGAATCTTATCTCTACTAATAATTACGCACAGATTCAAAATTATTTTTTTTTTATTAAAACAAAATACAAAAGACAGTTTTTACAGTAATGCTAATAATATATATATAAAATTTGTTTATAATATCATTGCTGCATTTGACGATCATTGCCGCAGTACGCACACCGAGCCACCCGCGAAGAACATTTATCCCACAGCTCCTCGATAATAATCCGTATTCGAGGGGGGGATTTTTCCAACAGGTCCCACAGGTGAAGAGGACACATGGCCACGATCAACTGTAACAAACAGAAAAACCCATAGAATATACATATATAATATATGTGTATAAAAACCAATGAAAAGGAACTTACCGCTAATAAGGACTCAAAAATGAATTGGTCCATTAAAGGCCAAGGCAAAGCTGCCACCAACCAGCTCAACTCTATCGACGTCATCGGCGATAACAAGCTCACCAGCGGATCCGTGAATGGGATCGGGAAGGTGTGACCCTCCACAAATGTCACCCGAAAGAGCACGCTTACCGCCATGGTATCACCGCACATAACCCGGACCCTGAAATGCTCAAGAAACTTCATGGTTTGAGGACGAATCATCGTGGCAGGGGCACCTCGGTTATCAATTGCAACCGAATCGGACCGCTTCCTTTTTGCCGAATGTTCCTAAAACAAACAACACAAGTTTAAAGGTTAAGGAAAGAGGAATAATAATAATAATAATAATAATAATAATAATAATAATAATAATAATAATAATAATAATAATAATAATAATAATAATAATGCGCAAGTACATACCTGCAGCACCTGAGGTGTCGACTGAACCCCTGTCGGATCTGGGCATCACACCCAACGACCATATACAGCTCTGGGACGAGCTGGCCGAGCCAACAAACCCCTCAATAGGGTATTTCCCGACGATGTTGAAAGAACCGGCTCAATAGCCTGGTTTCCTGACGCCGACGAATTAACTGGCTCCTCTGCAGGTAAAATAACCTGCTTTCTCGCCACCAAAGACGAAATATCCAGGGGATCTACTTCATTAGATCTCTCAGTGGAGAAATTCCTCGAAAACAACCTGGACGGCTGCGGCTCCAATTGTTGCTGCTGTTGTTGCTCCTGCAATAATCGCTGGTTGCGTTCAAGTAACTGCTGTGGAAAAATAATACAAATATAGAATTAAACAAATAAAGAAGGAGGAAAGGAGATTTTTTATAATAATATAGTTACCTGGAATATTGACTGGACCTCTGGGCTAACCCTAGTGGGTTCAGGGTAGTGGACCCACCGCTCATTTCTTTCCACCGGTTCTTCCTCCAACGGAGCATGCAACTGCTCAAATGTAACCCCTTGCCCATCGTGAACATCTTCCTGGATGACGATCTCTTCAGGCAATTCGATTACTTCTGTTTTGACGACGAAAGCCATTTTCACTATTTGATTTTTTTTTTTTTTCTTTTTCACTTGTCACGACAAGAAGAGAACTTGAGAATGATGTTTACACAAAAATCACGGGTATTTAAATCCACGGAGGATTCAAAGGTCCAAGAGGGCAGGATCCAAGAAGGACCAATCAAGCTTCAAACTTTTCCCACTACCCCAAACATTAAGAGAACGAAAACGCCTAAAACAACGCCTACAAGAATAACACTAAGAAAATTAACCTAACTAATACCTTTAGATACACTGACCCTTAAGAAAAAGAGGGAAAAGAGCCAACACATGTGCCAAGCCATCAACCAACTACCGCTCGAAGTCCAGGGATTCCTCCAATCATCAAACGCAATTGTTACAAATAATTTAATTTTAAATTTGTTGATTGGTGATTCAAGTTGACCTATCCTCATTCATTTATATTTAAGCAAAAAAAATTTTCTTGCATAAATTAAAGTCATCGAGGACGATGACGACTCTGGGGGTAGAGATGTAACAATCGGTACACTTAAATCATCACTCAACCAAACCTTAAGTTCAAAAATTTTTCTTTTATTTTGGTATAAAATTAACCTGGAGAATTCGGAGCACACTCACCAAAAATATAATAATACATGAGGACTCGTACATGCGTATATGTGCATGAGTTTAGGATATATATGTTATATATGTATGTGTTGTCCATATATGGGTATCTATGACGCATTTTGGGTTTGCTCTGAATTCCTACAGAAAGCTATGTGAGCATGAACGGTCAAATTACAAGAAAGAGAGACGTAAATAAGTACAAGCAACTAGGAAATAGTACGTCTTTCTTTCCCTCTACGCACAGCTGCACCACTAAGGCCGGTCCCTCACGAAGAACCCACTGACTCGCTGTTTTTCAGATGTCCCACACGAGGATTTCTCTGAGTCTTCTGCGGCCGCGAGTCCCTCGTCATCGTAAAAGTCTTAATAAATTTGTCAAAACATTTTCTTGTTTTAGTTCGACTCAAATTTTTACGACTTTTCTAGTTAAAACATCTGTTACCAATAGGTCCCACGGTCTCCCGCGGATTCTTACTATTTCTTTTCTAACGTAGAAATCTTTTTCGAATTCTATTTTATTTTTAATTTTTAATTACACTTCTTAGAAGTACCTAAAATATTGGTAGTAAATGTCACCATATATTTTAGAGAAACATTGTTTTTACAAAATACCACGATACTCCGCGGGCCCTTACTTTTCCCTTTTCCACCATAGAAAGCTTTTTTATTTTTGATTTTAATTACATTTCTCGGAACCATCTCAAATATTGGTCGTTAATGTCATTATAGAGACGTAGTCTTCAAAAATTTACATGGTCTCCCGCGGAACCTGTCCGTTCCCTTTTCCCATCACCGAAGATTTTTCTCTCGATTTTTGTTTTTTTTACAATTATACTTTTCTAGAGTATGCAATATATCGACCATAAATGTCAGATATTTTATAGAGACTTTATTTTTAAGCAATCCACCTCGGACTTATTTTTCTATTTACATCCTGTTTACTACGAAATCCCAAAAACTCCTGTAATAAATATGTCATTCTCAGCTGCTAAAAGAAATCAAACCCTTCTGTATTATTTTTTCTCTTTGTCTTCAACCCACTCTCTGAGGCTGTTGCGTAATCGAAACTATAAAAGAATTTAAATTCATTTAATTTAAATTCAAATATAGTTTCACTTCCGGCAGATAGAGGCAGATAGAGGCAGCATCTACTGGGGCCTCGTTCATAAATTAAAACTTGATCATGCGCAGCTCGGCGCATGCGCATCTGCCTTTTTCCTGCTTCGTGTCGAGAAGACGGCCGCCATTATCTTTCGCTAATAGACATTCAAGTGATAACACGTGTTATTCCAAATCTCTTCATTTTGCGCTTATCTAAGAGTAATTAATTAAAATAATCAGTAAAATAAATTCTGGATTCAACAAGCTCAACAAAAATATAATTATTTTTGTAATTGTTAGCACCAGAGCTCAAAAATAAATTAATAAAAAACTCAAGACTTCCAGTGATCATCGACCACGTTTTTCAAGAGGTTATTCAAACGGGAGACATCACAGGTGCCCTTTTATTTAATAAATAATTATATCCAGTGTTCATAAAATTAAAAGACTCTATTTTTATAATTAATTAATCATAAACATGCTCAATATTTTAATAAAATTAATAGTAAATTCTCGGTTGGTAGCCTCTGCAATCATGCTACCACGTGTTCATAAAATAAATTCCATTCAGTGCAATTTATTATAAACTCATTCAAATTAAATTAAATTCAGTGATAAATTATATTATAAATTAATGAACTCAATTATTCATGCATTTTGTGCTATTAAAAATAGCAATTCAAGTGTTCAATTATAAACTTCGCTCGGTAACCTCTGATTTCATGTTACTGTTTTCCATGACATTTTTACAATCAAATCAGTGTTCAAAATAAATTCAAACTAATTACTTTAATTATTTTAATCAATTACTCGAGCTCAATTTTATACTTTGCATTCAATTAATTACGTATTCATGAGCTCAGACAATTTAACAGTATTAAATAATTAAATCAACGATTTAATTGTGTAACCCAGTGATATTATGTGCTGTGACAAATAAAAATATTGTTATATTTTTTAATATGCGTATTTTTCAAATATCCCAACCACCAACCAGTCCTGGCATGTATTTATTTTATTATTATTACAACAGAGGCATCTTCGGCCTTACTTTTCTTTCAAACCTTTCGTATATAACCCCAGGAAAAATAATCGAAGTCAGTCATTACCGCCGCAACTAAAACCCTTGTCGGATCTATTCGCGAGTAAATTCCAAAGTTCGTTCTCGCGACGCTCCACGCCTAGGTAATCGGGGGTCCTAGATCGATAACCGCAACTCGATTCTTTTAATTTTTGCTTGCGACTTGAAATTTTATTCTTAAAACCTTTCCTCGTGAGGTCCTACGCCTAGGCACCTGGACTCCTAGGTTGGATACCTAGAGTAAAATCATTTAAGTTCGCATTAAATTTAACTAAACTCCTTCACGTGACGTCCACAGCCTAGGCAACCGGAGTCCTTGTTCGGGAATAGTTAATCCAGTTAATAAAAACCCTAAAATCATTATAAATTCACTCGAAGGCAAAGCCGGCCTCTTGGTTCAGCGTGCAGTGCGTTCGTGTGAAAAGATTCAACCTGTGAATCTCAACTAAATACCATCATAAACATTGTAAAACACCTGTGTACACAAATTCAAATTGGTGAATTTGGAGTGAGTGTGTGTGCAAGTATATCAACCCATTGGGGTAAGTTCATTACTATAATATTTTTGTAGAATTTAATCTGTCAATATACTACACATGTTTTTGTATACACTTGCCTTTTATTTACTGTCCTTTTCTCTGGCATTCAAAAGTGCTGGTAATTTAAGTCATAGTAAAATATAAATAAGACAGAGAAAGAACACGGTCTTCTCGAGGGCCCATATTCACCGACCCAACATCCCTCTCGCTCAGATATCCCGGATCTACCCTAACGCCACGCAGGTCATTGAACGGGACGGTCTATAGTACATCCGCTTGGTACAAATAGACAAATAAGTTGTAAAACAACACGAAATTATAACATTCTTATATCAGCCACGTGACGCTAAATTCCTTGGTTGGATGACAGAATAAAAATAATTTCACACTTTAATTTATAAATTAATAATCGGTGCCTGATCCCTCATACGTTCTCACACTAACCACGTGACGTTCAATCGAACTCCTTGGCTGAGTTATAGAACAAGGTAATTCGGTATCCCGGTATTAAATCGTAAATTAAAAATAACCCTTTTGCCCGTCGCCTTTACTCACTCCGATCGTGACAATATGCACCTCTTCAAGCTGGAGATTCAACGTTTGTGGAGCTACCCAAGGATATACAAGCGAAAAAAGCAGTTTTAAATATTCAAAATTTTGATAAACACTGTGTTTTATGGAGCGTTGTAGCAGCATTATATCCCGCTACTAATGGCCATCCTGTAAGAAAAACATCATATCCTCACTTCAGCTCTATATTAAAATATGAAGGTATAAAATTTTCAATCACTTTAAATGATATCCCGAAATTTGAAAAATTAAATAATTTACCAATCAATGTCTACGGTATCGAGTCAGAATTTTGCAATAAAAGTACAATAATTCCTTTATATCTAAGTAAACTCATAAAGTCCGATAAAAAAGTTATTCATCTCTTAATGGTACAGCAGAATATTAAATTAAATATATCAGATTTTGATATTAAAAATTTTCAACCTAAATTTCACTTTGCTTTGATCAAAGATCTTTCACGACTAGTTCAATCTCAAATTTCCAAGTCAACCTGCAAATTATTTTTTTGTGATAGATGCTTGAATCATTTTAGATATGATTATTCGTATGAAAACCATAAAGCTGATTATTTTAAAATAAATAAAGTCCATATGACCTTTTCAAAAGAAAAAGATCAAATTTTAAAATTCAAAAACTACCAATATAAAGACACAGTACCTTTTGTTGTATATGCGGACTTGGAATGTACACTAGAAAAAATCCAAGGAGATGATGAAACTCAGAAGCATGTTCCACACAGTGTAGCATTCTATCAGTACTGCAGTTATGATAATAAATTATCTAAATTTGAATTAAATCGTTCAAAATCTTGTATTGATTGGTTTATTTTAAAGTTGGAAAAATTAGCTCTCGAGTTTGAAGGATATTTAAAAAATCCTATACCAATGAAGTCGCTTACTAAACAGCAGCAAGAGACACATGATCAGGCAACTGTTTGTCATATTTGCGAAAAAAAATTACTACAAATACCGATAAGTGTTATGATCATTGTCATTTCACTGGTAATTATCGCGGCCCAGCACATATATGTTGTAATGTTAATTATCCAAAGTCTCATGTTATTCCCATAGTCTTTCGCAATTTATCTGGCTATGATTCACATTTTTTAATTAAAAGTCTAGCTACATTAATTGAAGGTGATGTAACTTTACTGCCAATTAATGAAGAAAAATATATATCTTCTACAAAATCAATTGAAAATACTTCAGTGACATTACGATTTATAGACTCATTTAGATGTATGGCATCCAGCTTTAAAAAATTAGCTTCTTATCTTGGTGATGATGTTGAAAAGCTTATAACAAAACTTCACTATCCTGATCCAGATGAATTTGAATTAGTTACGCGCAAAGGTATATTTCCATATAAATATATTTCAAGTACTGATAAACTTAATGACAAAAAATTGCCTGATCAAGTCCCTTGTGGAAATATTTTTCTTCGAGAATTGAGAATAATTTTTTTAAAACTAAAAATAAAACTGTAAATGTCTTACTTTCTCTTAAAAAGTCAGAATACTTGTTTTAAAGTCAAAAGAATTCTGTATTAGTCATTAGAAGCCTAATATTATGTTAAATTTGGGAGTCTTCTAGAAGAATAATAAAGAGCAATTAAAACTTTTGGCAGAGAAAGGGTATGGCATTAAAAAATTTTTTCAGAGTTAGTTAGAGTTTTAAAAACTTTCGGACAAAAATTGAGATAACAATATAAATTATTTTTCAGATTTATTCGGAGTTTTAAAAACTTCAAGGCAAAAATTAAGATAATAAAAAAAATTTTTCAGATTTATTCAGAGTTTTAAAAACTTTAAGGCAAAAATTAAGATAATAATAGAAACAAAATTTTCAGAGTTCTTCATAGTTTTAAAAACTTTAAGGCAAAAATTGAGATAATAATAAAAAAAAAATTTTCAGAGTTTCTCCCAATTTTCAATACTTTAAGGCAAATATTGCAGTAGTAATAAAAAAAATGTGTTTTTTTTTTTTGAGAGATTTTCAACAGAGAATTCACGCCATAAATACAAAAATTATTAGAATTATTAACAAAAATTTAAGGAACTAATGACCATCACAGTTTTAAATAAAATAAGGTTCTAGTTTACCTATAATAATGACAATTATTAAAAAAATTATTATAATGTAAGTAAAATTTATTTCATACTTTTAATTAATAAGGGTAATTATATATTTTACATATAAATAAAAATATTTTGCAGCATTAAAATGAGTGCAAGAAGTTATATAAATGAATAAATATGTTTTTTCCTTTTATTACTTAAATAAATTATTGAGGTTTACAAAAACAATGTTAAATATCAAAGAAAAAAATAAATAAATAATAAATTAATTAATAAAAAAAGCTACTAAATGTTAAATTAGTTCAATATTTTAGTTATTGTTATAAAACAAAGAAGAACATAATAAAATAATAATGGTTAACTAGAAAAAAATTTAACAATTAAATAGCATTTTGAGAACATTACTAATTATTACCTAAATTCAACAGATTTTAAATGGAATTATTAAATATCATATAGGATTTAAAAATGAAATATAATTGATGAAATCAAAATTTATGCGTAGAATATATAACTATAAATATACTGCAAACTAATTTATGTTATTGTATGAGAATTTTTTTTTTAACTGATTGTATATTTGATATTTGATTCTAATTGTTTTTTTTTGTTTCTTTGATCTACTATTATTGTATTAATTTTTTTTTTGCAGCAGTTATTGATCTACCCAAGTAAGTATTCATTTTTTTTAACTCATTATCAATTTTTTCATGACCGTAATTTCGTTTCTTTAAAAACTTTTCATATTGATATGATAATAATTCTCTTTTTCGTGGTGTTAAAATTTTTCTACCGGGAGTATTAGATTGATTACGGACTACGCGTGTTGCTAATATTTGATAACCCCATATAGCATGCGACATGATGGTTACGAATTTTGATGGTGTATCAGCATTCATAGCATCGGGATATGAAGCGCTTGGAATTTGTAAATTATCACCAATAATGTATTGATCATTTTGTAAAAAGTTTTCAAAAGGCTGATTATGTTGTTGATATTGTTGACCTTGTAGTGGTTGTGGATGTTGTTGTTGTTGTTGTGGTGGTGGTGGTGGTGGTGGTGATAGTACTCGTGGTGGTGGTGGTGGTGGTGATGGTACTCGTGGTGGTGGTGGTGGTGATGGTGCTCGTAGTGGTTGTGGTGGTAGTTGTTGTTGTTGCTGCTGTTGTCGTTGATGCTCCTGGTTGATAGCATTTGCTAGCCTTGCTTCTTGGAGTTGAAATTTTAATCTTTTTAGCTCAGACTCCTGCTTTTTCTTAGTTTCTAATAATTTGTTTATTAATCCGTTCTTCATGTTAATATCTACGTTTTGAAAAAAGAAATAAAAAATTTTTTTTCAGTTAAATGACTAAATTCTATTTTTCGTTGTGTTAAAAACAGTTTCTCAGATTTGTATATCATTTATTGGAGACATTGAATAATGAAATCCATGAAACTTAAATGAGATAAAAAAAATTAAATTTACCACATCATCTAGAACTCGTGGTTGATGAATAGTCGATGACGTAGACGGCTGAACCTATGAAAACACGATTATTTCAATTATAGTTTTGATATTTCCATACTTAAACTCTCAATTGATTGCAATAACAATTAAGAAAATTACTACAAATAGTTGAAGCTTTTAATTGTTTAAGAAAAATTGAGTGCTATATAATTAATTAAAATTTTTTTTTTTTTATTTCAGAGTATTGATTTTTTTTCATTCCTTGAATTTTATATTTATGAAAATTATTTTTATGGATTGGCTTACATTGATAGTTAATAGCATTGATAGATAATTAAAAATTAAATTTATCATCACGATGATCGATTATTAACTGGTATAATTGGATTTGGAACAAATTTTAAGTTATGTTAATTTTTTTTTTTTGTTTTTTTCTTTAGTATTACACAGTTGCTTTAAATAAGGTCAGATCAATATTAATTTTTTCATTATAAAATAAAACAAAAATATTTTTTGAATGATTTTGTTTATAAAAAATTAAAATTACTTTTACTCTTTAAAAATTAAAAAAAAATAATTATTATTATTTTAAGAACAGTACTATAATTCATCATTGATGAAAAGCAAACAAAAATTTTTTTTTTCTTAAACAGGTAATTTAATCGCCACTTTCAAGTAATTTTATTGTTTTGATTTCAAATATTTAGAGTAAATGCCAGTTATTATCGATTTCTTCCTTAAATTGTAGCTATAGAGACTGATTTTGGAATGTTTAAATTAAAATATATTTTTATAAATTGAGAATTAGAATTACGATAATTGTATCATATTTTCTTTACCTAATCTAATTATAAACGAAAACTTAAGTTCTAAAAAAATTTTTACTATCAATTGCATTTCAGACTTTTTAATATTTCACACGAAAAAAAAAAAAAAAAAAAAAAAAAAAAAGAAAGTAGCTACACAGCTAATAATTAAAAATTTATTTTTAGAAAATTTAAACTTCTTGTTTACTTTTATTTACGTAAGTTATAAATTTTTATTGGTAACCTACAATCTTTTTGGAAGCATTTTTAAATAATAATTGTTAAATTTCGTTACACTATAAGAATTAACTTATATTTATTGAAAATTTTTAATCAATTATTATAATTGAAATATGGTTATATATATTAGGCCGATTCACAAAAATCGATTTTTTTTTCTTCAAGGACACACATTCTAAAGTTTCACAAGATAAAAGAAGACGCCTGTTAAAATTTGAGCCCTTAATATTAATATTAAGTACTCCCTGATCGCGATTTTCTATTTCGCATGGAAATAACAAAAAAAAAAAAAATATGGAATTGAGAATCTTATAGCTTGGTAATGGCGTATTGCACAAATGAGCCCAGTATACATTTTTGTAAGGAATTTAACGCTTTTCGAAAAAGGTCTCTAATAATTTTTTGATTAATCCATCTGTTAAAAAGTTATTCAAACTTGAAGTCAAATAAATGGGAAATTTCGTGATCCTTTTACTTTTTCAGTGAAACTATCCGGCATATCACAAAATGTCATAGGATATTTTTAGTTAAGAATTTTATTCCCGACCAATTATCTTTGATAAAAATTTTTCATAATCTGCTCAACTTTCTAGTTATTTCCATTTTAATGTCAAGCTCTAAAAATCGATCGAAACACTATTTTTTTAAAGAGCTTGACATTAAAATGGAAATAACTAGAAAGTTGAGCAGATTATGAAAAATTTTTATCAAAGATAATTGGTCGGGAATAAAATTGTTTACAAACAATATCCTATGACATTTTGTGATATGCCTGATAGTTTCACTGAAAAAGAAAAAGGATCACGAAATTTCCCATAAATTTGACCACAATTTTGAATAACTTTTTAACAGATGGATTAATCAAAAAATTATAGAAGACCTTTTTCATAAAGCGTTAAATTCCCTACATATATATATATTTTCTTCTGGATGTAGCAATAAGTTAGTAACGATTGATTTATTTCTACGATTTCTTCATCTACTGCAATTTTTTTCTGTATTTGTGCATAATAATACTTAATGTTCTTTTCTTTTAAATATCCGAGTTTACAATGTTTTTTCTTTTTCAAACAAATGCCGTTAATTTTTTAGGAAAAAAAGCATACGTTTAGGTACTAATAATTTTATAATCTTGTTATAATATTCACATTAAGTTTCTAATGTTTTAATTTAATTTAATTTAATTTTTTTTTTTTTCCATTTCAATTTAACGATGAAAATCTTGACGAAAAACGCGTGAAAAAAAAAAATTGATCGAATAATTCAAAATTTTTTCATAAAAAAATTACATATTTAGCTAAAAATTCCCGATCTTTAAATCAATACTGTCAATAATTTTTCAAAAAAATTTTTACCTTGCTATTATTATTAAGCCCTAAATGAGCTGATGTTTCAGGAACCATCACCATCATCTTCGGAATCGACAATTGATTCAGGATCGTTTATTTTGTCTAACTCTATTTCGTATTCGCTGTTTATTTCTTCATTATTATTTTTCTTTTCCAGGTTATTTATTGCAGTTGCTCCTTCGTCGAGTTGCGACTCTTCTTCTCTTTTTTCGTCTTGTTCATTTTGAATTTTATCATTTACTTGTTGTTTTTTGTCATTTATATTTTCATTTGAATCTTCGGTCACAGAGTTTGTGACTTCATTTTTATCTTTACCACACGAACCTGGTCCATTTAGAAGCTTCAAAAAATAGAGATTCAAATTATTAGCAAAAACAAAATAATAATAATAATAATAATAGAATAATAATAATAATAATAATTATAATAATAATAATAATAATAATAATAATAATAATAATAATAATAATAATTATTATTATTATTATTATTATTATTATTAGTTATCATTATTATTATTATCATAACAATAATACTATCAATAATTAACGACATGTCTGTCCTACGAGATTTTGTTGGATGAATATTTACCATATTCTTCGTTTCATTTGTCTGTTCAAAAGCTTTAATGATTTCGTCAGCTCTCTGTTTTTTTACTTTCCCTTCAATTTGTTTTTTTTTCTAGAATAAAAAAAAAAAAAAAAAAAAAAAGAACTTATAAATTGATTTTTAAAATTAATCAATGAAGCTTACTTTTCTACAGTTCTTAGCCGCAGTAGTTACTGACTCTCTTTCATCGTCAGAAGATTCTGAAGATGAGGAATTCCAGATTTTCGGACGGCGTACACGACCTATTGGATTTTTTAATTCTTCGGATGTTTCTGAAATTTATTTCATTAGTATATGAAAACTTTCTCAAGTAAGCATTAATTTCTTTTAATATTAATATAATTAATTAATCCATGTCAAAGTACTTCAGTGAAATGCTACGTCAGATAATAGATTTACAATTTTTTAATTAAACGATCAAAAAATATACATAACGAATGAATTAAAATAATAATATAAAAAATGACCATCTAATTTCATCAAACCGGTATAGTTATACTTGCTACTACCCCTATACCTTCGTAAAAATAGTTGAAAAAAGTTTTTTTTTTTTTTTAATTACTATAGTGCTAATTGGTTTATTTTTTTGTTTTCTTCTGCTACTATGTGCTGCGACTATATTGAAAATTTTTTTATTTTATTCAAAAGTTATAATTTTTAAATGAACGATTCTTTCTATTATGAATGAAATTCTACCAATTAGTCAAAAAAAATCACAATCTTTATTATTTAATATAATTTTTGCTATACATATTTTTTTTTTAATTTATTGCTTGATCGAGTTTTTGTCGCAGACGTTTAAATTAATAAGTCAACCTTACTTGATTTATTTTAAAGATGATTTTTTTTTTATAAACAATTAAATCTACAAAAAAATAATTAATTATCTTTAACTTCCGATTTAAGAATTTCGAGAAAAAATAAAAAAATATAAAATTTAAAACTTGATTTTTTTATCTGGAATTACCAACTTCACGTCCGATGTACAATATTAATTTCAGTTAATTATTTACAGCAATAACAGAAGTTATACACAGAAATTAAGAATATTACTTATTTTTTAATTATTTACCTGCGACTTTTAATATCGTGCATTTAATTTCTTTACCATCCCTCTGATAACGATGTAATATATTTTTTTTCGATTCACTGTAATTATTTAAATCTTCAATACGATTTGTTTTAATAATAACTCTTCTGTTGGATTCTAATGGCAGTTCTACCAATGCGTATTCCATATTAAAACTGTATTATTTATTTATTAGCCCGAAACGCTTGACAAAACAGCTAATCCGCTACTGACAAACTCATGTGGTCAACCATGGGGCTTAGAAATAATCACGTGCCCTTTGTCTAGATCGTCTACGTATGTGCGTGAATGTCTTCGTCTTTACTGATACACAGTAAACTTATGCTCTCGCTCTTACTTGTGTATACTATACTAACACCAATAGTTACTATATCTATATTGAATATATACACAGGGGCTTGCGACGGAAACGTATATATATATATATATATATATATATATATATATATATATATATATATATATATATATATATATGTTTATATTGGTAAAAAAAACTAATTTTTTTTTCTTTACTTATTGTGAAAATATGGTTAAAGATGATAAAAAAAAAAAAAAAATCTGATGCAGTTTGATATTTTAATATTAATATAGTAATTCACGTCAAGTGGACCCCCCATTTTCCACTTGATCATAAAAATTAAGTTTATGAATTTTTTTTTTTTTTTTGTCACTATGAAAAATTAATCCCCCAAACGATTTTTCAAAATTTACATTTTAACAAAAATTTTTTTTTCAATGAAGATTTTGAGTACTTTTAATTAAAAAATAGATTTCAAAACAACCGTTAGAGATAAATTAATGAAACTTTCAGGATTTATTGTCAAATATCTATATTTTATTAAAATATTATTTGCTTAAAATTATTTATTTATTATCCTATTGTTAATTAACTTTTAAGTAAACAAATGAAAATTTCACTGACTTCTAGGTAAAAAAATGAAGTTCTTTTTCATCGGTTACATGCGTTATTAATTAAAGTTTAAGATCCCTGAAGAAAATTTTACTGCTCGTGATTAGTTTGAACAATATGAATTTATTTATCACCACTTGTTGGGTGCCGGGCGCTCTCAATACAGTGCGCGGCTGAGCGTCTCAAGCTTTATTGCAGCTTCAGTCAGATTTTAATTTTTAAATTTAATTATTAGTTCGTTATCCTTGATTATTATTAAATAATAAATAATTATTTTACCAGTTATTAGTTAATAATAATGTATAAATTATTATTAACTAATAATAAAGTTTAATTACAAGTTAGTTTCCTCTGTTTCAGTTTAATAATAAAAAATTATTTTATCATATTATTCATGATGTTGTTTAAAAAATTAAAATTTGTTTAATAACAATTTTTTAAATTGTTATTTTTAATTA
>OZ024714.1:4665234-4895771 GCA_964016945.1 Microplitis deprimator | reverse complement strand
TATTAAGACTTTTACGATGACGAGGGACTCGCGGCCGCAGAAGACTCAGAGAAATCCTCGTGTGGGACATCTGAAAAACAGCGAGTCAGTGGGTTCTTCGTGAGGGACCGGCCTTAGTGGTGCAGCTGTGCGTAGAGGGAAAGAAAGACGTACTATTTCCTAGTTGCTTGTACTTATTTACGTCTCTCTTTCTTGTAATTTGACCGTTCATGCTCACATAGCTTTCTGTAGGAATTCAGAGCAAACCCAAAATGCGTCATAGATACCCATATATGGACAACACATACATATATAACATATATATCCAAAACTCATGCACATATACGCATGTACGAGTCCTCATGTATTATTATATTTTTGGTGAGTGTGCTCCGAATTCTCCAGGTTAATTTTATACCAAAATAAAAGAAAAATTTTTGAACTTAAGGTTTGGTTGAGTGATGATTTAAGTGTACCGATTGTTACATCTCTACCCCCAGAGTCGTCATCGTCCTCGATGACTTTAATTTATGCAAGAAAATTTTTTTTGCTTAAATATAAATGAATGAGGATAGGTCAACTTGAATCACCAATCAACAAATTTAAAATTAAATTATTTGTAACAATTGCGTTTGATGATTGGAGGAATCCCTGGACTTCGAGCGGTAGTTGGTTGATGGCTTGGCACATGTGTTGGCTCTTTTCCCTCTTTTTCTTAAGGGTCAGTGTATCTAAAGGTATTAGTTAGGTTAATTTTCTTAGTGTTATTCTTGTAGGCGTTGTTTTAGGCGTTTTCGTTCTCTTAATGTTTGGGGTAGTGGGAAAAGTTTGAAGCTTGATTGGTCCTTCTTGGATCCTGCCCTCTTGGACCTTTGAATCCTCCGTGGATTTAAATACCCGTGATTTTTGTGTAAACATCATTCTCAAGTTCTCTTCTTGTCGTGACAAGTGAAAAAGAAAAAAAAAAAAAATCAAATAGTGAAAATGGCTTTCGTCGTCAAAACAGAAGTAATCGAATTGCCTGAAGAGATCGTCATCCAGGAAGATGTTCACGATGGGCAAGGGGTTACATTTGAGCAGTTGCATGCTCCGTTGGAGGAAGAACCGGTGGAAAGAAATGAGCGGTGGGTCCACTACCCTGAACCCACTAGGGTTAGCCCAGAGGTCCAGTCAATATTCCAGGTAACTATATTATTATAAAAAATCTCCTTTCCTCCTTCTTTATTTGTTTAATTCTATATTTGTATTATTTTTCCACAGCAGTTACTTGAACGCAACCAGCGATTATTGCAGGAGCAACAACAGCAGCAACAATTGGAGCCGCAGCCGTCCAGGTTGTTTTCGAGGAATTTCTCCACTGAGAGATCTAATGAAGTAGATCCCCTGGATATTTCGTCTTTGGTGGCGAGAAAGCAGGTTATTTTACCTGCAGAGGAGCCAGTTAATTCGTCGGCGTCAGGAAACCAGGCTATTGAGCCGGTTCTTTCAACATCGTCGGGAAATACCCTATTGAGGGGTTTGTTGGCTCGGCCAGCTCGTCCCAGAGCTGTATATGGTCGTTGGGTGTGATGCCCAGATCCGACAGGGGTTCAGTCGACACCTCAGGTGCTGCAGGTATGTACTTGCGCATTATTATTATTATTATTATTATTATTATTATTATTATTATTATTATTATTATTATTATTATTATTATTATTATTCCTCTTTCCTTAACCTTTAAACTTGTGTTGTTTGTTTTAGGAACATTCGGCAAAAAGGAAGCGGTCCGATTCGGTTGCAATTGATAACCGAGGTGCCCCTGCCACGATGATTCGTCCTCAAACCATGAAGTTTCTTGAGCATTTCAGGGTCCGGGTTATGTGCGGTGATACCATGGCGGTAAGCGTGCTCTTTCGGGTGACATTTGTGGAGGGTCACACCTTCCCGATCCCATTCACGGATCCGCTGGTGAGCTTGTTATCGCCGATGACGTCGATAGAGTTGAGCTGGTTGGTGGCAGCTTTGCCTTGGCCTTTAATGGACCAATTCATTTTTGAGTCCTTATTAGCGGTAAGTTCCTTTTCATTGGTTTTTATACACATATATTATATATGTATATTCTATGGGTTTTTCTGTTTGTTACAGTTGATCGTGGCCATGTGTCCTCTTCACCTGTGGGACCTGTTGGAAAAATCCCCCCCTCGAATACGGATTATTATCGAGGAGCTGTGGGATAAATGTTCTTCGCGGGTGGCTCGGTGTGCGTACTGCGGCAATGATCGTCAAATGCAGCAATGATATTATAAACAAATTTTATATATATATTATTAGCATTACTGTAAAAACTGTCTTTTGTATTTTGTTTTAATAAAAAAAAATAATTTTGAATCTGTGCGTAATTATTAGTAGAGATAAGATTCCTATACTTCCCCTTTTTTTCCTGCTGTAGGCAATAGTTTAAATTTTAATTTCTTCGTGTTTATTCGTTGTTTCCGTTTCTACTGCTGGTCATCGATGGTCGATATTCTTCGTGTATAAGAAATATATATTCCTTGTTTTTATAAATTAGATCCTTACAGTAGCTTAAAACTTTTATTTTAAGTTTTAGTGTTAGGATCTGTTCAAAATTGTGGCCTTAATACTATCTCAAGTCCTGTGAGAAGGTAAAGGTTGCAATTTTATCGTTGAATAAATTCATTTGCTGTAACCGGCCGGTGAGAGCAGTGAATTTGTATTTGCTTGGCTGGTTGAAGGTTGCTGCGTCACAATTTCTTCGATAGAGTAAGTAGGTCTATGGGTCAGAGAAAAAATGAGAATAAAGCCATCACAACACTTGCTACTTTCAAGGGTTTTCTTCCTTATTGCTCTTGTAGATTTTCCCTTTTGGGAAAAGGATGGGACGTTGAGGCAAGCACGCTTGCTTCAAGTGGCCCCAATGAATCTTTCCTCTTTTGTTGTTGTCTGGGACTGAGTCGTGTGTCGGTACATCTGGCAGGTTCGCTGACTGTCCATGGGGGTTTCCGAAGTGAAGAGGGGTACGAGGAAACGACTGAGGTTGTGTTTATCCCTCAAACTATGTTCACTTCTTATGGTTATTTTAACTTACAGCTAAGATTATATAAAAAAAAGAATTTTACATTACAATTTAATAATTACCAAGTGACTCATGGTGACTTGCGTTAATTATGAATATTATATAAAAGAAAAGCGATTAGATATTGTTATGTATTTTTTTTTTCTCTTTTTTTTTGTGTTTTCTTTTTGAAATCTTAGTACTAACTTTACTCATGGATATAGATTTTTACATACATATATGTATGCATATACGTATACATTCTAACTTATATTAGATAATTGGTGCCGGGAAACAAAAAAAAAAACGTAACTATGATATTATATATATATGTATATATACTCTTACAGATAATTTGAGATATTTACGTTAAATTGCTAAAAATAAAATTAATTCGAAACCAATGGAAGTTAATTTTAGATTTTATCCCATATTCTAATATGTTATAAAAAAAAATGAATTTAGCTGCCTTATTGTGGGGCTTAAGAATTATGTATATTATTACTATTATTATCTTTACAGAAGCAAGTTAATTAATGCTAAGGTTATATTAAAATATATATATATATATATATATATATATATATATATCTATATATATATCTATATATATATATATATATATATTTTTTTTTTTTATATATATATAAATATATATATATACATATACATACATACACTTATATAATTATTGTAGTCTTATACTTAATTCATTCCTTAGATGGTAACTTATCTCTGAATTACTTATATGCTCTTATACCTATGCGTTTTAACTCTAATATTTTAACTTATACTATACTTAGTCACTGTATTTTTATGACGTTTCGTCAAACAGAGTAAACATATTATTATTGTTATCTTCTTTTTTGTGTTTTCTTTTGTTTTTTATTTTTTTTTTTTTTTTTTTTTTGTGATTTTACTTAATATATATAGTATTTGTAGTATGTAGTACGCGCTATCTTAGTGTTTTACATTATTCGTTTAGATTTTATTAAATTAACAAACACGCAAACATTCTTTTAAGCTTAATTATTAACTTTAGTACCGTTAATAGCTATTGTTGATGGTACTATTTTTCGATTATATATATATATATATATATATATATATATATATATATATATATATATATATATATATCTACTGGTTTGATTATTATAGTTTATATTGTTAAAATATTCTTTACTTTCTTATTATATTACTGTTCTTATGATAAGACTTATTTTGACTTATGTAATAATAGAAAACATAAATAATGATGTGATGATTACTGTGCCAAATAACTTTATATCTAATTAGTATATATATTTATGTGTAACGATAAGATAGATATGTATACATATTATTTTTTTGTTTTGTTTCAAATTTTTGTTTTTTTTTTTTTGTTTTTTTTTTTTATATAGTTTTAAAATTACGTGTAGGTTAAACATTTGTCAATGCATCTATTTGTACCCATGATTTTTAAGATTTAATTAATCAACATGAATAGGAATATTTGCATATATTAGGGTTACAAATAAGTTTTCGCCGTTTTTTAACACAAATTAAATATTTATTATAGAAGAACGGTAATATAAATTTATTTAAAATATTGCCCATCACTTGCAACCACTTTTTCTATCTCTCAGGCAGCATTCGTATCCCACGTCTGAAGAACTCCTTGTCTTTTGAGGCTATTCACGAATCAACCCAATTTTTGGTATCCTCATAAGATGTGAACCGCTGCGCCGTCAGAGCATGTGCCATGGACCGGAACAGGTGATAATCGGACGGTGCAATGTCTGGTGAATACGGCGGGTGGGGTAACACTTCCCAATCAAGTGTTTCCAAGTACTTTTTCACGGAAGCCGCAACATGTGGACGAGCATTGTCATGCAGAAGAATAATATTTTCGTGTCTAGAATAGTATTGAGGGCGTTTTTCCTTCAGAGCTCGGCTCAATCTCATCAATTGTGTTCGATAGAGGGCTCCAGTAATTGTTTCGCTCGGATTAAGCAACTCATAATACACTACACCTAGCTGATCCCACCAAATACACAGCATAAGTTTTTTTCCGTGAATATTCGGTTTTGCTGTTGATGTTGATGCGTGGCCAGGTAATCCCCATGATTTTCTTTTTTTTGGATTGTCATAATGTATCCACTTCTCATCACCAGTTATGATACGATGTAAAAAACCCTTTTTTTTATGTATAGCTAGCAGCATTTCACTTAAGCATAATCGGCGTTCAATATCTCTCGGCTTTAATTCGTACGGAACCCAATTTCCTTGTTTATGAATCATTCCTAATGATTTTAAACGATGTGAGACTGCTTGCTGAGTGACTTCTAATGTTAGAGCAAGTTCTTTTTGTGTTTGAGATGAATCTTCCTTCAATAATTCCTCCAATTCTGCATCCTCGTAAATTTTTGGCCTTCCACTGCGATCTCTGTCTTCTACGTCGAAATCACCGTTTTTAAACTTTCGAAACCACTCTCGACACGTTCTCTCACTCAAAGCACCCTCACTATATGCTTCTACGAGCAATTGATGCGCCTGAGCAGCAGATTTCTTCAAATTAAAGAAGTAAACTAATATTTCCCGCAAATGACGCTTACTTGGCTCAAATTTTGACATTTTCAACTTATAAAAATTATATTTTACCAATATAAAATCAATGATATTAATAGGTTATGTTGTTCTTGAATGTCCAAACTATTTTTTAAGCCGGATATCATCTGCGAAAGCTAACCGAAACTCCGTGCCGCGCCATCTACAATAAAACGGCGGAAACTTATTTGTACTCCTAATATTAGCGTGCATATGTGTTAGTGTTAGTTTGTAACGAGTATTGTTAGAGTCGTATTAACGTGAAGAAGGAAAACGCATAGAAATATATATATTCCTTCTTCTTGTATTCGAGTTTTCCGTCTTTTTGCTAAAGGGTTAATGTTTTGACTCAAACTATGGTTAGTGTAGTTAGATTGATGTATATTAAGTTATAAGTATACGGGTTAATGTATGTGTTTCCTTAGTATATGTTAGTAAATTAAGGAGTAATGATTATTCTTATTTTGTCAGTTCGATATGTAAGGTTATGTGTTTATGTGCGTTGGTAGCTTACCCTTGCGGTTAACTTACTGTCAGAAAATTGCTTATTCTTACGTTTATTTCCGTGTAATTTCCTAATGTGAAAGTATCTCCTTAGAGTCCGGCCTAGATCGTTTTGCCCTTTGACTGGTTGATACCAATGTCGTTTTCTTCCTTTCTTATGGTCGCAATTCCTGCCCTTGACTGAGTAAGGGGAACTAGGTGCTAAGTCGTCATGGTACATCAGTTGTTCTGGTTGATTTTGAGGCATAGAATATGGATGATAACGAAGTCTTTGGTCGTGGAAGTTTGAGGAAGTTGATGGCGATGGATGTTGAAGGTCAAGGGATAGATGACGTCCAACATCTTCTCTGTCGTTGCTCCATGATACGAGGTCGTCAAGCAGCTGAGGAAATGGAAACGCTTCTTGTAAGTCGGTAGTAAATGATTCGAAAGGTTGTTTGTAATGATCGATGATTGCGTCCAGATAAATTTGTGTGCTTTCCCGATGGTAGAAATGTCCAACCATCATAAGGTTAATTAATCCGTAGGCACAGCTAATTGGGTAGCTGCGAGATAGATCAGTTTCTTCAGTTGACCAAGGTACTTCTTCAAATAGTCGTGGCAGGTCAAGGTTGGAGAGAGGGGGAACGAATTTAGCTCGAATTTTCCTATATTTGCGCTGTCTTCTTAAGTGGCGTTGACTGACCCAGTAGTTTCTCATGACTTGTGTTCTGATATCCTTGTTTTGGGCTATGATCCATGCAGCTTGTATTTCTGCATCATTAGGCTTGATATTATCGGTGGGTCTTATGAGTAAGGACCCATAAGGGATGCAGAAATCCGCTTCTAGGGTCTGTGGATTTGGATGATTCTTATATCGGTCACTGTGACGTAGACGTCTTAAGGCTCTTTTCCACATACTTCGATTCCAATGGTCTTGTATTACAATTAAAGAGACGAGGTAAATGAACAGGGCATCTACGCCAAGGGGACGACTTCTAGAAGAGCATCCATCTGTTGTTTCGAGAGGCATATTGCTTGTTTTACAAAGAAAAGGATTTTAACTAATGATCTCGTACCCACTGTCTTATGCAGATGGCGTTAGTTAAAGCACACCAATAATTCTTCCTAAGTCCGTAAGTCGTACAGGTAGTTGACGAGGTGCGGATTACATTAAACTTAGGACACTTATAGTCTTTAATCTCTAAGTTTACAATGTCGCGATTTAGGACCTTTTGTAGATAAGTAGCTTTGATTGATCCTTTAGTGTAGATCTTTCTCGCGTTTTTAGCGTAGCTTTCAAGGATATTGATTACCTCTTGGAGTTGTGTATCACCGCCTTCCCAATGAATACCGTGGTGTTGTTTAGTTATCCAGTCGTTTCTTTGTTGATTTCGTGGTGTCAGTTTATGATACGGGAAAGGCTGCTCTATTATCCAGTGGCCTAAAATGTCTTCGGTAGTAGCAACCAGGGCAACTTCTTTTGGGATGAATTCTTCTTTGTTATTCCAGAATCCTTGGATATCAATAACTATATCCATAGCACTTTACAGTAGTGTTAGTTTTTTTTTTTTTTGACTTATCCTTCAAAGAAAGAAGAAGAACGTGTCTCGTAACTCGTCGAATTGGTTGTAAGCTGAACTTCTTTGATAACTGACACGTGTACAACGGTATAGTAAATTTTCCGACCAATAAACTCGCAAATAACTATTTCTGAGAGCCTTGTATTCGCTGACTAGGCAGGCGTTTTCAAGGTCTTCGTGACTTAATGAAGAAGGTTTCCTTATCTTGAATGGTTGCAAATATTTCTCATAAAGTTTAAGATCTCTCGTTGGATCGAAGTCGTGAGCTTCGTCGTTGAAGAAGTCTTGGTGTATTAAATCGTTTCTGGATCTCAGGTGTTGTCTAAATGCTCGCTTAACTTGTGCTGTTCTCCAGAAATTTCGAAGGATGAAGTGAGCAGTTAGTCGATGGAAATCTTCGAAACCTCTTTGATGTTCAGATTGTATTTGACGTTCGTTTATACGAGCGTCTCGCTCTTGGTCAGTGTCGAGTCTGTTTTCGATAAGGCCTTTACACATAATTCATTATTGTGTGTTGGAGACCTCGAGGTAAAGCTTCGATTATTGCTGCAAGATTTTGGTCGACCCCGTCGTCGACTATGATGCTTCTTCGATAAGTCGATTTAGCGCTTGCCACAGGAGAATTGTTCCTAGTATAACAAAGAAATAGTTTGTAACTTAGTTTTCGTGTTAAAAAGATTAAATACACCGTTAAGACTAATGTAGTAATCAATAGTCCATGCAAGATATAAGGTTGTAAATCTTCATGCGTTTCAATTGGATCGATAAATTGTAGCTCTTGTTCTATTTGTTTTAAGGTGTAGTCGTAGGAAAGAAATCCATAGAAATCGATGAGCGATACGGGCGTTGGACTGCCGTCGTTGTAATTGATCGAGCTGAGGGGTTGGTATTCATGAATTTCAGGGACCAGGTTTGTTATATTAAGCTCGATCTTTGGTTGAGGTTGTAGCAGGACCGTTGAGTCTTCCGATCCATACAGGGTAGTATAACCGATTCTTGCAGAGTAACCAGGGCTGAGAGTGAGAGTTCCCATACCGGATATTTTTATGTATTCAGTAGAACTCCCGTGACGTGAGACTTGAAGCAAGCTTAGATGAGGTATGGAGTATATCCATCCCTTAATTTCTTTTAAGGGTTTCCAGAACAGATAATGGGTTTTACTCAATCTGATGTCACATCTGCTGAATGAGTCGAGTCTTGAGTTTGCGAACAAATCAGCTTCACATGAAGGATGGATAGCTGTTACATATATTACAAAGTTGGGTTTGCATATATAGAGATTTCTTAATTCTTGACATTGCTTAAGTTCGTCTTCTTGAACTAACGCGTACCACTCATGATTCGAGGACATCATCAAATAATCGGATCGTGACTGTATATAGGCGGATCCTTTAGAATTATTTCCAAAAATTTGACGAACTGGATAAGGATGAAGTTTGTACAAATTGTATTTAAGTAACTGCACTAAAGGCAGGCGAAGTGTCAGAATTAGGTTATCCTTGTAAAACTTATGCTCGAACTTCACTAATTTGGAGGCTTCCTCATTATACAGATCTTCTGTTTCTCTGGGGATGCGGTAGTTCAGATTCCTGTTGAGAAACGTTTCCATAGCTTCTGAGATTCTCTTTCGGCTAAGGAGCTGTGGTGGAAATTTTCCAACCAGGACGAGGTTTATCGCCTCGATGACATTTTTCATGAGATTAAGATATTCCTCGAAATAAGCTTGAGTATATACGTTCCAAGCACTTAGGTGTTCGATGTCCCTTGAGTGTGATATTTTTTGTTCAGACAATGGACCAGTCATATTCTTTATAGGCTCCGAAAATTTATAGTAAGTCTTGTGTTGAAATGCTAGCCGTATTAGGTCCTCGTATATGTCAGAATAAATGATTTGCCTTTTATTTTCAGATATCGACGCGTCATCCGATTTAGAGGCGGAAATGATTTCATCGAATTTTTGGAGAAAATCTTAGAGGAGGGATTTCACGCTTGAGTCTTTTGGCGAAGAGCGGTTGTGTGCTCGGTCTGGATCAACCAATTGTTTTATTACTTCCATCTGCTTGAATAATTTTCGAGACATGCGTTTGTAGTCTTCGAGCCTTATGTAGTATCGACATTCCGATTCTGTAATTGATCTCAGGCAGTGTTGATAAAGTCCAAGAATTTCCATGTCTGTAATAGAAGGAATTTGTTCTTCAAGAAAATCCAAGTCCATTATGGTGGTTAGTTTCCATTCTTCGGGGACATAGAGTCCTGAGCTGGGCTCCATTGGTCTTAGGTGGACTGCACTTCCTTTTACGTTGGGCACAATGACAATGACATTTATGAGAATCCATTGTAATGCCGCCATGTTGTTTGCTAAAAGTAGTTGTTTTTAAATTCTTACTATATTCTTGAAGTTTAAGAGCTTACACTAATCTTAAAATCAACTTAAAGAAGATGGACATGCGGCATGTATGGGATTAGTTTGGAGGTTGTCGTTTATTTTCATTTGGAACCTGGAGTTCATTAGAGTCTACTACTCCAGTAATGTTAGACTGAGTATTCACTGTTCGAGTTCTAGGGGCAGCATAGATAACTTCCCTAGTATGATTTGGCGGTACATATGGCAAGTACGGGTAGATAGGTGATGACTCTTCGTCTTTAGGTGTATACCCTTTTTCTGTCTTTGGTAGATGTAAAAGAAGGTTGGTTACAGAGTCCCAGAGTGCTCCTATTAACCACACGCTCCATCCATAAACAGTATGCAACGCATAACTGTGGATTATAGTGTCCATTGCGAACTTTATCGCTTTGAACGTAAGGTAAACTCCAAAGAGTGTTACGCTGAATGTGCCTATGGTGTTGAAGAAATTATACACTTTTCCCCAGGCCTTCGCGAGAGACAACCTAATGGCTTCTTTATCCAGAAGATTATTGATCTTGATACTGTTGTCAGCCACGTATTGACCCGTCGCGCCTCTGGCAATAGTGTTTAGTACCGCAGTTCGTTCCAGTGGGAACATCATGTAGTTTTTGAGCTTCACAATGTCGTTGTCAGAATAGATACCGCCTGTTGCCAATCCCTGGGCTGGGATGTACTTCCAGGAATGATTTGTTGAAGCAGTAAGCTGTTCTGGATTGGGGACTGATGACAGTTTCGGATTCAACTCATACCATGAATCTTCTAGTCGATACATTGGCGCTAATAGAGGATTACAGTCTATTTGCGTTCCAGTTTTGACTAATATGTGCGATTGTGGCAACATATAGTATGTATCATTACCTCTGAGTACAGGCAATTCTTGATAGCATTCCTTCGTGTCTCGTCGTCTTACATCAACAGCTATACATTTAGCAAATCTTATTACTTTGCCGGACACGTGCGCGATGTATCCAGGCTTCTTCATAAACTGGAATGCGAATTCGTCAGGTGCCAAAGTGGCTAAGATGAGTGCATTTTCTAGGACCTTCTTTTCGAGCTCACATTCTTGTCTGATCATGTTATAGTAAAGCATCATAACTTGACTCTGCACATGTCGTTCGAAATTGGCGTCGTGGAAAAATTCACTGTTGTCAGAGTCGAGTATAAAGAGTCTCGGGTGTTCTGTCTTGATTAATTTAGTTGCACAGTTGGAAATATGGCCTTTAGCTGTTAGTGCGAATGTTACACCTCCAGTAGTCACTGAATATACTTCCTCTCCAAACTTCCGGTTGATACGATCTTGTATTTTATTTGCAGATACTTCGTAGAGTATGGAGAACTTGCGTGAATTACATTGATCTGGAGGCAGTAAATCCCAGAAGGTATTTACTCCTTCGATATCCATACACTTACCGTGTTGATATTCGCAGCGAACTCCGGATCTTAATATTACTTCATTCTGATCCAAGTTAATTGAAGTGTAATAGTCTTGTAAGGTGAAGGT
The DNA here is from genome assembly GCA_964016945.1 of Microplitis deprimator. NCBI lineage: Eukaryota > Metazoa > Arthropoda > Insecta > Hymenoptera > Braconidae > Microplitis > Microplitis deprimator. The sequence continues at coordinate 4,884,174 of OZ024714.1, read as the reverse complement.
GGCATACCCAGTTACAGTAACATCTTCCTAGTTACCGTAAGCGTCGGAGTATGTTCCCCTATTACACCAGCCACCGGCCGTAAATGAGCCTGCTAGGGTAATCGGGAATCTGGTCGTTGCGTTCTTTTGGATACCTGCATGTGTTGCGTCGCGATGCATAAAAATTCGGGTTTCATGGATTGTCTTACAAGTTTCATGACTCAATTCATGGACAAATTCCATGTTATTATTTACTTCTCCAAATAGGTGATCGAGTTTTCCGCAATGATAGATCGTGCGTTGAATAGTAAGTTTGCATTGAATGATTTTAATGTTCGAAAAACTAGTGGATTGCAGTAACTGGACTCGAGTGTCTTTTATTGTTGGCTTCCCAGTATGTATGTTGCAATCCTTAATGTCTAGCAAGGATAGCGAAGTGACATTTATCGACGGAGTCCCGCAGTCATAAGCTATGAACCCGTGCGCCAGTTGGATTGCTGATGTTAGCCAGAGAATAAATTTCGCAAGCTCCATAATCTACAGTTGCGCTTACTTGTTTACCTGTAGTAATTCATTTAACTAAAACACAATGATTAGTAGGACAAATAGGGAGTGATAATTGTGTTAGTCAGATTGGGTATCAGTGCTGGAGTAAGTAGGGTTTCTAGTGTTACATATTTTTAACTTATCTACATGCTTAAGTGATCGTTTACCCTTTTCATCCTCTATTATAGCTGTATTATTGTCTAATTATTCAACTATTATATATGGGTCTTTAAAGTGTGAATCGAATTTACCTTTTCGTGGCTCTTTAATAGCGTAAACCTGATCTCCAACATTCAAAGTACTGGGGTTCAAGTGGGCGTCATAGTAACGTTTAGAACGATGTTTAGATTTAATTAAGCTAAAGGCCGCGAATTGTCTCATGTCATCCATACGGTTGACTAGATCGTGTAAATACGAGCCATAAGTCTCGGTTTTATCAGATGGTGGAAAGGAACTAGGTATACGAGCTCTTTTACCGTATATAAGTTCAAAAGAAGTAAAATTAGTTGATTCGTGTACCGAGGTATTATACGAAAACATTGCGAAGGGAACGAGCTTGTCCCAATTATCGTATTTATTTACATAATGCTTAATAAATTCTGCTAACACGATGTGACTACGTTCTAGGGCTCCATTCGTTTGTGGATGATACCCTGAGGTAGTTACCTGTTTAATTTTCAAGATTTTAGCCAAATAATGAAATATTTTACCTACAAATGATCGACCTTGGTCGCTCAATATTACGCGGGGCGAACCAAACTGAATTATTACATTTCGTGCAAGTGCATCTGCAATAGTTTCAGCTTTTATGTTGGGAATTGGTACAGCTATACAATATTTTGTGAGGTTATCTTGTATCGTCAAAATATGCATGTTACCTGATGGTGTTAAAGGTAGTGGGCCAACTGTATCGATTGATATTTTATCGAATGGTTCTGCCGGAGTGTCAGTAATGATGATCGGTTCTTTAGTCTTGATTCGGACTAATTTTTGCTCTTGACAACTCCTGCAGGTTCGGATAAATTATGTGACGTCGTCTCGCATGTTAGGCCAGTAGAAATGTTCACGGATTCTTCGATATGTTTTAGTGATGCCTTTATGACCACCAGTCAGACTTTCGTGATACTTTGCAATGATGTCTCGACGGACATCTTCGTCAGGCATTGTTACACTTCCATGACAAATAGTCAACGAACATTCACAGTCATTGAGGCATTTTTTGAGAAGGTCATTGACGATTGATTGACTTAAGCCTTCTAACATATCTCCTGGCTTCGAGATTCACAATGTTTTTATGTTATAATGGCTCAATACATTTTTGACAGTTTTTAGTACATCTTTTAATTCTTGTATAGAAAATTCGTCAAAGTGATTCCCTTTCAATACTGCACTAAGGATTTTATGCTTACCGTGTGGTGTTACTAGTACTTGATTAATTTTAGGCTTTTTCAATTTTAAATCTTGAGGATCTATTTTGTCCGTTTCTATTAATAGACGTGATGTAATGGTCGTAAATTCGCAATCGGCGAAAATAAAGTGTAAGTAGTTATCTCTGAAGTATGTCAGATTTTCATTAGATGTATGCAGAGTTAGTTTACTCTCAATATTTTTCATTCCAGGATAAAACAATTCACAAGGGACAGTATCAGCAACGGATTTTCTTCGAATCGGTTGTGGTTGGGGTACTTCGATTTGTTCATCCGTATCTGAACTTGAAGGACTCTCGTTGACAGGTGTTAAATTAGCCTATCGTCTACTTGCTGCTCCTAGCGGTCTTCTTTCATCAATTCCTGATCATGATGTTGATCCTTCAGAAATAACTGCAGGGGTTGATCGTCCTGCAGGATGCAGAAAGCTTATACCAGATGGTCTGCTGGACTGAGGTTCTGGTGCCTTAACAGGGACGTCCGGTCGTGGAGACTCATATGATGGATTTTCACCACGTCGATCCCAGTAGTAGTTTTCGTTTTCTGAAGACGGTCCGGGTGACATTTTCACAACATTTTTAGGTGGTGGTACTTGTACAGGTTCAGTTAATGGAGGAGTTTCTTCGTCCTCTTGATTATTTACATACGTCAGTTGATAATCAGTCGCTTGAGTTTTCGTGGATAATGGTCCTGGTTTATTAGAACTTTTGGAAGATGGAACACGATTAGTTTTGAGGCTAGGAAAAGCACTACTCCTACCGTGAGCCACCGGTGGTACTGGAGCCGTGGTTTGAGTAGTCTGTGATTGTTTTGGAGGTCGACCAGGCTTACGTTTTTCTGATTGAGATGATGGAATTCGGGCAATTGTTTTTGCGCGCTGGATTGGAGGTGGGGGTGCTATTGAAGGGTTACTCGCTAATCTTTGCAACCTCACTCTCTCACCTATAGTGCTAGCGTTTGCCATTGCCGCGTTTGTAGCAGATGATCGCAATCGCTCCAAATGTTTGGCAATTGAACTAGATTGTCTGGCTGCTGTTTCAGACTTGGTCGCAGGTAATATCATGACAACAGGATTTCTTGATAATGCATCTGCATTTAAATTCAATCCTCCTGGCTTATAATAGAAAACATACTCATACTCTCTGAGTCTTGTTCTCCATCGGACCAATCGTTGAACAGGTGGCTTGACAGAGTCAATCCATTTTAATGGTTCATGATCACATACGAGAGTAAATCGTCGACCGTATAAGTATGGTCGAAAATGTAGAATACCGTAAATAACTGCTAAACACTCTTTCTCGGTTGTTGTATAATTTCTTTCTGCCGATTTGAGGAGTCTCGATAAGTATGCTATTGGTATATCCTCGCCAATTTTTCCTTGACTTAGTACTGCGCCAATAGCGAGATCTGAAGCGTCAGTCGTAAGTATGAAAGGTTGAGAAAAATCAGGATATTGTAGAACTGGGGATGTGCATAATGCTTTTCGTAAGTCGTCGAAACTCTCTTGTTGAGCTGAGGTCCAGATGAACGGATTATCTTTTTTCAGCAGTTCTGTTAGCGGTTTTGCACGGCCTGAGAAATTTTCAATAAAACGGCGATAGTATCCGGCTAGGCCAAGGAACTGCCTGATGTTAGTTACTGTCTTTGGTCTTGGAAACTTCTCGATAGCTTCTGTTTTCTTTGGATCTGGACGTACACCACCATTGCCAATAATGTGGCCAAGGTATGCGACCTCGAGATTCAAAAATTCACATTTGTCAGATTGTAGGACTAGATTAGCTTGAACTAGTCTATTAAAAAGTCGTCGAACACGTTTGCCGTGCTCTTCGAGTGATGATGCAAAAATAACAACGTCATCGAGATATACAAAGAGTTCAACGTCCTGTAGACCTAGAAGAACTCGGTCCATAAGTCGCTGGAAAGTAGTCGGAGCATTTTTCAGTCCAAATAGCATTCTATTATATTCGTAGTGGCCATTAGGGGTACTGAATGCAGTTTTCTGCTGGTCTTTTGGATCCATTTTAATTTGATGGAAGCCAGTAGCCAAATCAAAAACTGAAAAATACTTAGCTCCTCCTAGTCTGTCAAGAATTTCGACTATGTTCGGAAGGGGATAAGCGACGCCTATGGTTTTCTCATTTAATTGACGAAAATCGATCACCATACGCCAACGCTTATTACCTTCAGAATCCGGTTTCTTTGGAACTATCCAAAGAGGCGAATTATATGGAGAAACAGATTCGGTTATTACGCCGTCATTCAGCAGCTTATTCACCTGTCGAGCAATTTCTTCTTTATGTACAGGTGGGAAACGATACTGTCTGACAGATATAGGAACTTCGTCAACAGTCGGAATAGAATGTGTCATCATTGTGGTAGCAGGGAAGTCGTCTCCAGGGAGGTGAAAAAAAAGTGGGAATTCTTTAATAAGTTCATGCACATGCTCTCTTTCTAGTACGTTTAAATGATCAAGTCGGAGACTAGCACATATTCGCTCAAATCTATCTTGATCAGTTTCTGGGACGTCACTTTTTTCGGAATCGTCAAAGAAATCTTCAGAGCTACCATACCATTCGAAGGGAATAATTTCTTGGGGTGGTATAATTCATTCTATATCATCTTAATAGGCATTAATTGCATGGACGTAGCATTATTTTTGTTCGTAACCAAAGCATTACCAATGAAGATATTCTCGTGAGTTTCGATGCGGGGCAAAAATCCAGTTTTCAAATCTGTTTTACAGAGTTTGATTGGAACTACCGTGCGAGTTCGTGCTTTTAATACAAGTATTGAGGGTTCGTCTTCTAATTAAAGTGTGGTTACTTGTGGTGTATCGAATGGGTCACCGTTAGTATTTTCGAGCGGAATCGGATGTATAGGTTCGGAATGTGCGACTATGGTATTGTGATGGAAAGATATTTCGACCTTTTCATTTGTTAGAAAGTCAATACCAATTATTCCGTCAGTTGGAATAGGTAGTGGATTCTCGAGAACGTGAAATTTCTCGGGATTTGAGAAAAATGTGATCTCTGTTGTACCCAGAGTATCAAGTCGTTCCGTAGTGATCCCTTTTATTGATACTGACTCCCAGGTATCGATTACCGTGTGAGGGGCCAGCGCGTCTTTTCTAATTACGTTTATGTCAGCACCTGTGTCAACTAGGAAACGAGCTCTGCCGTTTCGCAACTCAGGAGCTGTTAGAGTGACGACTGGTCCTCTACCCTGGACTTTAGACCACATTATGAATTTTCGACTGTTAAAAATCTGATTGTTGGGGGACGCGCTTTCATGGGGTTCGCGCTGTTCGACGTCGCGTCGTTCCGTCGAACCGCGTTGGAGTTTAAAGGCTCCTTAGGAGGTGCAGGGGAGTTCGGTCTCGAGTTATTTTGTTGGTTTTGGGGATTACCGGTATTATTGTTATTCCCGTAATTATTTCTATTGTAATTATTATAACCATTATTGCTATATCTCTGATTATTATTATCATAGTTATTGCCATTATTGTAATAATTGGGGTTATTATTATTGTAATTATTATTGGGGTTATTCTGATTATTATCCTGGGGAAGATAATTTGGGTAGTACGGTGTGTTATGAGAAACTGGAGGTGGATATGGTCCAGGAGGTGGATATTGATATGGCATAGGAGGTAAATATGGCATCGGAGGGAAGTAGCCCGGTGGAGGATAATATGGATAGTAACTTCCAGGTGATCGACTTCGTGAACGATAAGGTGAATTACTACGCTCAGGATAGTTACGTTTATCACGTGGTGGCGTCGTATCTCGCACAGGAGATCTACTATACGAATTAGATCTAGTATTGTCTTCGCGAACGAATCTGAACGGTATTGTGTTTCGACGTTCTTCGTCTTGAAAACTGACCATTCGAGTTCGACGCGGTAGGTCAAGATTTGTGGATCCAGATTGCGCCTAGGCTAAATAATTAGAGTTACGGTGAGAGCTGTCTCTCAGGTCTTCCTCGAGCCGTAATGCGATTTTATATGCATCGTTGAGAGTACCGGGATTTTGGACACTTACTCCGTATATTAAATCGTCTGGTAGTCCGCGTTTAAATGACTCGAGTGTTAATCCGTCTAACATTTTCTTCATCGCAGTTACCTCAGCGTCATTGTTAAAGCTTTCGTTTAATGCAGTTATTGCATTCGCGCGAATTTTCTTTATTCAGGTATAGTAACTTAGGATTGATTCGTTTTGCTTAAGCCGAATGGCTTGAATATCCGCGCAATATTGTGGGTACGTTTTCTTAGTGGCAAAATATTCCTTAAGCGCGTCTCTAAGCGTATTCATTGTATTAACTGTCTTATCCGCGATCGCGTCTCTAGCTGTTTCCTTGAGTTTTGATTTTACTCCGTTAAAATAAGTGTTCACGAGATTTCCTGGTACGATTGTAAGACCCTTTTCTACGTCTTGTAGAAATGCTTGTAAAGGCATGTTTTTACCGTCAAAACTCGGGACTTGCATCAACGCTTGATGCAATGTCATACTTTCCCCGAGGGACGTGATCATTTGATCCGTAATGTTTGCGTGTCGGGTGATATTATGGACTTGTTGGTCTAAGTCATTATTGTTGTCCCGTGGACCTAACTTGCCGTCACCTGGTGGGAGCGGATTGCCATCTGGATCCATTTCGATTAAATGTATGAGAAAAGGTTATAGGAGTAATATACAGATAATAAGAATGAGAGTTTTTGGTAAGTAGTACGAAGCTAGCCAGAAAATTAAATCTGTGATAGTCAGACGCAGGTGAAAGTTGCGCTGATTGAAACAAAAATTTATTTACTAATTAATTGTTACCAAATTAAAAATAGCTTGTATTGAGTTTGCAATTGTTTATTGTCGAATGAGTAGTGTTTAGGATTTATTGATTATTTGAATGCGGTGTTGTGTCTGTTTGTGTTTGTTTAGCCTTAGTTTCAGGATTTTTATCGACACTACGGTTGCGTGAATTATCTATTTCTTGAAGTTGTACTGCATTTGCTCATTTTTCTCTTTTTGTAGGATGTGGATTCACTATCCCTTTTTCGAGTATTGCTATTAATTTCCGTATTTTATATTTTCTTCCGGCGCGTTTTCTGGTTCTCATCGGATAATGTTTAAATTGTGTGTAAAAGTAAAATAAGTTTATTTTATGGAACTACAATTATTTTCTCTTCCGAATCTGGGTGATTTGTTTCCTGATTTTTTAAAGTATTTGATAGATTTTGTAAGGATAATGGTATTGTTATAGGAGTATATGGTAACTCTCCCCTATGGTATATTGCAACTAACTTTCGTAACTGGTATTTTCTTCCAGCGCGTTTACCGCGTTTCATTAGATATTGTTAAGCTGTACGTACAAGGTACTTTTCACAATTGCTCCACAGATCAATTAAAGAGTAAGAGCACCACAATAACTGATCTAACGAAATATTATGAATTTCTATGGCTTCCTGAAAATGAGTTGGTGAATGAATAATGAATGAATCGCCTGGAGTGCAACAAAAAGTCTGCGCAATCCCAATTAATTCGATGATAGATTGAGTAGACTGCGACAAACAGTCTGCGCAATTCTAAGCAATCGCAAATAATGAGATGAGTAATGAATGAGTGATCGTATATCAAGATTCGCCACAAATAGTCACGATTTCGGGTACAAAAGGTTGCAAGTTGTTTGCACGTAAAACCCAATAGTATTATGAAATAAAGAGTCGACTTATCCTTAGAAAACCAAAATTTACTTCCACTAAAATTGACTCTAATTTTAATAATTGAATTTATCGATAATAAATTGAATTTTCGTCTAATACTTGCGTTCGCGGATCTAGACTTGAAAATTTGTGATTGAATTTTAAAAATCGTTTGGGTTTATCAACTAGTGTAAGTTTGTAATTAATAAAATCTTGTGATCTATTAGCGTGTAAATATTTTTTATAAAAGAGCACGATGGTGCGTCTTCTATGATTGCAACTAATCTTTCAATGTGAAATTTAATTTTTGTTTGTTTAGTGCGTTTTAGTGTAGATGAGTAAGGCATAAACGTGTAGTAGTAATAATTTGTGTAGCTAATAAAATTGTAGGTAACAATAAATTGCAAGAGTATTTAAAGTATTAAAACTGAAGGTAAAGTTTTTATTATTTTTTTTTTTGAAAATATAATAAAAGTTAGAGATTTTCAAAAATGGAAGTGCAAATAAGTTTTCAGGAAAAGAATAATTTAAGTTTTTAATTGCACAGGATTTAGAAAAAGATTTTTGGGAAGTAATTTAAAATTTTACTCCAGGATTTTATTTTAATAAGGGAAAAATAGAGATTAATATAGAAAAGGATCTTCAGGTTAAAGGTTTTAGCGTTTAAATATTTTTATTTGAAATTAATTAAATTGATTTTTGCACGTTTCGATTTTCTGTGATTTTTAGCGAAATTGAAGTAATTAATTTTAGTTATAATATTTAGTAAAATAATTTCAATTGTCGAGTTAAGAAAATTGAATCAGAGTTATTTTTATTTTAGAATGTCAAAAAAGAAAGTTTCGCTTTTAAATGAAGTACAAATATTTTAAATTGCAAAAAAAAATTGGTAACGAAATTCCTTTTGGAACAAATGGTAAATATTTTTTTGATTTGGTTTTTTAAAATTTTCAGAGTATAGAATTTTTAAATTTAAGAATTTATTGAATGTATAGAAGTTATAGAATCTTGACGATTAAGATTTTTTTTTTTGAAGATTGGATACTTAAAAATTACAAGTTGAAATTTAACTCTGAAATTTCAACAAGGCAGAATGTTGAATTTTTAGTTTTGTTAAAATTATAAGAATCGAATAAAATTGTAAAATTTTGATAAAAGAACGATTCACCAGCGGATCCCACCGCTGTCACCAAATTTTTTGACTGTCACGATCGGAGTGAGTGAAGGCGACGGGCGAAAGGGTTATTTTTAATTTACGATTTAATACCGGGATACCGAATTACCTCGTTCTATAACTCAGCCAAGGAGTTCGATTGAACGTCACGTGGTTAGTGTGAGAACGTATGAGGGATCAGGCACCGATTATTAATTTATAAATTAAAGTGTGAAATTATTATTATTCTGTCATCCAACCAAGGAATTTAGCGTCACGTGGCTGATATAAGAATGTTATAATTTCGTGTTGTTTTACAACTTATTTGTCTATTTGTACCAAGCGGATGTACTATAGACCGTCCCGTTCAATGACCTGCGTGGCGTTAGGGTAGATCCGGGATATCTGAGCGAGAGGGATGTTGGGTCGGTGAATATGGGCCCTCGAGAAGACCGTGTTCTTTCTCTGTCTTATTTATATTTTACTATGACTTAAATTACCAGCACTTTTGAATGCCAGAGAAAAGGACAGTAAATAAAAGGCAAGTGTATACAAAAACATGTGTAGTATATTGACAGATTAAATTCTACAAAAATATTATAGTAATGAACTTACCCCAATGGGTTGATATACTTGCACACACACTCACTCCAAATTCACCAATTTGAATTTGTGTACACAGGTGTTTTACAATGTTTATGATGGTATTTAGTTGAGATTCACAGGTTGAATCTTTTCACACGAACGCACTGCACGCTGAACCAAGAGGCCGGCTTTGCCTTCGAGTGAATTTATAATGATTTTAGGGTTTTTATTAACTGGATTAACTATTCCCGAACAAGGACTCCGGTTGCCTAGGCTGTGGACGTCACGTGAAGGAGTTTAGTTAAATTTAATGCGAACTTAAATGATTTTACTCTAGGTATCCAACCTAGGAGTCCAGGTGCCTAGGCGTAGGACCTCACGAGGAAAGGTTTTAAGAATAAAATTTCAAGTCGCAAGCAAAAATTAAAAGAATCGAGTTGCGGTTATCGATCTAGGACCCCCGATTGCCTAGGCGTGGAGCGTTGCGAGAACGAACTTTGGAATTTACTCGCGGATAGATCCGACAAGGGTTTTAGTTGCGGCGGTAATAACTGACTTCGATTATTTTTCCTGGGCTTATATACGAAAGGTTTGAAAGAAAAGTGAGGCCGAAGATGCCTCAGAGAGTGGGTTGAAGACAAAGAGGAAAAATAATACAGAAGGGTTTGATTTCTTTTAGCAGCTGAGAATGAGATATTTATTACAGGAGTTCTTGGGATTTCGTAGTAAACAGGATGTAAATAGAAAAATAAGTCCAAGGTGGACTGCTTAAAAATAAAGTCTCTATAAAATATCTGACATTTATGGTCGATATATTACATACTCTAGAAAAGTATAATTGTAAAAAAAACAAAAATCGAGAGAAAAATCTTCGGTGATGGGAAAAGGGAACAGACAGGTTCCGCGGGAGACCATGTAAATTTTTGAAGACTACGTCTTTATAATGACATTAACGACCAATATTTGAGATGGTTCCGAGAAATGTAATTAAAATCAAAAATAAAAAAGCTTTCTATGGTGGAAAAGGGAAAAGTAAGGGCCCGCGAAGTATCGTGGTATTTTGTAAAAACAATGTTTCTCTAAAATATATGGTGACATTTACTACCAATATTTTAGGTACTTCTAAGAAGTGTAATTAAAAATTAAAAATAAAATAGAATTCGAAAAAGATTTCTACGTTAGAAAAGAAATAGTAAGAATCCGCGGGAGACCGTGGGACCTATTGGTTACAGATGTTTTAACTAGAAAAGTCGTAAAAATTTGAGTCGAACTAAAACAAGAAAATGTTTTGACAAATTTATTAAGACTTTTACGATGACGAGGGACTCGCGGCCGCAGAAGACTCAGAGAAATCCTCGTGTGGGACATCTGAAAAACAGCGAGTCAGTGGGTTCTTCGTGAGGGACCGGCCTTAGTGGTGCAGCTGTGCGTAGAGGGAAAGAAAGACGTACTATTTCCTAGTTGCTTGTACTTATTTACGTCTCTCTTTCTTGTAATTTGACCGTTCATGCTCACATAGCTTTCTGTAGGAATTCAGAGCAAACCCAAAATGCGTCATAGATACCCATATATGGACAACACATACATATATAACATATATATCCAAAACTCATGCACATATACGCATGTACGAGTCCTCATGTATTATTATATTTTTGGTGAGTGTGCTCCGAATTCTCCAGGTTTATTTTATACCAAAATACAATAAAATAAAATAAAAATGAAAGAAAAGTTTTTGAACTTAAGGTTCGGTTGAGTGATGATTCAAGTGTACCGATTGTAACAATATCTTGACATTGTCATAATCAAACTGTGGATTTCAGTTAAACTCCACCCAGAATCCTTTTGATTGAATTCCTCGACTTTCTTCAATAATTTATCGTTGACATGATCCTGATACCAAGTAGCAAGAGATGTTGCGGGTAAAATGTCTCGGCTCTTGGTGTTGAATGACTTTGTTTCTTCGATGACATTATCAGCTTTTAAATTTCTGAATTTACAAATTAATTCAACATTTACTTTAAGCCCAGCAACATTTTTGAGCATATTTTCAACTTTTTCAATGATAACGTCTTGAGCATCATCAAGATAAGAACGGAGATCTGTATAAGCTTGATTCATCACGCATCCAGATTTGATGTTATTTGAGAATGCGTTTTCAAGATCTTGCCACTTGATGAGACGTCGGTTTGCACCCAAGTCACCACCAGTTACTTCTCCACTCAATTGTGCAAATTGATCTGCATACCAGTATAAAAGTACAATATTTGCACGTACTCTTCTTCTGACTTGAACATTTATTTGCGGATCTAGCGAGATCTCATTGAAGTAATCAATTGTATCAGTGCACACTTGATAACACTTTTGACAATGTTCTTTAGCTAATGGCTGATCATGTAAATCATTAAATGATTCAATTATTGAATCTACTGGACGCTGGAGCGCCGCAATAAAATCGTTTTGTGCCATTTTTTCAAAAGTTCACTTAAAATTATTTTTTTTTTAAGGTCATCACTAAAGTCACTATTTATATTTACACTTGAAATTGTTTATCACTAGTATGATTTATTAAGTAGTTTTTATACACTCATGCCATAAATTAAAGGAACAGAAAAATTTTAGAAATTTTTTAGTGATTTTTGAAAGGCTGTAACTTTGTTAAAAATGATCGTATCGAAAAACAAAAAAAAAGCATTTTGTAGCTTGAAATCTCTAGTTTCAACTCATTTTCGACAATTTTTTTTAGACCTCCAGCCATTGCGCAAACATGAGAAATACCGCGAGAAAAAAATTTTTTTTAATTTTTCCTTTTCTTTGAGAGAGTCCACGGGCTGCGAAAAAAATCGTTCAGCTAAACCAATGCATAGGTCGGATAGCAAATTTAATCAGCTTTAATTTCCATTTTTTTGGAGATTCGTACGATATTTTGTCGCTGAGATATCAGCCTTCAAACGGAAAATGATCCTTTTGGCTTTGATCGTCGATATGTCAGGTACCAATGAGCGCACAGTAAATTTGAGGGTGGCGTTGGAAACTTGAATAAATTCCCTACAAGACCCTTTCATCAATTTTTATAAAAAAAATTTTTTTTTATCCTTAACATCCCTATGAAGTGAGTACAAAAAAGTGACTTTTTTTGGCTAAACAGTAAATCAACCGCTACTTTGTAAATATTGTTAAAAAAAATAATGTTCCCAGGGAATTTTTTAGCTTAATGTACCCCCAATAACCCTGTATATTTTTAAATTGATCCATCGAGCCGTTTTTCGGGGTGGATTGATCAAAATTTTCCAAAACAATTAAAGGAACAAGTTTTGTTCCTTTAATTATGTTATGACTATCGAAATGAAAACAATTATCGTTTTTTCATTGTTTTCGTCAATTTGGTACTCATTAGCGGTTGAAATTAAGAAAAAAAAAAAAAATTTTTTTTTTAATTTTTTTTTTCTTTTGTGTTTTAAATGTTTCAAACAACTCAGGAAATAATGCTCACTGAATTTTGACATGATTCGGCATAGGCGTACCACAATTTTCCTTATCCCAAATTAATTACATTAAATTAAAGTTGATACCCCTAACCGGTATTCATGTACTCAACTTACGAACATTTATGCGATTAATTATTGATACTCTCAGCGAAGTTTATTTGTACTCTAAAAAAAAAAAAAAAAAAACAGTTTTTTTCAAAACTAATCTTTATTTTTTTAATTTTGATAAATTTAAAAAAAAAAAGTTGTTAAAAATTTTTGCAAACTTTATTTTTTTTTTAATTTTTGATCATGCCTAGGCGGCATTCATCTGAGCCAGAAGTCGCTCGGCTAGTAACTCTCGTTGAAGAGGGTTACAGGTATCGGGATGTCGGTGACGTTAGGCGTTAGCGCATCGGTCGTGTCTCGTGCCTATACGCGATATCAAGAGACAGCTGGATACGGGCGACGGCCAGGACAAGGTCGTCGACGTGAAACGACTCCTCGCGATGATCGAGCAATAGGTCGACGTGCTCGGCAAGAACCTTTTGTTTATGCGAGAGTCATTGCTCAGGATGTTTCAAACCGTCGACAGCAACAGCAACAACAACGACAGTGACAACAACAACGACAGCGACAACAACAACGACAACAACAACGACGACGACGACGACAACCTCGAAACATTTCACGCCAAACAGTGACCAATCGTCTTCGTGAGTTTGGGTTGCGAGGCAGAAATCCGGTTCGGGTACCAATGCTGACGGTCAGACATCGCCGAGCTCGTCTAGCGTACGCTCGCGAACATTTCGGGTGGAACTGTAGGCAATGGACCAATGTTTTGTTCTCTGATGAGTCTCGGTTTTGCCTGTACGGTGACGACAGAAGGCCCCGAATTTGGCGTCGCCAAGGTTAACCTTTTTTACAAAACTCCACTCGCCCTGTTGCTGCCTTCAATGGAGGATCGGTGATGGTTTGGGCTGGGATTTCATGGTCGTGGCGAACTCCTCTAGTAATCGTTCGTCAATCCCTCAACGCCAGACGCTACATTGACCAAATTTTGAGGCCAGTTGTCTTGCCTCGATGACAAGCTGTGAGAAGATTCATCTTTATGCAAGATAATGCTCGCCCTCACACAGCCAACGTGACTAGACGAATTTTTGAGAGACATGACATAACGTTGCTACGACATCCACCAATGAGTCCCGATCTCAATCCTATTGAGCATGTGTGGGATATAATGAGGCGTCGATTGCGCCGGGAATATCCGAATTTGCCGAATTTAGCTGCATTAGAACGTGCATTGCAGCGAATCTGGCAAACGATTCCGCAATCGGCGATTCGTCGTTGCATTAGTATGGGAAATCGGTTGCGTGCAGTTATTAGAAGTAGAGGAGGCAACACACGATATTAGAACACATAGACACACCCACGCACAAATACACACACACGGACAGACACCCACACGGGCATTTCACAGCATTAAAATGTTTTAAACATTTCAAAACACAAAAAAAAAAAAATTCAAAAAAAAATTTTTTTTTTTTTCTTAATTTCAACCGCTTATGAGTACCAAATTGGCAAAAACAATGAAAAAACGATAATTGTTTTCATTTCGATAGTCATAACATAATTAAAGGAACAAAACTTGTTCCTTTGATTGTTTTGGAAAATTTTGATCAATCCACCCCGAAAAACGGCTCGATGGATCAATTTAAAAATATACAGGGTTATTGGGGGTACATTAAGCTAAAAAATTCCCTGGGAACATTATTTTTTTTAACAATATTTACAAAGTAGCGGTTGATTTACTGTTTAGCCAAAAAAAGTCACTTTTTTGTACTCACTTCATAGGGATGTTAAGGATAAAAAAAAATTTTTTTTATAAAAATTGATGAAAGGGTCTTGTAGGGAATTTATTCAAGTTTTCAACGCCACCCTCAAATTTACTGTGCGCTCATTGGTACCTGAAATATCGACGATCAAACCCAAAAGGATCATTTTCCGTTTGAAGGCTGATATCTCAGCGACAAAATATCGTACGAATCTCCAAAAAAATGGAAATTAAAGCTGATTAAATTTGCTATCCGACCTATGCATTGGTTTAGCTGAACGATTTTTTTCGCAGCCCGTGGACTCTCTCAAAGAAAAGGAAAAATTAAAAAAATTTTTTTTCTCGCGGTATTTCTCATGTTTGCGCAATGGCTGGAGGTCTAAAAAAAAATTGTCGAAAATGAGTTGAAACTAGAGATTTCAAGCTACAAAATGCTTTTTTTTTGTTTTTCGATACGATCATTTTTAACAAAGTTACAGCCTTTCAAAAATCACTAAAAAATTTCTAAAATTTTTCTGTTCCTTTAATTTATGGCATGAGTGTATATAAATTAATTAGTTTAGTAAAAAATCACTAAGATTGTTCATTTAAAAATTTATTACTAAGACACTGGAATTATTTATATATTGTTCAAATAACCACTTAAATTGTTTATTAAAAGTATATCACTGCACTAGTATTATATAAATTACTCAATTTTTAAAAAATCACTATGATTGTTCATTTAAAAATTTATCATTAAAATTATTTATGTATTGTTCAAATAGTCACTTAAAAAATTGTTTATTAAAAAAAAAATTTTAAAACGTACACATGAAAAACTTTAAATCGTTGAAGATATTTTGAGCAGAGATACGTACTTCATTGATTGAACTCGTACTTTTTTTTTGTGAAGTATGCTCTCGCGCGGTGCTTTTGTAGGTAGGGGATAACTCATCAATTGCGCAGTAGAAAGTTTCTAGTTCTTAAAATTCCCAATCTTATAAAATAAAATCACCAGAAACTTCAAAAAATCCCCTAGAAAATGACAATAATTCCCTAGAAAAAACGAAAATTCCCTAGATTGCATCGACATAACCTAAGATCTAGATGGCGCGACGGAAAGTTTGACGTCATCTATTACGCCGTTAAAAATTTAACTGGGTGAGTCATGATCTAAAAATAGAATCGAGTGAGTCATCGTCTAAAAATAAACATTCTACTGCGCAGTTAAAATAACAATGGAAAGTTTTTTTCTCGGAACTGGATGAGTCATCATCTAAAAATAAATAATCGACTACGCAGTTAAAAATAGAATAAATTAAGAATATTCGCTGTTGCTAAAAAATCATGTTGTAAAATCTTGCAATTTCTGAGTAATGCATGATAATTTTTTTTGAGAATGAGTCACATATTCATTCAGTAACTTCTGGAAAACACAAGCTCGAAGGTTTCAAAATTAATTCAAAATGGCGGACATGGGCATAATATTTGATTCAACATGGTGGAAGTAGACATAAAATTTGATTCAACATGGCGGACATGGGTACAATATTTGATTAAAAATGGCGGAAGTAGACATAAAATTTGATTAAAAATGGCGGATCAGAGCTCAAAATGGCGGATAAAAACTTTAAATGGCATCAATTAACGTCAAGAAGATGTCAAAAAGCCCCTAGATAAGCTCAAAATGGCGGACAAGAATTCAAAATGGCGGACTGAGCATTGATTTTTTCGAAAATTCCCGCTAAAAATATACATTAGGCGCCATCAACCATAAGGCGAGTTAAAAATGGTGGATAAGAGCTCAAAAATGAGCTCAAACGGTAAAAAGACTGCCAAATAACATCAATTATCATCAAAATGATGTCAAAAAGGCTCCAGATGAGCAAAGTTAGCGTCGAAATGATGTCAAAAAGGCCCCAGATAAGTACACCAACAGCCGACATCTTATCACCAATCGATAACTTACCATCCATCGGTACAACAGATCATGTCCATCTTGCCCCCCCCCCCACCCCCTGGTGGCCCAGAACCTTCCTTGTCTATCTACTATCAGTTATAATATTTAACTATTATGCATGAAGTAAATAATAATAAAGAATTTATAAGTCGATTAATTGAATGATAAATTCATTAAATTTTAATGATAAGATTAGAAAATCTCGAAGATATATCTGTGAATTCGTGTCTTTTCTTTATAACGATAAAGTAAAAAAATAAACTACGATCGAATGTACACAATAATTGGACACCAAACTTTAGAGTATATTTGAATAAAATGAAAAATATATTTTAGGACTCGTTTTTCAATCTGGGTTTTATGAAATCCAAGTGTAAATTACATTAGCTGTGAATCTATATATTATTAATGTATACCAATATATAGATATACTAACATATCTGGTATGTAAAATATCTGGAAAATATTAAACGAAAGAAATAATTTAAGGGCTAGTTTTTGGAACCGGGTTTATTTTTAATCCAGGTTCAAATTATTATTGCTGGTATATCTATAGATTATCCATGTACAGATATATTAACAATATTAATTTGAGCCTGGATAAAAATAAACACAGGTTGTGTTATCCTTAACAACAAGAGTATGTAAAGTTCGAAATGTTTAACAATTGAACTTAGAAACTAGGATTACCATTATTTTTTTGTCGTCTAGCTATCCGAGGGGTATAGACTATCATGACCTGGATATTTTTTAGAGATATTTGTACCTAGAAAAAAAATCGATGATGATATTCCGGTACAGATAGTCCCTTAACAACTAGAGTCTGTAAAGTTTGAAACATTTGATATTTAAACTTTGGAATTGGGATTGTCAATATTCTAATGTCATCTAGCTATCCAAGGAGGATAGATTATCATGACCTGAATATTTTTTAAAGATCTTTGTACCAAGAGAGATAATCTATGACGATATTCCTATATAGTTCATCACACAGCAACTGGAGCCTATAAAACTTGAAATATTTGACAGTTAACCGTTTTGTATTAGGATTATAAATATTCTGATGCCATCTAGCTATCCAAGGAAGATAGACGATCATGATATAAATATTTTTCAAATATCTTTTTGCTTAGAACTGCCACATTGAATTACATATTCAATCTCAATTTAATTCTCAAATGTCAAAAAAATAAATAAACATCCTTTATCTAATATTTTTTCATGAGGAAAATAGCAAAATTAAATAAAAATGGTTCAAATTAAGTCTTCTGAAAGTCAACAATTTCGAGTTTTTGCTAATGGAATTCAAGTAAAGTAAGTTTTATCAATCTAGTGATTCGTATATTATAAAATAAAATCCTAACCTGATAAAAATTATTTTATCTGATTATCTATGAGTATATCTATTTATGAGTATATATTAGGATGCTCCATTTGAAACGAACATTTTTTTTTCTTAGTAGACACAAGAAAATTTTGTTATTTTTGTTGAGAGAACGATTCCCTCAAAACTTCAGCTCTTAATTTTAATTATAAGTACTTCTTCTCGAGCATCAAAGTTTTCCCATTTAAAAAGCATGTAAATCGAATAACTTTTCTTTTAAATTACTATAACAGCCCGATTTTGAGCTATCGTTTTGAAACCAGTTTCTATTTGTAGAGTAATTGTTGCTTTTTAAAAGTGTATCAAATGGTTTTGATCTAACTCGATCCATGTCGATTGTATCAGTTCCAAAAGTTAATTTTTCACTTCTTTTATTTTTTTTTGTTAATAGTGAAGAAACGGCTCATCTTACCAAATATATGCATGGGGTCAATCTTATAGGAAATTTTGTCTTCGACAAAATTGCTCATACAACTTGTATTGCTAAAGTGCACTGTTTATGAGATACATGCATTTTAACATTTTACAGTAAAAAAAATTGTTAGCTTACTGTACTACTAATCTTTTTTACTGTAAAATTGAAAAATGCATGTATCTCACGAACAGTGCACTTTAGCAATATGAATGTCATGAGCAATTTTGTAGGGAACAAAATTTCCTAAAAGATTGGTTCCATGCATATTTTTCGTAAGATGAGCCGTTTTTTCACTATTAACAAAAATAAATGAAAAAAGTAAAAAATTGACTTTCGGAGCTGATACAATCGACATCGATCAAGTTAGACCAAAACCGTTTTCTTCACTTTTGAAAAGCAACAATTACTCTACGAATAAAAACTGGTTTCAAAACGATAGCTCAAAAGCGGGCTACGTTATAGTAATTCAAAAGAAAAGTTATTTGATTTACATGCTTTTTAAATGGGAAAACTTTGATCCTCGAGAAGAAGTAGTTAAAATTAAAATTAAAAGCTAAAATTTTCAGGGAATTTTTCTCTCAACATAAATAACAAAATTTTGTTGTGTCCGCTATAAAAAAAAATGTTCGTTTCGAATGGAGGACCCTAGTATATATAGTTATATATATCATATATAATTGTATATAATCATACATGGAATTACGAAATTTATAAATGTTTAATTATGCATATAGGTCATCAATAATATATATATATATATATATATATATATATATATATATATATATATATATATATATATATATTGTGTGTGTGTGTGTGTGTATATTCCTACATTAATATATATACTTTCAATGGTGAATATGAACGTAATTAATCATTGTTTTCCCGTCTGTAGTTTTGTTGGTTTTGTCGCAAGAGTATCAGGGCTTAGATGGATAGAAAATGATGAACAATTTATTTTTTCATTATCTGAAGGAGTGATTGTGAGATTAGGGTGCTCCGTTTAAAACGAACATTTTTTTTTTTCGCTCCCCATCGAAAATCTTGTTCTATATGTTAAAATAAAAATTCAGTCCAATTTTGAGCTCTTAATATTAATATTAACCACTGGAACAACGTCGTTGAAGTTTTCCCATGCTAAAAGCACGTAAATTTAGTTTTTTTTCTTTTCAATTAATAAAACTCAGCCCCACTTTTATGTATCGTAT
This sequence comes from Microplitis deprimator, assembly GCA_964016945.1. NCBI lineage: Eukaryota > Metazoa > Arthropoda > Insecta > Hymenoptera > Braconidae > Microplitis > Microplitis deprimator. Next base: position 4,864,542 of record OZ024714.1, on the reverse strand, counting down.
GGGTCCAAAATTTTTCGTAAAGAGAATTGTATGCTCTTCAAAAAAGCCAGAATCTGCTTAGCTCTGAGTTCAACTCTAGCTCTCCTGTGAGTCTTTAATGTCAAATTTCGTATCAAATCGATGGTTTTTTGCTGTTAACTCATGAACAGTTGAGTCTAGAGAAAAAACGTAAACGACTTTTTTGTAGAAAATTTAATTTTCTATAAAAAAGGTTCAATGACTTGTATCTCTAAAACTATTATTTTAAAAAATATATGAAGTTAAAGTTATTAAAATTTTTAATTTTAGCAAAATTTCGAGATTAATTATTTTATAATTAAATAATATTAATACTTCTACCGTACGATGGACGGTGTGGCTCAATAAGTTATAGATTAAATTGAACGGAATATAGTATAGTGCCGGATAGCTCAACTGGTAGAGCACTCGGCGCGATACCGACATGGTCTGGGTTCGATTCCCAGTTCGGGCTATCTATATTTTTCTCAATTTATCTATAAATTGTCTTATTGAGAAGGTTTGCATGTTTAGGTTTCCACTTATTAAATTGTCTTAATTTCTTACTTAATAATTAAAAATGTCTAGAGCGCTGCCGTGGCAATTAAACCAATTAAGTCAAGGTCACACGAAAGCAACCTTTTCCTAAAAACATAATTAGCTGATAAACTAAACGCTGCTGTAGCGATAGTTTAAAAACTAGTAAGCGCTGCTTAATAATTAAAGGACTAACATAAAAAGCATATTTTATTATGTAAAATCATTAGACTGCCAAAAAGGCATGTAAGTAAGCTATCATTTTCGGTTCCATGCGTTTTGAGCACCTGACAAAATATCCCCGACAAAATATCTCCGGACAAAATATCCCCATGACAAAATATCCCTCGACATAATATATTCCAGACAAAATATCGTCAAGACTAATCATTTCCTGACATAATATCTCTAATATAAATATACTGAAAGAATAAATTTTTGAAATGAAATACTGATTAATGAAATTATTGAATAGCACAAAACTTTATTAAACACTATTAACTTCAATTATCAAAAAAATTCAAATAATTACTGATACACCATTTCAAATGATATTATGAATTTGTTTACTATCTAATTAATAACAATATATCTATATAATAATAACAATTTGCCATTTTTAACATTATATGTTACATTATATGAAAATAAATAATCACATTAATTTTATATTATTAAACTACCTATTTAAGTTTCATATTTTTTGATTCTAAATATCACACGTATTATTGCATCAAATTCTTGAACAATGCCACTAGGTGGCATTTCACGAAAATTTTATCGCCAAAATTCAAATAACTATACAATTAATAAATACTTATAAATATATATTGAGGAAGTAATTTACTAAATTTGGATACAATTTAATCTAGGCGTTAAATGTGTGTCACTTGTAACATGAAATCTGAAATTTTTAGGGTTAAAAAAGTAATCATCAGTACATTTTTTTTTTTTTTATCCTTCCGGGATATTTCATTTTATAGTTATTATGTCAGGAAATGATTAGTCTTGACGATATTTTGTCTTGAATATATTATGTCGAGGGATATTTTGTCATGGGGATATTTTGTCCGGAGATATTTTGTCGGGGATATTTTGTCAGGTGCTCAAAACGTCTGATACCATCATTTTCGTTTAAATTAATGATTATTTTGATTTAATAATTAAAATACTATCAGTAATTTATGAAAGATAATGATTAATACATAAATATACAAAATATAAAAAATACCCTTAAATATTCATCCAAATTAGTTTAAGAACCCATTTAATTTCGAATTCATTCCTAAAATAGATTGTAAATACATAATTTTAAATATCTTACAAATGTTGATTTTTTTTTTGGTAAGTAATTAATAAAATAAGCCGAAAAACTACTAAAAATATAAATATTATTTAATTATAAAATAATTAATCTCGAAATTTTGCTAAAATTAAAAATTTTAATAACTAACTTTATATATTTTTTAAAATAATAGTTTTAGAGATACAAGTCATTGAACCTTTTTTATAGAAAATTAAATTTTCTACAAAAAAGTCATTTACGTTTTTTCTCTAGGCTCAACTGTTCATGAGTTAACAGCAAAAAACCATCGATTTGATACGAAATTTGACATTAAAGACTCACAGGAGAGCTAGAGTTGAACTCAGAGCTAAGCAGATACTGGCTTTTTTGAAGAGCATACAATTCTCTTTAAGAAAAATTTTGGACCCATACGATACATAAAAGTGGGGCTGAGTTTTATTAATTGAAAAGAAAAAAAACTAAAATTACGTGCTTTTAGCATGGGAAAACTTCAACGACGTTGTTCCAGTGGTTAATATTAATATTAAGAGCTCAAAATTGGACTGAATTTTTATTTTAACATATAGAACAAGATTTTCGATGGGAAGCGAAAAAAAAAATGTTCGTTTCAAACGGAGCACCCTATTGTGAGATACATTATTGGTATAAATGCCATGTTGCAAAATATAATTAATCAAATACAATTGCATCAATTGGTGGTTATAAACGGTTCGATAGCACGATTTGGAATTTAAGATGAATTTACAAATGACCCCTTGATCAATTATTACCGTTTTGAAATTAATAATGAATTAAGTATCCAGTTAATTCCAATAACGTTAGGTATCGACGATTTTATCTCTTTACCAAACTTAAAATTTGAGTTCACATCAGAAGATGAAGAATAGGGTATTTAAGGTAACAGTTTATTCAGTTAAAAAGTTATTATTATTTATTAATTGAACATTTTATAATTTTATAAACCGATAAAAATGAAAAAAAAAAAAATATTGAATGAAAATGACTAAATGACGGAAGAAGAAAAATAAGTGAATAAAAATATATATTAATGATAAAAAATATATAATTTAGTGGAAAATAAATTAATATAAATGAAACAAAATTTAATTTAACTTCGACAATAATTGATTAGATTAATATTTGATATAAAATACTATTTTATCGTTTTCATGCCGAGGTAACCGTGAAGTATCCTTCAATTGATCCGAAAATAATGTAAAGACAAGATTGAAAAAAACTACAATTGAAGTCAAATTTAATTTTTATATCAGATATCCAAAATCTTATGGCATTTGAATCGTATAACTGGTTTCATAAATAAAGAAAAATGTGTTCTATTTAATTAATAATATATTTAACTAATATTATACTAATTCTGTTGAAATGACATTACAAACATTTCACTATTTTAATATTTGTTTTATAAATAGTATAGTATAAATCAAATTTAAAAACAATGTACATAATTATTTCTTAATAAATATGATGCTATTTTCAACATAATTAAACATTTCATCCAAAACTAACATCAATTTCAAGTTAAATCATGACGGTGTCCATTATGAATACAATCGAAATGACAAATATTTATGAAGATATAGAATTAACTTCTATCTTAAAAATAAGTCTGGTAGTTAGAAAAAAATGTAGGAAGACAAAAAAAAATTAAAAAGCTAAAAATTATAGAGAGTGGAATTTCATTAAACCTTATTAAAAGAAGCTATTTAAAACGATTAGAAAAAAAATTTTAAATACTTTTTAATGCTTTTGAATACTTTGAACACTTTTGAATTGCCCTTCTTATGGGCATTTATTTTCGTAAAATTGAGAGAATGCACACAGAAAAAAATGTTAACTTGGCCCGAGAAAATTTTTGCCTTCATTTTAATGTTCTGGGGTTGAGTAATTAGGTTTTTTTAATTCAAGAACATTTTTTTGGACTAAAATAATAAAAATTTTGAATCAAAAAATATAAAGTTTTAGCTTAAGTAAAATAATCTTGTTTCAAAATTTTTTTTTATTGAATCAAGTCTATTTTGTTTTTAACCAAGTCACAAAAAAGTGTTGAAACGAGACTATTTTCTGTCTTGGTTGGTGAGTATAGTATCTTACCACAATATACATCGACGTCTCAAGCCAAGAACTTTTTTTGCGTGGCAGGAGAATATTTAGTCTCAGTTTGAGAAAACTACTTTATCGACTCGAGATCATGTTCTATTGACATAAAGAAATTAAAATCTTAATTTAAATCAATTATATCCTCGTTTTAATAAAATATGTTTCTGATTCAAGAAAATAATTTTTCTCGAGTCGTGTACATATTTACTTAACTCAATACATATTATTCTTTCATTTAATATAAATATTTTCTCAAAAGAACATAATTTTTTTTTTCGCAAAAAGAAATAATATTTTGAATGGAGAATCTTCGTTTCTCACTTTAAAGAAACATATTCTCGTTTCAACATATTAAATGGCTCTACCCAAAAATGTATATTTTTGAATCTAGAATGAAAATTTCTTGAAGAAAAAAATCAATATTAAATAAAAAATTTATTAATGGGGTAAACATAAGTAACGCTGTCATATGCATAGTTTATTTTACTTGAATATAAAAATTTCTTTATTATAAAATTTTATAGCTTAGAAAAAAAAAAATTTTTACGACAATAGTTTTTTATACAGTCAGTGGGTATATAAAATTGATTTAATATTAACATACAATTACTGTTAAGAGAGAACAAAGATATCTTTTTTTCTAAATTTTTGTTAGGCTAATCGCAACAGATAGTGGTAATTGTTTCCAATAGAGTCGCAAACTTTTTTCAATAATCGATGATATGCTTCATATTTAAATGAAGAAACCAAAATGGGTGGACCAATTTTTTCAATAATGCTAACGTAATGTAAAAAAAATTGAAACTTAGGTTTCAAACCGATTTTAAAAATTTTAATAAATCTTTCATGATGTTCTGTGATTAAGTGTTCTAAATATTCTAATAATTCTGCAGTAAAAGTTTGTGAAGTTAATATTTCAGTAATTTCTAATCATAATAAGTAGTATTGCCACACATCGTCATCTTCATCCACCAAATCACCGACCATAAAACAAAAATTACGCACTAAACTCAACATCTCAGATGCTGACATAATTAAACATTGGTTGTTTAATTGAGAACCATTAATTGGGGGTACAGGAGTTTCCATATCACTATATACAAAATGTGTAAGACGGGAATTTAATGAATTTAAATCAAAATATTTTTTTTTTATTAAATTATCAATGATTGATGCCATACAATATCGGTGAATACCTTCCATGAGGTCATGCATCACATCGCAAGACCAATTATTGTAAACATGAAAATGGGACAAATTATTCCATATACACTTTTCTTTAATGCCAAGTTGTTTTTCAACATGACCATCATAATCGATAATCATTCTAACAACATCACGCATCTCAACTGTTTGAGTTCTCGTCTCTTCTTTTGATGTACAACAAATTCTACAATGGTTATTAGAATTAAAACTTTCCAACAAACCTAGAATACTGTTAAGCCCTAAATTATCCCCTGCTATTGTTGGCATTTCAAATTTTATATTAATGTTATTATTATCAACAATAATATCAATTCCGGTTGTTGCTAAATCATTTAAATCCGATAACAATTTGTTAAAAATAGATTTGTTTCCAAAATTTGTACGATGTTTTGAATAAAATAATTGAGTAAGAAAAATATTCTCCAAACGGCTAGACATATTTGGTGGTACTTTCACTGTACACCCAATTTATTTTTATCTTTTTTACTACCAAGAGGATTCCCAGTTTCAAAATCATAAAAAAAAATAATTAATGGGAACAGAACTTGGTTTTTATCATATTTATGGATGACGCTCTGCCACAAACTACCTTGAACGATATTTTCTATTGTACCAGTTTTGTTTGACAATAATTGTTCTTGATAATTTTTTATGTTATTATATACTGTTGGTACCTTCAAAAATAGTTTCAAAGTTTTTTTCAGACGGATCATGTAAGCAAATTGTTCTTTAACTGTCATTATAGATTTATTTTCAACAATTTTTGAGTAGTACCGATACTAACTGCTTCTGGCTTTACATAAAATTCAGTCTCAGTGGAATGTTTCATACGCAGGTGGTCTGTATTTAAAACTGAAAAAGCTTTTTTCATATTGTTACTGAGTAAAGTAACTTTTTCTTTTTTATCAATTCCTTTTGGACAATTAGTTAGAATTTCTAAAATTTCATTTGCAAAATTGTTTATCAATGACTTTATTAAAGAGTATATAGTTTGTACTACTGATCGCGGGATATTAATGATATCGTATAAAAAAGCTACAATTTTTTCGACTTCAGAAAAAAAATTGTCATTTAATCCGGAAAACTCAGCACTTTGGTTGATGTTATCTGTAAACGCAGAATTATTAACGGGTTCGTAGGCACACGGTGGATTTTCAAGAATATCATTATTATCAGAAGATTTAATGGTATAAATATCGGTAAGAACTTTATGACAGCTATCAATTGCTGCGGAATTGTGTCGAATTTGTTCAGATTGTACCAATTTATGACTATGTTCCATATGATATTTGATGGCTGGTGCGGTGTTATATGTTCTAAAGCATCCTTCTATAGGACATGAAAAATAGTTGATCAAATGATGAACTAATTCTAAATGTGCAACGTACATTTTGGTGTCGAACATTAAAGATTCACATTCATGGCAAGAAAATGTTGATAGATGCGTATCATTAGAAGTCGGTGAGCTTGATGAAGATTTTCCGGGATTTCCAAAATTATTCAATGTTTTTTCACTGTCCAAACTTATAGTACCGGGCTGTGAAAAGAAATATATTATTGCATTAATTTAAAAAAAATAAAAAACAATAGTGTGACTTAAAGGAGTCATCTCATTTACAAAATAAATTATGAGATTGAACTAACGCAAACTTACAATTGCCTTTATGAAAAAAAAAATTAAAAATTGAGAAAATAAAATAAATAAATATTTTTTTGAATAATATAATTGATGGAATAATTTGAAGTTTGTATTAAATAATATTTTACCTGGTTTCTTAAAAATTCATCAATTTTTCGTATTAAGCGACGTACATCTGACTGACTGCATAATTCCTTTAAATGGTTGTCAGTTAAATGATTCAAATGATCAATATTTATATTATTATCTACAAATAAAAAAAATGATTCCTTTCATTGTCCTATTCATTTCGTTTACGTAATTAATATTGATGTTTCAAAATACTTGTAGTTTTTCGAAAAAAAAAAATTGTAACAAATAAAATTTTCATCTAACAGTAATTACATTATTATAATTAATTAAGAATCCTAGACAGTTAAAAATTATTCAATGGCTTACCGATGAAACGGCTTGTGATGTCTTGTGGGATGCCCCATTCTTTTAAAAGATCCACCAAAGTTTGGTCTCGTAATGCTGCCGAATGACGATCAGTCATTTTTTATTCCTGAAATGTATTATTATCAAACTATAATTTTTATCACTTATTTGTACCTGTTTATTGATCTATTTCAGTATTAAAATTTTAAATTTAAAAATCAAAAATTAGTTTTTCACTCATAGATGGGGCTGGAACATGTATATTTTAATGGAATGTATCACTAAACATTTTAAATTATATTAACTTGTTTATTTTATTTGTTCTTTACGTCGAATATTTTTTTATTGTACTATAATTATTATGAAAATTTGAAGATATTATTATTTGTATAATAATCTCAATTATTAATGATCCTGAAGTTAAAAGAATATTAAAATTTTTGGATTTCTTTTAACAAATCAATTATTAAGAAATAAAAAAATGAAAATATGCAAACGTATAAAATTTAAAAAACCAGAGGTGGAACTTAAAAATTTTTTTTTTTTTCATAATTAATCGTTTTGAATAAAAATTCAAAAATTTTAGACATCGGCTAACTTCAGAATCATAATGATTTAAGTGAATTAAATCCAGAGAAGCAAGATAAATTTTTAAATGTGATAATTTAATAACATACCTTGCTCACTGCTATTTTAAATTTTGTTATTGATAGACACTAATACAGTAATGGATGTATATAAATTTAACGTAAATTATGAACTGTAAATTTTAATTAAGAAAATATTTATCAATTATGTACATTCATTTAACGAAACGACTAAACTTCCATATGAACTTGTTGTTGGTATACGTTTGAGTGAATTCTAAAAGTCTTTTGTTTTTCTACACGGTCAAGGTACATTGGTTATACATTTACAATAGAACCTATCCATAGTCGAACAGTTCGGCTGTAGGCTCTAACCCAGAGGGCTGTCAAGTGCGGACTGTAACAGCAAAGACGCCTGGCGCGTGGTTCGAAGAAGATAAGATCTTATGAGGCGCTAGCCACGAAGGGAAAAAAAGTCTAATGACATCACAATAGTCAGTGTAAAGTAGGCGAAAGCCCGCCGTCTATAGTGCATCTACCGTTTCTTTCAAATTTTTCTGACAACGTTCAAGACTCAGACACCGTTAAAGATTTTACATGTACAATTGAAAAACTTTATTGTTAAAAATCACTTTATAATTTTTATTATGTTATAACATATTTATCATTCAATTAATGTGTACTGGTAAAAAAAGTTACAATATTAGTATGTGAGGTAAATTATTTCATGTTTCTTGATAATGATATTTTTTTGATTAATTCATATATGGTGTTAACAGTTATCGCAATTATTTATATCTTCAGATTTTTATACTGATTACTGTACAATAACATTATTTCAAAGTACTGCACAAATAGAATAAACATGTAAATAGAATTGCAAGTGTTTGGTACTATACATATTATCTAAATATACACGTTCCAGGTCCGTGATATATGAGTGAAAAATTAATTGTTGAATTAATTTAAAACTTTAACACTGAAAAACATAAATATACAGATACAAATTAGTGATAAACATCGTAGTTTGATAATCCATATTGGGAATGAAAAATGGCTGCTAATCATTCAGCAGAAGTGAGACATCAGACTTTGATGGACCTTTTTTAAGAATGGGACATACCACTAGAAATTACAAATCATTTTATCGGTAAGACATTAATAATTGTTAACTATCTCATTACCTCAGAATTCAATGTTCGTTATTTTTTTTTTTTTTATATAGACAATGGTATTAATATCGAGCTTTTATGGACGTTGACTGATGACAATTTAAAAGAAGTGTGCAATCCTTCAGGGGTGCGCCTGACAATGAGACATAAAATTGATGAATTCTTAATAAATGCGGTATTTATTATTAAAATTATAAATAATTTTTTTTTCTATACTTACTTTTTTTCTATTATTCTTCATGGAATTCAAAAATTCGCGGTAGTCTGACATCTATTATTTTAAAAATGAATTAATTTCTTCCGATTGCACCATAGTTTTTTTTCAACTGTTGTAAATATTATACAACTTCCTTATTGCAGCCCGAAAATTTAAATGATGATAATGACGAAAATCGCGTGAATAACGGTAACGGTAATGATGTGGAAGTAGATTTAGCTAAATTGGATTCATTTCCTGATATAAAGCTACAAGTTCTATTAAAAGAAAATCCTGAAGGGGAACAAATATTAAAAGAGTATGCTAATTATAGCAGGTTATCGTCGAAAACACGGCAATATTTAACGGATATTATTATCCGTAATTTAAATGTTTGATTACAAAAAAAGTAAGTACATTTTGAAACTCTTTCTGCAATTTTTATATAAATACGTTCATTGAAACTTAAATATTCATTATAAATTTATTATAATTTATAGTAACATGAAGACTCGTCATTATCAGTTACTTCTTCAGAAAATCAAGAAGGGATTCCCGCTCGAACCACCAGGGATTTATTATGTAGCTCCAGTCAGTTTAAAAACATCACCTACCGGAAAATGTATCCCAGCAAGAGGTAAATTGTACCAAAAAATAAGAAATTTAAGGTGGGCTACCGGAAGTTCTAAAAAACGAAAAAATGAAGAACTAGCTCATGTGGCTCAAGAAAAACAAGCATTGGAAACACTAAAAGGTAAGAGTAATATACATGTAACGTTTTTACATACTAATTATTTATTTTTTAATTTAACTTTTCTAATAAATATCATTAATTTTTATTAGATACACACCGTGAAGACATCGAGTGGTTAAATTCTCATAGCACACCGTGGAAAACCGTGCTAGAAAAATGGTGTAAGACATATGATGTCCGGAAAAATTCTACTAAAATGAGCGAATAAACTAATTGGATCTGGTTTAGGCGTGAGGAATTAAACAATTAAAAATTACACAGTTTTTAACAATAAATAAATTAGATATTTATTTACACTTTAAAATTGTAATAAACTTAACAATTATAGCGAATGCGACTAAGAGATACGCGATAGCGAATGCAATCTAAAGAAAACATTCACGTATAAACTTCGACCCGTGGTCGATAGCGGTTATATTCACGAAAATTAATTTATAATTAATTACACGCGAGTAACAATCAGATTTATTCCCAATAAATAGCAGCCTTATTTTACTGACTAAATATTGAGGATAATTTAGCGTAGCGGATCAAGAATTATATCACACAAGAAATAATTATAGCAAAGAGAAGTGATTTTAGCACGAGAGAAAACACGAGGTTGCAAGTAGCAAAGCACGTTGTAGAATGAGTAGATGAAAATGTCGTTGAGTCGTCGTCGGCACTTGGTGTTGACGTGGCAGCCTTGCTGCATAAGACGAATTATTTGATTGGCCGGCTGGTAGCGGGTTCCCATAGCGTCTTGACACGGTCCTGAGGGAGTTTTTAGTATGTGTCGGGTCCAAATAGCGAGTGACCCGGCACTCTACGCTCTCTGTACAATCGCGAGTTCGGCAGCTCCCGGACTTAGCGGAAATGCACGAAGCTTATTTGAATTAATTTAAGCTCGTGACTGAACATTCTCCCCAGCGCTGGCGACGGTGTCGACAGGATTGTCTTCTGGAGAGTGGACTGGTAGAACACACAATTTAGCGATTGGTCGGACAAGCTCAGTAGTAGCGGTCTTTAGGGTGACTACTCGAGTCAGGCCATCCCTGCCTGGGTGTAATGCGAGTACTCTTGCTAGTGGCCATTTCGATGGTGGGAACCTCTCATCAGTCAGCAAGACTAATGAGCCTACTTTGATGTCATTATATGGATGATGCCACTTAGATATAGATTGATGACGTTGTAAGTACTCAGATGACCATCTACTCCAAAATTTTTGGAACATTTGTTGTAGTTGTTGCCAGCGTGACAACGTAGCGGTGTTGTTCTCCAGTAGCGAGGGCCCAGGTACAGCGATTAGCGGTTCACCGATGAGAAAGTGTCCGGGAGTCAGAGCGGTTAAATCTGCAGGATCTTCGGATAGCGAAGCGATCGGTCTTGAATTTAACACAGCTTCAATCTGTGTTAAAACTGTAGCGAGTTGGTCGTAAGTCAATAGCGATTCACCAATAGTTCGTATAAGATGGAACTTGATTGACTTTACGGCTGCTTCCTACTTGCCACCAAAGTGGGGAGCGCTTGGCGGGTTGAACTTCCAGTCTGTGCCATCTGTAGCGAGTAAATACTGAAGTTTCTTTAGCTGTCTCGATCCTGCTGCGAATTCTTTCTTTAGCGTGGCGTTTGCTCCTACAAAATTTGTACCACAGTCCGAGTATAGGGTACTGCAGGCGCCTCTCCGACTAGTAAATCTTCTGAATGCTGCGACGAAAGCGTCAGTAGAGTAATCGGTGACAATTTCTATATGTATAGCGGACGTAGCGAGACATACAAATACAGCGATCCATCCTTTATAGGTTTTGGCACCTCGACCTTGAAATGTCTTCAGTGTTACTGGCCCAGCGTAGTCTATTCCAGAGTGTAAGAATGCTTTAGATGGTCTTACACGAGCGGATGGCAATTGTCCCATTAGTTGTTGTGCACGAACACCTCTATGTCTCGTGCACACGACGCAGCGAAGAATGTGTGATCTGACTGGAACTCGACCACCTTCTATCCAGACAGATCTCCGTAGATCAGCGAGAGTCAATTGAGTTCCCCCGTGGAATGTTCTCTGATGCGAATGGTCTATCAATAGCGTACTTAAGCGTGATGATCTAGGTAATATTGCTGGATTCTTTTGATCATCATCCAGTAGCGAATTCTTCAAGCGACCGCCGACTCTGAGTACTCCGTTATAGTCGACGTAGGGAATCAATTTAGCGAGACGATGATTTCTGTGTAGAGAATCACCATCTTTCAGTAGTTTCAGCTTTTGCGAATAGTACTGACTTTGAGTATACTTGATCAGCAAAGTCTTAGCGAGTTCCAGGTCAACCGTAGAGAGTGGTGTGGCCAGTGTGGACTGTGGCATTTTTTTAAATTTAGCGATGGCACGTAGACAGATTCCAAGCGTGCGAAGTAATGGTGACAACTTAGAGAATTTTTCCAGTAGCGTGTATAGCGGGTGTGAATCTGCCTTGAAGATGGTAAAAACCAGACCTGGACGTTCTTCAAGATGTGATACCGTCTGCGAAGGGATTTCAAAAGATGGCCAGTTTTCTTTTGATTGACTGAGCCACTTAGGTCCCGTCCACCATAGCGAATGCTGTTCTAGTTTGGCTGCTGTTAAACCTCTTGAAGCGCAGTCAGCTGGGTTGAGTTTCCCTGGAACAAAATTCCAGTTAACACTTGGTAGCGATTCTTGAATCTTGGTAACTCTGTTGCGAATGTAGACTTTCCATCTACCTGGGTTGTTTCGTATCCACGTTAAGGATACAGCGGAGTCTGTCCACAAGAAAATTGGTATCTTTCCAAGTTTCAAAACTTTCTTGACGTAGAGTACCAGTTGAGTGAGTAAGACAGCGGCATTAAGCTCCATTCTCGGTATAGTTATGGGTTTCAGTGGTGCAACTTGTGTTTTTGCACACACTAGCGAAATATTGGAGCTTCCAGTAGCGTCAGTAACTTTTAAATAGACGACAGCAGCCATAGCGAGTTGAGAAGCGTCAGAGAATCCATGTAATTTAATAGATACGTTTTGTTTTACATGATTCCAGCGAGGTATCTGAATCTTCGAGATCTGATGTAGTTCATCTCGAAATAAATTCCATTCTTGAAGAAGCAACGGTGATAGCGTAGCATCCCAGTCAAAGTTCTGCAGCCATAGCTTCTGCATGAACATCTTGGCTCTCACGATGATCGGTGCCAAAAACCCCAGTGGGTCAAACAAGCGAGCAATTTCAGATAAAATTGTGCGTTTAGTAGTTGGTGATGCTTCTGGAAGCGAATAGCCAAACTGGAATTTATCCTGTGTTGAATTCCAGGTTAACCCGAGCACTTTTACTGTAATATCCCCAAGTTCTCTTGGTGTATCTTCTTGGGTTTCAACTGGAGCGACTTGAGAGAGTAATTCTGTTGAATTACTTGCCCACTTTGCAAGCGGAAAACATCCTGCGGCACACATTTTTTTTGTATCGAGAGCAACTTGGATTGCCTCAGCGAGTTTATCTGCGCCTCCATAGATGTCATCAACGTAGCGTGTATTTGTCAGCGGTTCGACAGCTTTCGGAAATTTATTTCCTTCATCTTCAGCGAGTTGTAAAAGTGCTCTTCCAGCGAGATATGGAGCTGATGTTGTTCCATACGTAACAGTAGCGAGTGCAAATACTGTTGGGATGTCATCTGTGTCAAACCAGAGTATGCACTGTAGATGATGATCTTCTCTGTCAACTGCGATCTGACGAAACATTTTAGTTACGTCAGTAGCGAATAAATAGCGATGGCAGCGGATGCGAATAAGCACGTCACTGATGTCAACTTGTATCTTGGGCCCCACATGAAGTATCTCGTTGACTGATACGCCAGATGTAGTTTTCCAGGACCCATTGAATACCACTCTGAGCTTGGTGGTAGTGCTCTGTTCTTTAAGAACCCCATGATGAGGCAACATGTAGCTGTTCGGTGGTAGATCCTTTAATTTTATACGTCTCATGTGCCCCAAATCTTCATATTCCTTCAAGAAGTCGAAGTATAACTTCTTGTAAACTGGATCGTCCTCCAATCGTTTGCGAAGACGTAGTAAAGCGTATTGCGCAGCTCGTAGCGACTCACCCAGTTGACATGGCGAAGATTTAAGTGGCAAGCGAACGACATATCGACCATCAGACTGTCTGTAGTGTGTATTGACAAAGTGTTGTTCACACTCGTCTTCTTCTTCCGTATATCGTGTAGAGAATTCTGTCTGTGGCTCTTCTTGATACCAAAACTTGCTCAGCAAGTCTTGTAGTTGATCATCAATAGTGACATGATGACCATAAGCGGCCAATTTTGATGTAGCGGTGTCCACAGATCCATATATGATCCAGCCAAGCGATGTTGACTGAGCGATTGGGTCATTGTCACTCCCTTTCCTTATTTTAGCGTTGATTATATGTGCAGCTGGTGCTGCACCCAGAATGATGTCAATAGGTCGTGGAATTAAGAAGTCTGGATCAGCAAGTTGAAGACCAGTTATATGCGGCCATTTCTTATTGGTTAGCGTAAATGACGGCAAGTTTACCGTCAATAGAGCAAGCCCATGAGCTTGGATAGTAATAGAAGCGGAACTATGTAGCGAATGCAGCGTCATCTTGCATGACCCAAGCGAATGCCCAGCTGACACATTACCAATCCCACGTAATGGTACAACTGCTTTACTGAGTTGAATATCCAGCTTCTTAATTAGCGAATGCGTCACAAAGGATAGCTCCGATCCTTGGTCAATAAGTACACGAGCAGTACATGTACTTCCTGTTAGCGAATTCAACTTAACAATAGCGGTAGCGAGTAATACATCAATTGATAGCAAGTGAGTTAACTGAAAGCAGAAAGAGTTAGTAAATTGTGTAATAGGTATCGAAATTGGAACTATTCGGTACCTTGGCGAGAAGCGTCGTCTCAATAAGCGAATTCATCGATTTAGCGCCCTAATGTATCGACGCAATTAGTGAAGCGAATATTCAACCATTTCCAAACGGGATTGGAGGCATCTTTTCTTGACACGAGTCCACGAACTTTCCAAAATAGTAAGTTCAGCATCAATAGCGGCAAAACTTTGTGTAGCGAGTGCGTCATCAGTTAAGCGGGTAGCCATGTTGCGCATCGTGTCGATGCGTTGCATTTGAAGAGCGATTTGAGCTTCGGCGGCCATCTTGCTAGGACGTGGCACACAAAATGGACGCGAGACGTGAAACCGACGCTAAGTTTTCGATCGTTTTAATAAAAAATGTCTTTTTACACCGGTGTGTAAATTTGATTACCCCGGGCAGCACTCTAGTAGTGCTCAGCAATGCCCACGGCACTTAGCGATTTTCACGACACAAACACTTACACCAACTTCTTCTCACAATTTTTTACGATTTTTAATTTATAAATAATTTTTAATTGTTTAAACACGCCAGATCCGGCTCGAAGGACCAAATGTAAAATGAGCGAATAAACTAATTGGATCTGGTTTAGGCGTAGGAATTTGAACAATTAAAATTACACACTTTTTATTATTAAATAAATTAGATATTTATTTACACTTATATACACTTTAAAATTGTAAGCAACTTAACAATTATAGCGAATGCGACTAAGAGATACGCGATAGCGAATGCAAACTAAAAAGAATCACGTATAAGTAAATTAACACGCGGTCAATAGCGGTTAGCGATGCGATAATTATTTATACAATAATTACAAGCGGAGATCAATTAATTTACTCTCAGTAAATAGCAGCCTTAATATACTGACTAAATAAAGAGAGAATTTAGCGTAGCGGTTTAGATTTATATCACAAGAACAATTATATAGCGATTAGAGAGCACCAGGTTACTGATAGCAAAGCACGTTGCAGAAAGTAATAAAGCAGAGCGGTTTTAGAGCACGAGGTTGTACTCTTGGATTCAGGAGCGAAAAAGACATAGTAGAAGAGAAATCACACTGGCTGGTGAACTTGGCGACTTATCGTTCGGAAAACTTGGTGTCGACGTGGCAGCCTTGCTGGATAAGACGAATTTTCCCATTGGCTTAAAAGCGCGCCAACAGGAAGTAGTTGATAGCGGATTTTCTTATTGGCTGGCCAATATAAAACGAATTATATGATTGGCCGGCTGGTAGCGGGTTCCCATAGCGTCTTGACACGGTCCTGAGGGAGTTTTTAGTATGTGTCGGGTCCAAATAGCGAGTGACCCGGCAATCTACGCTCTCTGTACAATCGCGAGTTCGGCAGCTCCCGGACTTAGCGGAAATGCACGAAGCTTATTTGAATTAATTTAAGATCGTGACTGAACAATTATAAACCAAAATAATTTATTGCATCATGTAGAATAGACATTTACCTATTAAAAAATAATCAAATTAGTTAATTTTTCTTAAATTCAATATAAAAAAAAAATTTTGTTTTATGACACCCAAAAGACCCAATACCGGAATGCTGAAATAGCCTTGTCCCAATACGGGAATTCGGTTGTCCTAATACCGGAACAGTAAATAAAATGAGTTATTTTTGTATTTATTCATAGTGAAAATATTAACAATTATTAAATAATATTGATGCAAAACTAGTGTAAATGTAGCAGACATCAGACAACTTTGAAATTATAATTAAATAAGATAAATAATTAAAATAATAATATTTATAAAAAAAGGACTATTAATTTCATAGTTTTTTGAATGCGCATTTTTTGAAATCTTACTTTATTAATTATTTACTCGATTTATTAATGATTTTAAATTTGTCTGATGTCTGCTATATCACACTCATAATGTAAAATGTATTTAAAATTTTTAAATGATTAAATATTCAATGAAAATAAATATTTTGAACTGAAGAATAGAAACAAAATAATCACTTTCGGTTATGCAATAAAAATAATTAAAAAAAAAATCAAACACTAAAATTAATTTTTTAAGATTGAAATTAGAGTTTATCTATATTTAATGCATTTTTTATAACAATCATACATACTGCATTAAATATTAGGGCTCCAATATTAATTAATATTGCACTTGATTTAGCCAGTCAATAAAACTCACCGTTAATGTCTATCGATAACATTAATAATAACATTAATATGACTGACTGTTCCGGTACTGGGCACGGGTTTATTTTGGTGTGCCAATAAACGAACAGTAAAATTAATATAATATAACACTATTTTTTTCATATTGTTAATATGTTTTCTTGAATTTCATGTTATTCAAGATGCATATACAAAAAAATGAATGAAAAGTAATTCTATACATTTTCTATAAGCTTAAGACCATTGATTGATTTCTTGGCAAAACCATTAAGAGACATGAAAAAGTCATGAGTCCGAGACTATTGCTATAATCAACATTTTTTTTTATTTTTTTCATATTTTGGATATATTCTAAAATCTATTTTATATCTTATTTTGTAACTAAAAGATTAAGGTTTTAAATAAAGAAAATTAGTAGTAGAACAAGGGGGGTTTACCCCCTCCCCCGATAAAACAGATTGTGGGTTCTTGTCCATGCTAAGTTATTGACCGAGGGTAAGCGGTCGACGGTTGTTAGATATACTGGCGGTCAGTAAGGCCTGTTTTTATTGACAGTACTCGAATTGGTAGTTGGTAAGCTCTGATTTGGCAGTCGGTAAACTTGTATTAGCAGTCAGTAAGCTCTGTTTCATCGATTTTGACAGTCGATTAGCTAGCTTTGGCAGTTGGTAAGACCTCTTTTACCGGGCCAAAACTCGCTATTGAGCACATTTTTACGGTACTTTTTGAACTCATAGCAGCCATTTTGAGCTCAAATAGCTTTTCTCGGCTGAATTGAGCTCGTTTTGGACTAGATGTCGCTTAACGCCTGTTCTGAGCGGGAATTTTTGAAACAAAATAGACTTAGTGATGGCGCTCAAGACTGCAATTTCCAGTCTATCAGCCATGAGCGTCATCACAAGGTCCATCTACATCTCCATCTGATGTTTTATATATTGAAACTGGGGTGTGTAAGGGTACTTGCGAGAAGCTTGCGAATTGCACGCCATCTATTGGTTTAGTTCCCCCACTCTTTTCTTCCATATTGCATCATCTAATAGGCCAGGACTCGTTTTCCTTTGTTTATGACGTCATCTAACAGGTTTAAACTAGTTTTCTTTTTGTTTGTGACGTCATTCGACAAGTTTAAACTTGTTTTATAGTTTGGGGTGGGGGATACTGGTCTGAGCGCTGAGCTCGAGAGCTCGCATCCAGTTAGTCTACGCTGAGAAGAGTTGAAGTAAACAGTTTGTGTGCCAGAGCTTGTATTTATGGCTGAATTAACTGAAAGTGAAAAGATTTTTCTTCGCAATAATTACCCTTTTGCGGAAAGTTTTGAAGATCTTATTGAAGGGTTTTTTGGTGACGTGCCACCTCCTGAGTCTATCGGTAAATTTATTGACGATATAATTGCGTTCGCGAAAAACACGGAAAGAATTCACAGTGTTCGATTAGAAGCATCGTGTATAAGCTGTCACGATAGGAGGATTTTATCCAGAAGATTAATAAAAACTACCGAAAAGTTGGTGAAACTGGAAAAGCGTATATCAAATAAATAATCACGATGAGTCGTTCGTCAAGGTATGTAGTAATCATTTTTTTTTTCAATAACCTGCCGTATAGTCGTTTAATTATAATAACTAATTAATAAGATTTCTTTTCCAGACCCCATGTGTGTACGGATGTATGCTTTCATGATGCGCAGATCGACTTCGAGGATGTAATGAACGACAACAACGTTAATGACTTTGATCGTCATAACGAAGAACGAGAAAAATTAAAAAAATTGGTCGAACAAGAGAACGAAATCGATTTACAAGTAAGGCATTGGAAGAAATTATTACTCAGCTTCAAAGATCGCCGCGAATACGAACAGGCTTGCCATAAAACTACGTTCATGTTAACCAAGCTATTGTTCAATGCTAACAAACAGCATGGACCTAATAATTGATTTTGTGGGTTTCGAGATGCCTGATGGCAAATTTGTGGTTAAAGAACTGTGTGCTACTGATATTTATGATAAAGTGGGTACATACGGACTTGCAAGATGTGAACATTGGTTGTTTGAACCACCTTTGGATCAAGTCGATGTTGCTGTAATGCAGAAAAGTGTTGATCACTGTGGACATCAACATTCAATATCATGGATAGCTGGTTTGCTGCCATATGAATTATTGAAACAAATTCTTGAAATTATGGTCACACATGCACGATACTTTTACGTACAAGGTGAATGGAAGAAAAAATGGCTTGAAGATCTAATTGACACTGTTGTACCAATTATTGACTTAGAAAAAATAAGATTTTTCTCACTCTATCAAAAGAATGATTTCTTGAAACATCAATGTCCATATTATGCTTATCATTTGAAGAAATTGGATACTTCATGCGCATTTCAAAATGTCCAAGAGTTCAAGAGATGGTTCTGGCATTTTTATGGAATTCAACCATCCTACGAGAAGTCAGTTCAGATCTTTAATCAATTGAGGAATTTACTGTGTATGGATGATCGAGATATCGCATGTATTGATGATACATTTATCCTTGGAAATGCAGCCCAGCAGATCGATTTCGCTTGGTACAAACTACCAGAAGAATTACAAAATAATGAAAAATTAATGGGCTATCAATGGTGTCGGGATCATTATATATTCAACGATGATATCCCCGATAGCTTTGCATATCCATTTAGACAAGATTGCTCTAACTGTAGTGCATTACTTTAGGTTGAGAAAAAATATCTATAATTTATTATGTATTTGTGGTGATGTACGGCTAGAATGTATATTTTTTTAGGTTAAAAAAAAAATACTATAGTTTATTATGTATTTGAGGTTATGTACGACTGAAATGTATAGTTTTAGGTTAAGAAAAAAACTATAGTTTACTATGTATTTGAGGTTATGTACGACTAACATCTAAAGTTTTAGGTTAAGAAAAAAAGACTATAGTTTATGTAAGACTAAAATGTATATTTTAGGTTATAAGTAATAAAAAAAAACTATATATCAATATAAAAAAAGTTTATTCATTTATAAATGTAAGTTTATTAATTAATACAGGTTCAATAATTATATTTAATTTATTAATTCTTTGTTTAAATCGTTCTCGATCTCTTGCTGCTCGTTTCCATTCGCCTCTTCTTGCTTGCTCGTGTGCAAATCTCCATACATACATGTGATGTACAGCTGGCGTTGGATCAAATTTAACAGTCTTCATATTAGTTTTCGTACGATGCTGCTTATAGGATTGTACTCGACTATGCGATCATGTATTATGAGGCAGTAAGCTGATGTCTGTGCAGGGAATTGATTTGCGGATTCAAATTCCAGACGAATGTCCACTGGTCCAGATTTTATCGATTTGTTTTGTTACGAGCAATCGATAACGTACAGCGGCGCTTGTTCCAAAAATGTCTTCTTCGTTAGCAGTGGTTTAGGTTCTTTGTTGTAGTAAGAAATTTGGAAATTTATATACATGTCATATAACAGAGCATAAGGATTGTTTGCAGTGTTGAGGTTTAAATTCCCATAAGGATAACTCTGAGAGTTTAAAAATAATTTTATATCTCTGATGTTGCAATGATCAAATACGCTGGAATTTTTAGTAGCGTCATTTTTTCTTGCTGTTTGAAATCCAAGTATCACAAAACGTGGTTTCTCGAGCTGCGTAGAAGTTTTTACTGCCCAAATGTGCTTCGAAGTATTTGGCAATAGAGGATACTTGTACAGCTCCCAAGCACGGAAACTGATTGAGATAGCTGGATCACTTGTGATATAATTCAAAGCTTCAATTTTTTGTTTATCAGCCATAGTCACATATAGTACAATCCACTCGATTTTTTGCAGCGTAATTTTAACAGCTTCAGCATGAGCTCCAGCAGCAGGTGTGGCCACAACGTAGGCAGTCAAATCAGCATTTGATCTTATTAATATTAATTCATGCTTTGCATTGATGACAACTTTATTGTAATCTTCAGCAAATCCAAGCAAAAGACTCAGTGGTATAGATACATCAAAGTAGCCATTGTCATTGTGTCATTTGCTTACAGCTTCATCCACAATCCAGCCTGAGTTCTCGAGTGTATTTTGTTGAGCAGGACTCAGTGATGTGTGTCCTTTCTAGAGACTTGTGATACCAACATTTTTATTACGATCAATATCAACACCATTGAGCTCGTAGCGTATTTCTTTAAACATATGACAGACTGTCATGTTGACCATGTGAGTAGTTGCACTTACAGCTGCACCATTAGACTTTGTGAATTTTCCGTACACATGTAGTGTACTCTTACTTGGAAGTAGACACAAATCTTGATGTTGAACAGCAATTCTTAATTCATCGCTGTTGTTGAATGTTGATGAAGCATACGGGAGATGAGCATGCGCTTCATAGTGCGCAATTGACTCATCAAAAATAATTTGTCGTTGAATATTTAAGATTTCCGCCATGGTCGTGTACACGTCAAACAACAAAAATAAATTTTTATTTTCTTAATTTTCCACGTAATTTTAGTCCTAGGCTTTGTAGAAACTGAGCGTTCTGATGTGTTAACGCCTTGTGAGGTATTCAGCGATTGATGTTGCTCGACCATGCTGCTATCTTTTTATAGCCAGCACCACTTTTTGTCTCATACACGATACCCATTATTTTATAGACTTCATATGCAGTCTTATGGTTATCGTCTCACCTCTGAAATTAGCCAGTTTTCCGTCTTGATCGACAATTCTTAGTCTGAGATTTTGTATTGCTTGTACGGCGAGTGGTAGATAAATGACGTGAGATGGCAATTCAACAATTTTCTATCCTGGTGGTACACTCGGAAAAAATTCATGAATAGTGTGAACTTTGTGCTCATTTATGTAAGCGCCTGATGTAATGTTGCACTCAACTCTCAGAGCATTGAGTTTTAATATCTTCACTGGTAAATCTGATGAGTGAGTTCTATGTGGTGTCAGCTTTCGGTTTGTAAATCCCAGTATACCAATAGAATCTTGGGGTGTAAAATTTACAAATTGATCACATTTACTTTCACTTCTCAATTCATTATTATTGGCTCTTATGCTGATGCTGAGTCTTTGTAATTTCTTTTGAATGTATTTTTCAATGTCAGTGATTTCGTAACTTCCTGTTGGTATTGTCAAGACTCTCTCTTCAACAGTCTCATATTTTCTAGCTTCTATATTTTCACTCATTGTATTATCTTCAGTTACTGAGACATTGTTATCAAACTTTGTAATTATTACTACATTTCTTTTAGCTCTTTTTTTCTTGGCTATTTTTTTCTCATCAACATTATTTTTATCATTTGTATCAATTTTTTCGATATCAATATTATCCACAGGATAAGAGACATAGAATTTATTAGCACCATCATCAATATAAGGTATTGAATTAAATGTTAATAACTCTACAAGTCCCAGGACATAGTTTTTATTTGGTGATAATTCAATTGAAGGAAAGCAGTTGGCCTCCAACACGGATGTAGATCCCGTTAACGTTAATGTGAATGACTCAGCCATGACTGATGTGCTCTACACAAAGTCACTTCAATTTATAGTTGTCCTGTGAGAAATTTGAGACAAAAGTGTCCGCATATAATTGTATCAAAATCCTGATATCTTCTGTGATTATATTTCACGCTACCAACATCGAGATACTCCATAAGATCTTGCGGTGGTTGTAAATTACCAAAACTGTCTGGTCCGATAAACTGGTCCACTATACCAAAATGTACCACAAAAGTTTAGAATTTTTAGAACTTTAGCGTATTTCAGTATGTCGATGTTTGTAAGTGGTCGATGTGGTAGCTCTACTTGTTTTTTGACTTGCATCCTCGGCCTACTCGATATGGTCTCAAATATAAACCCATACCACGTCTGTAAGGCCTAGAGTATAAACCTTTACCCATGGATATTTGCTCCATTTCCAAATTATAACGTTTGCTCTCTTCCAATCGATTTTTAGCAGCACTTGCATCATTTACAGCTTTCGCTATACCAGCAGCACCTCCAGCCAAAGCTCCTGTTGCACTCAGGCCGGCAAAAAGTGGTATTAAAAATGGTAGTACACCACCAACATTGGATGGAACCGGTAAAATTCGTGGCAGCCGGATATTTTTTTTCCCACCAGATTTTTTAACAGCCTGACGAGCTCCTTTCAACGCCGTTTCAATTGGATCACCTCCAGGAGTCATGGAATTTTTGGCAGCTGTGACAACTTGTCTTAGTGCTACTTGTTTCTTTACACTATTCTTTTTCTTGCTAGTCTTCCTCTTGCTAGTCTTCCTCTTGCTAGTCTTTCTCTTGCCAGTTTTTTTCTTAGTAGGCTTTCTCTTACTAGGCTTTTTCTTGCCAGCTGTTCTCTTCTTCAAACCCATTCCGAATCTTTTTTTGATCTTCAGGATTTTATTTACATTCCACGCAGCAGCGTTTTCACCAATACCAGCGTCTTTTGCTTGATAACATTGCCACGCCTTCTCAGCAAGTATTTGATTAGCCTCGTGACGTGCCGCTAAATTTTCGCGATTATACGAGTATGCGATATCGTGTTCTTTACACGCAATGTTCAGAGGATTAATTCCGGGATCACTACGAGCCAATCTTTTGGCTAGCTTTGTACCTGGTCCACAGTACTGGTATCCAGGTATGTGTAGTTCAACTGGTAGCTTGTTAATTAGACTGTTTATAAAACCTCGACCACTGGTCTTTACACATGTGCTCTCCATAGTAGCTCATCATACACCCCAATGGCTTGAGATTTGATAATATTTATCTCTACTCAAAATCTCTGAACCAACCGAAATATAAATTTTTAGAATCACTACTTAAACCAATAAAAGGTATTGGATTTTTTACATTCAACGAGCACGAAGAAGTACTGAAACCTGAAGATGCAAAACCAAACTCATTAATGATATTTGATGATGTCGCTTGTGAAAAACAAGATCATATCAGAGCATACTTTTGTATGGGTCGACATAAAGATGTTGACAGTTTTTATCTCTGTCAGACTTATACACGTATTCCTAAGCATTTGATACAATGCAAATTTTATAGTTCTCTTTCGACAAGATGAAATGAACTTGAAGCATGTGTATGATGATCATGTAAATACTGACATGTCATACAATTTATTCAAAGACTTGTGTTCAGCATGTTGGAATGATGTTGATGGTAAATATGGGTTTGTCGTGATTGACAAAGACAGTGAGCTAAATAGTGGAAGATATAGAAAAGGGTTTGACTGTTTTATTAGTATAAATTAAGTTGTACTTGATAAATAGTCATCAGAGATTAAGTGAACTTTAACCCATCAACATGAAGACCGAGGAGCTTTCAAAGCAGAGAGATGTCTTACATCAGATATCTCAGGCTAGTGATGATATCCGACGGAAGCACAGAATGTTCAAGTTGGGTAAAGACACAGCTGAGAAGGCAATGGGTAAAATGTTTAAGCCCATTGTTACACCTCTGCAGAGTCTAGTCGAGTCGTCTAAGCATAAAGTCAAACAAGAAATCAAGCAAGAAGTCAAATAAGAATTTAAAGATGATAATTCAACGGTGAATAATGATACAGAGTTTGATGATGCCAGTAATTATGATAGTATTATCTCTGAAGATAGAAGTGGGACTCTGGAAGGAACACAAGTATTTCCTGCTGCATCGAGTACCCCCGCTAAGCCAGTGAGTGGCGAAATAAAATCATATTTAGCTAAAGTGTACAGAAAAAGTAAAGATATTGATATGAGATATGGTATTCGTCGACGTTTTAATGATTTTTATATTGGTGATTCTGAAATAACATTTGACGATAATGAGATTAGTATAAAAAATAAAAATTACTCTGTGACTCCTGGTTTATTGGAATTATTATTTAAAAAATCGCCGGATGATTCAAAAGTTACGCAGAATGATAAAAATAAATATCTCGAAATTATTAAAATGAAAAATACTCATAGAAAAAATTACAAACCAGATGGTAGTTTTTATGAAGACTCGACAATCAAGTATAATAATTATATTGCCGATTTTCTCGATAAAAATGCAAACTTATCAAGAGGTAAAGGATTACCGAATTTTATGATTGCGAAAAAGAAAAAATCACGTATGGATTATGTCTACTGGGATGATCCAAATGAACTCGTTGACCGTTTGCGTTTACTCATGGCATCTCAAGCAGCTGGAAATCCAAGTCACACCAATGAAATCATATCAATTATCGAAGAGCTACGAGAAGCGGGGATTATTTATTAGCATCTGCTGTGTCAAATTTATGCGACTTACTTGCTAACTGTTGAAGTGAAAAGAGCAAAAAAAAAATGAGTATCGATATATTTGGACGTTCACTACCAACTGGTGGTGTAATCAGTGGACCACCAGGACCACCTGGACGAGGATTTCAAGTAACTGTTGACGGACAGTATGATGTTGAGAGCAAGAGACTGTTTCATGTTGGCAAACCTGCTGAAGATATTGATGCAACAACTGTAAAATTTACACGTGATCTTGTATATCACGAGCTGTCTCTAATGTATGATAGTATAAGAAATGATCAGTCTGAGATCATTTCACATTTACACTCTCAAGTGATAACACTCGACTCTGCTGTGAAGCTATTAAAAAAAGAAAATCAAGAACTAAAAGTTAAAATAAAACGTATAAAGTTACAAAAGACTTAATCAGTAGAAATACACAGCGAATAAAAGAATTGGAAGCTAGAATTTTTGTCGACAATGGAGGACAAGAAATCAGTAATAGCGTATGAGCTGCACAGACCAGCACGCAGAAATTATCAATGTCGTCATGTTGACATACGAGCACTTGATAAAACTTGGCAAGCTGACTTAGTTGAAATGATTCCTTATGCGACAGTAAACAAAGGAAACAAATATCTACTAACTGTCATAGATATTTTTTCAAAGTATGCTTGGGCTGTACCGATTAAGAGTAAAAGTGGCAGTGATGTTACTAGTGCAATGAAATCTGAATTCCAACTAGGACGTGTTTCAAAAAATCTGCACGTTGACTAAGGCAAAGAATTTTATAATAAAGAATTTCAAGAACTTATGCAACGTAAAAACATCAACATGTACTCGACATTCAGCAACTTGAAGGCATCCATATGTGAACGATTTAACAGGACACTTAAAAATAAAATGTGGCGTGAATTCTCTGCACGTGGTACCTATAAATGAATTGATATACTAGAAAACTTATTGGATACTTACAATAATACCAAACATCGGACAATTAAAATGAAACCTGCTGATGTGACTGCTGCTAATGAAAAAAAACTGCTGGAAAAAATATACAAACCTCTTCAAGCTCAGCAACAAGCTCGAAAGAATAAATTCAAAGTTGGAGACAAAGTTCGAATCAGCAAGTACAAGCATGTGTGAAAAAGGCTACACACCCAACTGGACCACTGAAATTTTTACAATCAAGACAGTGCAGAATACAAATCCAACAACGTACAAACTTGTGGACTATCAGGATCAGCTAATTGAAGGAGGATTTTATGCAAAAGAAATCAGCAAATTCAAACATCCAGATGTGTATCTTATTGAAAAAGTTATAAAAAAACGTGGAAATAAATAGTATGTGAAGTGACTCGGCTTCGACAGCTCTCACAACAACTGGATTAATAAATCTGACTTGTAAATCTTACTATTTAAAACTTATACTATCCAGTTTTATCTAATAAATAAATAAATAAACAAATTATATACATATATAGATGTAAAATTTTTTTATTAACAAAAACCTTAAAAACTATATTTTTACAGTAATTCATGACAATTTTCTTTTTTTGACAATTAAATTATCATCAACATTGTCACTGTTATTATTATTATTATTATTTTTATTATTCAAGTATCCCCATGGTAGAGTATCAGTACTATTGGCGAGTAGCTGACGCTTATCATCCTCCCAGCTCAATGCAATTTTCTTTTGCACAATAGTTTTGACCTCATGCTTCTTACTTTTAATTAAATGTTGTTCTTTAGTCAAATTAATATGTTCATCCAGACATCGTTTGTAATCATCAAACGTGATAGTTCGTAGAGTTGAACTCTTAACCCCCTTTGCCCGCTTCTTTGCTTCATCACATTCCAAAATTTTATATGAATATAATTTAGCCCTGAGTCCAGTGAAATGTGTCATAATATTTCCATTATTCTCATCTTTCATTAGACCCAGGACTTTTTTAGTAGCTAGAGGCATGTTGTATTGATTGTTGGGCGGGTAGTCAGAAGTATCGAATTTCGTGATATCACGTTTGATGATTTCAAAGGTATCTGGAACAATAAAATAATAAATTAAGCTGTCAGTATCTGTATACATTAATTTAGAATCTTCATTTTCAAAGTTTTTCTTTACATAGTTATAATGAAAATCATATAAATAAATTCTAGATAAATCTAATATACAAAAGCCTACATAAAGTGGCTTATCAAAATATGCTTTTAGCTTTTTCAATTCAATTATTGCCATATCTTCATCGTAAATGGTAAGACTATGGAAATTTGGTTTACTTATGTAATCTTTAACACCGTATCTACCATCCCACCTAGTTACCAAATGAATTTCTTTGTGCTTTCTCACATTCTCCATAGTCTTACCAAATACGGCATTATTCATCAACTTATAAAAGTTTTTTTCAAATTCATTTTTTGCCACTTTTCTACACTGTATTTTGATCAATATATTTTTTGAGCAATGTTGACTGCTCGAATTTTAATACTCGGTGGATTTGAATTAATTTCATACCTAAATCTAAGCATTGTTGCAAATTTTTATAATGAATTATATAATTAGATTTATTGAATAGTGTAGTTGACAATTTTGTATGCTTAGATCTTGGTGGCATAAAGTGCTCCGGACACAGAGGTAGATCCTTATGGAGTTCATGTAACTCCTTAGGATACTCCAAGTCTACCTCTAAAATATAACCTACACTATCATTATCATTCAAAAATTTATTTACATTATTTATATCTTCTACCCATTCAATGTACCTTTAGGCAGCGGCATGCTCATTGCAGCACCGTACGAATTATTAATATCAAAATACATTAAGTACGATTCAGGTTTGCTTTGATCATAGTTCTCACCCATGTACCGATTGTTGGCAGCAGCATATCGATTTGTACACTGTGATATCCCACCTCTGATACCTTTTTCTATAAAAAGTATCATTTCGGGATCAGTAAGTAATTGTAGTTCCACACCAGTGTATTTCAACATTGCATCACAAGATAAACCAGGTGCTGTATAATAATGTAACGGATCTAGGCTATAAGTTTTGAAACAACTTTTTTTAAAATTTTCAAAAACATCAGCTAGGAGAAGTACATCAGTCTTTAAGTATAGATCTGAATACTCTCCTAGTGTCTTAATATTAAATTTATTCCAAACTACTTGAGCAAATAAATAATTCTCATCAGACACAGAATCATTTGTTAATTTTGAGAAAAATGAGTTCTGATCAGGCAGCTGCTTGTCATTAAGTTTATCAGCACTGGAGATATATTCATAAGGAAATACTCCCTTGCGTGTTACTAATTTGAACTTTTCAGGATCAGGATAATGCTGTTTAGTGATTTGTTTTTCATCATCACTGAGAAAAGAAGCTAGTTTATCAAGACTTGATGCCATAAATCTAAAGGAATCAATAAATCGTAAAGTTACAGAGATATTTTCAATTGATTTTGTAAATGAAATATATTTTTCTTGATTAATTGGTAGCAATGTTATGTCGCCTTTAATAGTTGTAGCTAGATATTTAATTATGAAGTGAGAATCGTAACCTGATAAGTTGTGAAAGACTACTGGAATGACATGAGATTTCGGAAAGTTGAGATTACAATTAATGTGAGCCGGACCTCTGTAGTTACCCGTAAAATGGCAGTGGTTATATCATTTGTCTTTAGGTGAAGTTACATCTTTCTCACAAATAAAACAAGCAGTTGCCTGATCGTGACACTTTTGTTGTTGTTTAGTAAGTGGTGTCATTGTGATGGGATTTTTTAGTATTTCTTCTAATTCAATAGCTAATTTTTCTAATTTCAAAATAAACCAATCAATACAATGTGGTGAACAATTTAATTCAAACTTAGATAAATTACTATTGTAGCTACAATGTTGATAGAACGCTACACTGTGTGGAACATGTTTTTCATCATCTCCCTCGGGTTCAAGTGTACATTCTAAATCTGCATAGACAACAAACGGCACAGAATCTTTATTGCGATAATTTTTAAACTTTAAAATTGTATTCTGTTCATTTGGAATAACCATTCGAACAGTATTAGATTTAAGACAATCTAATTTATGTCTTTTTAAAGACGTTTCCAATTTAAAATGATTCAGACATCTATCGCAAAAAAATAATTTACATTTAGATTTTGATATTTGACTTTTAACTAGCCGTGAAAGATCTTTAATTAAAGCAAAATGAAAAATTGGCTCGAAATTTTCAAAATCATTGCCTGACATATTTACATTAGTTTGTAACATTAAAAGATGAATTGTTTTTGACTTACAATTATTATTTTGACTTAAATACAATGGAATTATAACACTTTTTTCATCTTATTTATCATCAAATTCTGATTCAATACCATATACATTAATTTGCAAATTATTCAATTTTTCAAATTTTGGTATATCTCTTAGGGTAATAGGAAATTTAATACCTTCGTATTTCAATACAGTGCTGAAGTGTGGATACGATGTCTCTCTCTCAGGATGACCAGTATTAGCTTGATGTAACGCCGCTACAATACACCAAAGGAAGCAGTACTCGTCATAATTTTCGATATTTAATACAGATCGTTTGTTCTGGATGTCCTTGGGTAATCGTATGAATGTTGAAGTACCGGCTTGTAGAAGTGTATATTCTGATATGGTGATGAATAAGTTGTTGATCTTCACTAAACTCCAACCTGAGTCTTTCTGGTTAAATTCCTCAACCTTCTTTAATAATTTTTCATATACATGTTGAGTATACTAGTCTTCCATCGAAATTTGAGGCAAAATTTCTCTACTTTTGGTAAGGAAAGATTTTTTTTCTTGAACTGTACCATCACTTTTAGAATTTTGAAATAAACAAAATAATTCAACATTCACTTTTACGCCAGCAACATCTTGCATCATTTCTTCAATTTTTTCAATGACAATACCTTGTGCGTCATTGAGAAATGCACGTAAATCCATGTGTTCTTGATTAATTACGCACCCAGTCTTGATGTTGTTGGTGAATGCACTTTAGAGGTCTTGCCACTTTATAAGGCGCAATTATTTGAATCACCGCCAGTAACTTTTCCAGAAAGTTTAGAAAATTGATCAGCATACCAACACAACTGCACAATCTGAGCTTGAACACTTCGTCGCACTTGAACACTTGTGTTTGAATCTAACAAGATTGTATTAAAATAATTGATTGTATCAATACACACTTGGAGGCATTTCTGACAATTTTCTTCACTGATATTATCCGCTCTTAAATCATTAAATGATTCAGCTACGGAATTAACTAAATTTTGAAGGCTTTTAATTAAATCAGCCATTGTATGTTATTAAGAAGTGTCTTTACACCGCACTAAAAGTGTTTAATTAAAAAATAAAAAAGTGTCTTTGCACTGCACTAAAAGTGTTTAATTTAAAAATAAAAAAAGTGTTTAATTAAAAAATGAAAAAAGTGTCTTTGCACTGCCCTAAAAGTGTTCAATTAAAAATAAAAAAGTGTCTTTGCACTGCACTAGAAGTGCTTAATTAAACAATGAAAAAGTGTCTTTGCACTGCACTAAAAGTGTTTAATTAAAACTTATTCAAGTCACCGAAAGTTTGTAGCTTAAATAATTTTTTAATGTATGAAAAAAATTTATTGGATAGAAAAAAATTTTTTATAGCAAAAAAAAAAAGGCCATTCGGCAGCCGAAATGGAAGTAGATTTTTCATTAATTGATTATTTCAACCATTAGGGAACGAAAAAAAAAAATGTTCGTTTCAAACGAAGCACCGTATTTATATAATCGTATATAAATTGGGTATAATCTTTTTTACACGGGCATAAATAATATAGCAGTTTCATTTGAACGTCATAATGAATGAACGATATAGATATATATATATATATATATATATATATATATATATATATATATGTGTATATATATATATATATATGCTTAGATAAAGTCATAGTAATTTGATTTGAAGCTTATTGCACGACTCATGATGCGAAGCATCAGAGAGTGCTTTACGATCGAAAAATTTTTTTTTCGCCTCACTTCGGCAACTACTTCAATTATTATACCTTTGTTGATTCACGGAATTAAGATATGTTGCACACCATTTTGAAGATAATTTAATGGAGATTAATTCCATACTTTTCAAAAATTTATTTAGTTCAATAAAATCCGAAAAAACATCAAAATAGTTTAAAAACATTTCCTGTCCGTCAAGTATGAAACCCGTAGACACGATAACTTGTGAAAAAATCCAGTAATTAAAACAAATTTTTTTTAAAAAAATTCTTTGAAAAATTTGTAGATCCCCTATTGAAAATGGCTAGGCAACTCAGTGTCGTTTAATTACAATTAATAAAATAATAAAAAGGCTGTATAACTATACATATATATATCTATGTAAAATTAACATGGATGGTGATATATCTATACATTATACGTACATTTATTCCACCAGGGGCGCTTGCACATTACCGTCCTAGTACAGCTGTTTTTTTTTTGTATTATCGCTAATTGGTAAGCCTGAATTTTTTCAATTCAATTCTTTTTTTTTATTTGTTTTTATTTACATATATTTTTTTTTTGTTATTAATCGAGATATCTTGAGAAAATTCTTTTATAATTATAAAAAATTACTAATATAATTAAAAAAAAAAAAAAACAACAAATTTTAAATATTTTAAATTTATTCGTGCTTCCCGCCATTTTTTTATTATTATTTTATTATTTCATAATAAATGAGCATTATGAGTCGTGCACTTTTGGATTTTCCAAATTTACTTTTTTTATTATCTAGACGATGCAATCATCAACCAAATGAACCTACAACTTATCATTAAAAATATATTGACAGTTCAAGACGTAAAAAATTTTTTTTCAATTTATTCAAAAATTTTCAGTCATTTGTGTTTAACAATAAAGTTGTCATGTTTTTAGTCTAATAACATTTTTCATCAATGAAATCATTTTCATAGTTTTCATTTACGATAAAAAATAAACTCATCTTTTAAAAAAACTTATTGGTTTTAATTTTTTAATAACTATTTGTTATTAACTTTATTGCCGTCATGTGTTTCAAATCATTTGATTAGATACTTTTTTTAGTGACTTTAATTTCTGATTTTTTTTTCAAAACTTTGGTCCCTTATTGATAAGTCAAAAAACAGCCTTACAATTGTTATCTTCTAGATATCGTAAAACCAAGTATGTTACTTGAGTATCTAATCGATGAATATATACCCTAAATAATTCAAAATTACCGCCTCATTAACAAATCACCGGTGAAGACTACCAATCAAAAATGAAATAAAAAAAAAAAGCGTTACCATCGCAACCATAATAAACAGTCTTAATTATTTATTCATACTACGATAAACAGTTGGAAAAAAAAATTAATTAATATAAAAGAAATAAATTTGTATGTTCTTCATTGACATAAATAAATAAATATATAACTACAAATAAATAAATAAATACAAAGTGCGTAAAAATGTCGAAAGAAAATGAAGTTGACAAAGTTAATGCAAGTGATGCTGATCTTAATAACTGTGCATCTGCTGAAGAACTTAATAAAAAAATTGATAAAAGTGATGCTGATATTATTGAATTTACATCTACTGAAGAACTTAATAAAATAAGGGTCGATTCTAATGTGTAAGTAATTATTAATTAAATTGATTTTATATAAAACTTTATTTTAGGTTATGTTTTTATTGTCAAAAGTAAAAAAAAAAATATATGTATATATATATATATATATATATATATATATATATATATATATATATATATATATATATATATATATACATAAAAGTATTTTTTTTTTATGAATTTGATTTTAATTTTATAAAATTCTAATTAAAAATTATTTATAGGAATATAGTAGGTTTTGTAGATAGCGTAGATGCAGTAAAAACCTTTAAGTCAAACAAACAATTATTGAAATTCATAATTAATAATGGTGCCGGGGTAACTGTACAGGTTAATGCATGGAATGAGGAAATTCCGCGAATCGAACAAGAAATTTCAGTTTATCAGGTAAATTTTTCGTATTAATAACCTATAGAAAAAAAAAATTGATTCAAATGTTAGAACTATTATTATTATTATTATTATTTTTGCTATACACGTAGAGAAATTTTTATGAAAATTATCCAAAAAGTTTGATACTGTGAGGACATATGGTAAATATTTAAATTTTTCCCATGCACATTGTAAAATATACCACTCGATAGCATGTTATTGAAGTGAAATTTCTACTAATAACATAGTAAAAGTTTAGTTACTGGCTAGATGTTCTTACAGTTTCAAATTTTGTGGGTAATTTTTACTCGAAAATTCTCTGCGTGTATAAATAATTATCATTATTATTATCGATTAGTTGATTGATTGATGATTTATTCAAAAAATTTTGATACAAAAAAAAATATTGAACTATGATAAATTGAAAATTTACATCTAATAATATTAAGGTAATTATTGGCATTACTGGTTAATTAAAAAAAGTCTAGTGATTGTCAGTGTTATTACTTTTTTTACTATTAATTAGTAATTTATATGAAAACTTTCGGAAAAATATTTTCATGTTACAGAAAAAAATTTTTTCATCATAAAGTGTTATTATTATTATTATCATTTTAATTATTCATAGATGATTCATTTGGAAAATGTGAAAGCCAAAAAAACTACTAATTATAATGGAGGTAATTTTACGGGTGCTGAGCTAACCATACAAAAATATACAATTATTGAAAACTTGGGTAAAATAGATAAAAAAAGAATAGCAAGTTTAAATGTGAAAGAAATTATTGTGGAAGAAAATTTGAGAACAATCAATTTAAATGAACTATCTAGTACTGTATTACCTAAGAAATTTCGTAAGTTTAAAATCGGAAAAAAGTTTATTTTTAAAATATTTAATAATTTTTTTTTTTTTTTTAAAGTAAAAAAAAATTAATGAGTGTGAATGTAGCAGACGTCAGACAAATTTAAAATTATTAATAATTAGGGTAAATAATTAAAAAATAAAATATTTATAAAAAATTCAATTTTCAATTTTTCAATTTTTTAAATGCGCATTTTTTTTTTCATTTTATTTTATTAATTATTTACCCTAATTATTAATAATTTTAAATTTACGTGATGTCTGCTGCATTCACACTCATAAAAAATTATAGATTATTGTGTGTAATTTATATATAACGATATAAAATCGATATAATTTTATAAATTTTCAATATTATTGTCCAATCAAATAGAAATACTTAATTTGAAATGATGTAGATTATTTTTTTTTTTTTCATTGCGTATTTTAAAATGTTTTAATAATGAATTTTTTGAAATTTAAAACTTGAATAACTTACATTTTTTTTTTTTTTTAATTTATTGAACTAAATATTCTATTGTTTAAATAAATAGGTACTGTTGGATTCCTGAAAACCAATATTTCAATAACAAAAAACGAATGTAATGGTTTCAAAAAAGCCTACTGTGTAATAACAAATGGGACATTAAAATTAAATGTTACGATTAATAATTATCAAGAAGTAGATGAGTTCGTACGAGGTGACCACGTTGCAGTCATTGGTAGCTCTTTTTTTTAAGTAAGTTTACTTATTGCTAATGATTATTTAGTTACATAATACCTCTGGGTATTTATTTAATGTTAATGTCCATACATTTTTAATTTACAGACAATATAATACATCTGTCAGTAGAGTCCGATAATGATATAAAAAAAATAGATGATGAGAAAAAACCGATAAATTGGCTCCTAAAAGGAACTGGGTCAATTGAGAATAATGAACAATATACATCAGTTAAAAAACAAAAATTGAATTAATCAAAATACCCAAAAAAATTGATAATTTAAAAAAATTTTTTGAGCAAAAATCATAAAAATATTTAATAAGTTTTGAATAATTTAATTTAAAAAGACAATAATGTTGATATTATTTATCATAAATTGATATTTATTATTATGCGTTGGTGTTTACTATTATAATGTTGGTATTTATTATTATTATTATAAAATAAATCGTTTATTGCCTTATTTCACTTTAAGAGAAATTTAATGATTTTTGAGTCTTTCTCATTCTTTTTATACGTAAATAAGTGAAGTAGATCTACGTAAATCTGCGTAGATCTAAGTTTTTCCATTTTTAAGATTTACTTCGATCTAATGATTACTCGAGTCTAGAGAACACACACTTTTTTACGCATCCTTAGATCTAATGAAGTTGACGGAGCTACCTTGACGTAGATCTGCGTAAATTAACTTCGATTTAATGTAACTGATATACGTAGATATATGTAAGTCTCTTAGATTTATAACTTTCTTAGATAAATTTAAAAATTTATAATAATGCATAGTTAATTGTAAAATTGATTATTTATCAGAAACTTATATTGAAAATTTGAGTTCTTGATAAAACATAGAATTCAGATATATTGAGCTGGTGCTAAGAGTAATAACAGTCTATTTTTATGGATTGAGAACTTTGAGAAATCAAGAAAGCTGATAATTATATAGAATTAAATTATCTACGAAAAACTATTTATTTGATTTTAGTTTGAAATTAATATTTTAGTTAGAATTTATGTTAATAGTTTTAGTTTTTTAATAAAACCTAGACTTTAATTATAATGGATTGGAGCTTGCAGTTCTAGTCTATTTTTATGGAATAGTGACTTTAAGAAATTTAGAGAGCTGATAGTTATAAAAAATTAAATTTTCTAGAAAAAACTCTTTAATGAATTTTAGTGTAAAACTGATACTTCAGCAGGAATTTATATTAATAATTTGAGTCTTTGATAAAGCCTAGGATTTAAGTATATTGAACTGGTACTGGAAGTTATAGTCTATTTCTATGGATTGGAAACTTTGGAAAATCCAAGCATCTGATAGTTAATAAGAATTGAATTATCTACAAAAAACTATTTATTTAATTTTAGTATAAAATTAATATTTTAGTAGGAATTTATGTTAAGATTTTGAGTGGTTTGACACTGTAAAAAATTTTTTGGACTCGTCGTAGTGTAAACGTCTCGGTGTAAAAATTATACCGAATTCGGTTTTAAGCTTAGACGGTGTGAATTTAAAATTTCTACACCGTCAAATTTGTGAATGTATAATTCATGATGATTTTGCGTTAAGAAAGTTAAAAATATTGAAATATTGAAAATATTATTTACCATATACATAAAATTAATAAAGTTATTGATTAAGTAGCTAAAAATATTTAATGATCGATTTTTGCTCATTAATCAAAATTACAAAGAGTAATAATACGTAATGGTGTAAAAAAATAGATTACACCGTGTTAAGGCCATTCTCAGGCAGTGCTTCCCACTTTTTAAAAATTTTCAATAACTTTCAACTGTTATAAGCGTATCAAATTTTTATCAATTAATTAAAAAAAAAAAAATTAAAGCATTAATTGAAAAAAGGACAACGAAGTCGTAATTTCACCGATATATAGATTTAAAAAAAAATTATTTACACTTGATATCAATTAGGAGTTAAACAAAATTCGTTAATAATAAATTTCAGTAAAATCATCGTCAATTTTATAGTTCAAATTTTGAAATTTTGTTGACTAAAATTTATTCACCAAATTTCGTTTAACTCCCGATTAATATCAAATGTAAGTAATTTTTCTTAAGATCTATATCTCAATGAAATTACAACTACGTTGTCCTTTTTTCAATTAAAGTTTTAATTTTTTTTAAATTAATTAATAAAATTTTAATACGGTTATGACAGTTAAAAGTCATTGCATATTTTTGAAAAGTGGGGGGCACTGTCTGAGAATGCCCTTAAAAAAATTATACGGATGGAAAATTCATACTGGGAGAATTTCACACCTCTATTTCACACTACACCACCATGTAAAGTTCTCCGGGTCCATTTTTACACCGAAATTTTTTACAGTGGATAAAGCCTAGAACTTAAGCATATTGAACTGGTGCTTGTAGTCCTAGTCTATTTCTATGGATTGGAGATTTGGAGAAATTTAGAGAGCTTTTAATTAGAGGAAACCAAATTATCTACAAAACACTATTTATTTAATTTTAGTGTAATATTAATATTTTAGTAGGAATTTATGTTCATAGTTTGAGTTTTTTAATAAATCCTGTAATTTAAGCATTACAGACTTTTACTATCCTAATGTTTTCATCGTTCTATAAAAACTAGATTTGATACATAATATTTTTTTCTGAACTTCGAATAGTTTATTACAATTTCATGTTTATCAATTCGGGAAAAAATTCAGAATTATTTAAAGTGTAAATAAATTATTAGTCTTTAATATAAAATATTTAAAGTTTAAATAAATTATTAGTCTTTATTATAAAATAATAAATAGATAAATAAATGAATAAAAGAAGAGTTAATCACTCAGTCAATTCATAAATTATGGCAAAAGACAATTTTTTTTACAATAAAAAATTGTTTTGATGATTAAGAAAAAAATTTTTTCAAATTCTTATTTGATAAAAACGAGGTGCAACTAATGTTATGATGAAATCTCTTTAAAGTTACAATTATTATGAAGAATAATACAACAAATTTTGTTTTTAAATTTATTTATTGCAACATTCAATCACTCTAGCAGTTTATCAAACGTCTTTAGTTTACATAGCAATTTCTTTTGCTAAACGACTAAGTTTTTGGCTTAGTCAATACACCATTGTAAGCTTATTGCGGAATCTCCTATCAATATTAGTTTATTTACCATAAAAAAAAATTAATTTTTACTATTGTCTAGAATCAACCATCCAATTTAAATATCCATAGACTTTCAATATCATATATATTCCTGTTGTAGTTATATTTTTATTTTTAAAAATCTATTAAAATCTTCATTGTCCTGTTGTTACAATACAATAGGATTATGTCCAGGACACTCCTTGGATTCCTAAGCATAAATAGAATACAGAGAACAGTATTTTATCGTAGACAATTTTAGTGACTTTTTTTTTTTTTTTTCCATTATATTTCATAAATTTCTTTATTTTTCAAATTATTTATACTTTTTTTTCTTTCAATCATAATTTATTTTTTTTTTTTGCGTCGGTTTTTTTCAATAATCGTTTAATGTATTCATATTAATTTTTATTGTTCTAAATATCAAAAATGATAAGTTTGGTAGTAAACTATTGATTACCTTTAATAACTATTCCTCATCTTCAGATTCTAACTCAATTTTTAAATTTGGTAATGATATAAAATGATCCATTCCCATTAAGATTGGAATTAAATTAATATTTGATAGATTATTAATTTCAAAACGAAAATCGTTTATCAGAGGGTCATTTGTGAACACATCAAAAACTCCAAATCTAGCTATAGATCTTCTGACTATAATTATTTGATGTAATTGTATATGATTACTTATATTTTTTAAATTTACACTCATGCAAATAACATATCTAATGATTACTCCTTCTGATATTAAAAACACGAATTTTTCTTCATTTTCTACCCATGTTATACCCAATATTCTAACAACAAAACCAATGAAACTGTAAAAAAATTTTGATAAAAAGTAACAAGATGAGTATTTTATATTACATAAAATTTGAAACATAAACGTAAAGTTCTACGGCTTACTCAAATTCATTTCCGTCAGAAAACATTCTTAACTGCCGACTTTCAGAGAAATTTATTTTTACCATTTTATTTAATTTATATACACTATATATATATATATACATATGTATGTAGGTGTGTTTGTAAATATAAGATCATATACATAGATATATAATAAAAAAGATCTCGATGAAAACTATTGATATTTAGTTGACAGTTCTTTTTTTTTTTTTTACTATAAAATAAATAAACATCGCACTGATTAATTTATTAATAGTGTAAAATTATTGAATTTTGTGAATTACTTGAATGATTTAAAAATAAAATAAGAATACTTTTATCAAAAAGAAGATGAGATTTGAAAATAGCAATTATTTTTTCAATTTTATGTGAGGCAATGAGTTTTATCTAACTAAATATTACATATCTCATCGAATCTAGATTTTATTAGACGATGGAAAAATCAGTATCATCCAAATCTTCATTTCATTGCTTAGACTATGACTTCTAGCACCAGTTCCATATGCCTACAGTTCAGGATTTATTAA
The DNA here is from genome assembly GCA_964016945.1 of Microplitis deprimator. Lineage (NCBI taxonomy): Eukaryota > Metazoa > Arthropoda > Insecta > Hymenoptera > Braconidae > Microplitis > Microplitis deprimator. The sequence continues at coordinate 4,825,222 of OZ024714.1, read as the reverse complement.
ACAACTCAAGCTATTAACATAAATTCCGACTAAAATATTAATTTTATACTCAAATCCAATAAAATTTTTTTTCGTAGATAATTTCATGCTCTTTAATTATCAGCCTTTTGGATTTCTTAAATTCTCCAATCCATATAGAAATAGACTATGACTTCTAGCTTCAGTTCAATATACTTAAATTTTATGTTTCATTGAGGACTCAAATTATCAATATGTGTTGACAAAACTATCAATTTTACAATAAAAACCAGTAAATATTTCAAATATTTTCAATATTCAAAATCCATTGAATATTCTTAAAAAGGTAAATGACATTGGAGTACACATAATCATTTTGTTATTTGACCTGTTCGGCTGCTTGATCTAGGCAATTGCAGTATAGCCGAATAATACCGAAAGTATTTGATTATTAATCTAAAAATTGAAAATTATTCCATTCTGAAAATTTATTGAAGGAAAAAACCCCTCTCCTCATTTTCAGACGTGATGATTGAAAATATTATCATTTGTCGCAATGATCAGGTCATTGTTATTCATAGTTTTCAACTTCCTGTTAAAAAATCGATAATTTTCGAAAAATTCGGGGAGTTATTATTTTTACCCCGATTTTCGAAAATCGAGTTTTCATCCTCTTTTGACGTTTTGAGGTTTTAGGAAGCTATTCTGACTATTTTCAGATTGATATCCGAGTGTCTGTATGTGTGTGTGTGTGTGTTGTTTTCGAAAAAAATATTTTTTTTCGAAAACAATGACACACTAAAGTATTTTCGAAAGAGCTCAAAAATGTATTCTCAACAATGTGTTCGAGCTCAAGGAGCTTGGAAACAGCGAGAAGTTTTGGGGCTGGTCCGCAAGGTCAACTGATAGACAGATTTTTTTTTGACACGGAAAAAAATTATAGTTCTTCTAAAAATTATAGTTCTTCTAAAAACAATATTGTAGTAAAATATTTGTAACGGCGAGTACTCCAATATATAGCATAGGATACTAAATTAATAGTTCTGACTTTACTACGAGTGTGGTTTTGATTATTCCAAGGTGGAGGTGGCATTTCTTTACTTTAACTTGTATTAACCTCAATTACAGCTGCTGTTGTAGCAACTACAATTTTTTTTTCGTGTATTAATTTACTGAAAATCATCTTATGTTTAATAATTCAATTTATTAATTTGTCAACCAGCTAATTATTCGAGCAGTAAGGGCCAGTTATTTAAACCAGGTTTATTAATATCCGGGTTTAAATTAATTTAAAAAAAAAATTAATATTTTAAAACAATGAAATAGAGTATTTACTATTGCTAAGAATGTTATTGATGGAAGAGAATAACCATAGTATTCATTGACCATTTCTATGATTATTTTCCGATATCGAAATGTTGGAAATTGCTACTAATAGCAAGTAGCAAACAGCAAATAGCAAATACCAAAAATTCAACCACGCCGTCCATTTTATGCATTTAATAAATGAATATTTCAATATCTATATACTAATAAAAAATATATATATATATATATATATATATATTAATAATATATAAATATACCAGAAATAATAATTTAAACCCAGCTTAAAAATAAATCCGGTTTTGAAAAATAAAGCCGGTTTGAATAACACCCTAACTGTTTGAATTATACAAATATATAGGGTGTGCTTCGGTCAACTAACTATTTATTATTTAACTAAGGGCCAGTTTTCCAAACCGGATTTTTTTAGAAATCCAGATTTTCATTATTATGGCTAGTATATCTATATACTGTTAACATATTGTAATATTGACCAAATCCTGGATTTCCAAAACAAACGAAAATTTAAAAACTTGCCTTTAGAGTTATAATTGAATGATTTAAAATAAATAAAATATTTAAATAAAAGAATAAATTTATCATTTGAAGTCTGCTGTTTAATTGTTTTTATTTCTGAGTCTCAAAACTTTCTAACTAGCTTCATTGTTTATTAAAAAAAAAAAAATCATTAAGCGATTTGTTATTTCGAGTTTTCTTTATATTATCATTAAAGACTGAAAGAGATATCTTTAAGTAAGTTAATTAATAATTTCAAATTCTCATCTATTTTATAATTTAGAAGAAATAAAAACAAACGAATTAAACATAGAATATTAATTGCGTTGAGAAAGTATATTTATATCTTTATATATTGCATTATGTCATGATTATTTACAGTGAGAAATGTATATTGAATGATGAAGAAAACATAATAAAAAATAAGAAAAGATTATAGCTATTACGCTAGTATATAAAAATTATCATTAGAAGGTTGTTTTTCTTCGAAAAGGTTTAAAATAAAGCCATATTTATAAAAAATATAAAATCAACGATCAATCAATATTCGTTTTTTTTGAAGTAAGTAATTTTGCTTTATCATTGTTAAATAGAACCCTGCTTAGAAAATTCGATAGATTCTTATAGCTGTATGTGTAAGGCCATATACTTAACTATAACACTTCTCATAGAACTCATTTATTCTTATAAAATCTATATGGGAATTTATGAGAATCTATAGGATTCTATGAGATTTTTAAACAGGGAAATGTAAAGTTTACTTTTACCCATTGAAAATTTTTTTCATAAGTTTTTATAAAATTTCAAAGTTAAATTTGATCAAATTTTATAAAAGTAGAATTGAGTGAAGGAAGTAATAATTTAGTAAAGTGGTATGAAACTGTTATTTTTCAAACTTTATGAAAATTTATAAAATTTTGTAAAATTGTAAAAAATTCTCTAAAATTGTATGTAATTTTATAAAACGTTTGTGTTATGACAGATCTTGTCTGCGATGGACAGATCGATGACATCAGAATTTTTGTAATTTTAATGTCATTGGTCAAATTATCGGAAATTCTCTCATACACTGAGAAAAATAAAAAAATTAGAATCAAGTACCCATGTTTATTTAACTCATAATACTAAAAACAAGAAAAAATTTACTACATCGGAGTATAATATTTTTTATTTTTATAATTGTTTAAATCTACTCATAAATTTCTACAGTCAATGCATTTTTACTAAAATTAAGAAAATATTTACTTGACACTATTTAAGTAAAATAATACTTCAATCAAAAAATTTTACTTGGAAATATACACTTTTTTCTTTCAGTGTAGATTCCAATCATTATGGAACGGTCTATACGGTCAATATTTTTATCAATACTTCATTTTGGTACCGAAAACTTCAAAAAACATTTGTGTCATGACATAATAGGTTTATATCGGTTAGATCTGATCTGATATAATCATGTATAGATCTAAATATAACGTCGTATATAGCTACAGACACAATGTACTAATCAGATATAATCAGATCAAATTAAATATAACAACATAGTTACATATCAAGGTCGATATAATTATATATAATGTCATATTTAATCATACATAATTATATATGACTAGACAAAATCATTTTTTTCTGGGTTTTCGTCGAATTGAAATAACATTTCATACCAGTTTATATTTAGAACTTAAATTTTTCATTCAAACAGCAGCAATAATTATGTACATTTGACTGTATTTTTAATCATATTCTAACTTTGATATTATGAAAAAAAATCGGTTTATCGGTTGACCCTGCATGCCAGACCCAAAACTTTCCGTTATTTTCGAGCTCAAGGACCTCGAGAACGTTGTTGTGAATACATTTTCGAGCTCTCCAAGCTCGAAAATACTTATGTCTGCCTTTGTTTTCGATAATAAAAACCGTGTTTAGCATTTCTTTTTTCTACGATCTGTCGCGAACGAATTAACCGATTTTGATGGTTGAGGCGGCAATCGACGCGTTTTATTAAGCTCTAGAGTTCTAGAGTTGATTAGACTTTGGAGTCGATCGTTCAACTCGTTTCTGAAAAATCAATAAAAAACTAGAAAAAAAAATTTTTTTTTTTTTTCGTAATTTGCAAATATCTTCGGGTCTACTAGATCAAATGATATGAAATTTTCATGAAATTTGACGGCCAACAATCTCTTTCGATTGCCGCAAAAATGATTTGAATCGGTTAATTAGTTTGAAAGTTATTAAAGGTTTACACACACGCACACGCTCACACATACGACTCGGACATCATTCTGAAAATAGCCAGAATAGCTTCCTAGGACCGCAAAACGTCGACATTTATTCATTCATTATCAATTCATTTAGAATGAATATATATATATATATATATATATATATATATTTGGTCGAGGTTAATAAATATATATTTAAATATATATATATATATATATATATATATATATATTAGACTGGGCCAAAAAAATCGACTATTTTTTTTTTCTTTCGATACTGTGAAAATATTATTCCTGATGACCAAAAAAAATTATTGTGCAAGTTTGAGCCCTTAATATTGATATTAAGATGTGTATCGTTATAACTATTCGTTTTTTGAAAGAATTTTCATTTTTTACCCAAAACTCGTAAATCATCTGTCTGAAAAATTTGAGCAATGTATATTCTTAAAAGAAATTGAATTCCCTACAAAAAATTTCTCCTAGTAAATTGACGTAAAACGAGCCGTTTCCATGTAACCGTGCATTAAATATTGATTTGTTTTTTGAATTCTTTGCTTTGATTTTGGATTTTTGTAACTACTAGAAATATTGAAATTTTTCCTAGTCAAGATACATATTTTCGAAGGAAATTTAATGCTCTACAAAAAAGATCTCTTAACATTTTTCGCTAAATTCACTCCTTCAAAAGTTATTTAGGTGATTATAGTCGTTTTGACTCAAATTCAACCTTGAATATCCTCGGCTGATACTTGATTACTATCCTCGGCCGATGCTCAATTGGCAGTCTGGCGCTGATGTTAACATCCGATGCCTAGCGAGTCTTGCTCCTATTATATTCCGATCCTCGAGGATCGAACAGCCATCATAGCCCGATGATCAACCGATCACCGTTCTTTGTATGGGTGAAAGATATGGAAAGTATTTTTCAGCTTGTGAGAGTGTGATGGCATAATCACCGTATAAATACGACATAATCACCATCTTTATACGGCATCAACGCCGTATAAATACGATAAGGACATTGTATGAATCCCGTGTAACCACTGTGTAAATGAGGTATAGCAACCGTATAAATGCAGTATAACCAACGTTTAAGTACAGCATAAAAACCATACAAATGGAATATAATCATCGTAGAAAGACAGTATAGCAAGAGCGTAAATATAGTATAATCACAGTAGAAAGACGGTATAGTTCCTATATAAATTCGGTATCAACATAAAATATTTACGGTATTAATACGGAAATAAAATTTCACAAACATACCGCATTTATACCGTGGGTATACCGTAATAATACTTATACCTAAAAAATACTAGGAAAATACCGTTATGGCAATTCCGCCAGGGTATCTTCATGTTAAGAATGTTTTTAAACTTGACTTGGTATCATTTATTTAATTTTTTTGTTTTTCAGAAAAATTTGAAAACTCCCTATAATGATTATTAATAAAATTTATTAAAATTATATCATATAAGATTTATGGAAAGTGAATTAAGTTAATAACAGGTGAGAAATAATATTCATTCACAAGTTTCACTTTATATTTTATCAATTTATGTTAAAAACAAGTGATCCATTTTTTCAAATGTTGTAAGTATTCAGAAATAGAGGTAATACGTATTTTCTTTTAACAATAACTATTATTTTTATTTATTTTAACATTTTTTTTATACTCTGAAAGCGATCGTGTTTCAAATTTAAAAAAAAGATATTTTTAAGTTATTTATCTTATTTTCTCTAACGTGATCAGTCGAGATTTTGGTCTTTAATCTGATGCTGTCAACCTATCATCATATTAAGACCAGATCTCAAAACTGATCACATCTTGAATTGAAGTAAATATCACGTTTAAATTATCTCCGGGTTAAAAATTAATTCTAAATGCCAAAATTAAAACGCACAAGTAATGATCAACTTAAAAAAAAAAAAAAAAAGGAATATGAACTGAAGAAAAGAAGTGGATGTAATATTATAGATATTATTGGAAATTATCAAACAGAAGAAAATAATGTCGTATTATCAGCACGATCTAGACAGAGGCTATATCTTTTAAATAAGAAAAATTTAACAATGCATAAAGAAAGAATGAAAAATTATCACAATTCATTGGAATTCAAACAAAAAAATAAAAATTATCAAAAAATTAATCTCACAGATGATAATTATTATGTAAATCATTTAGAAAGACTAAGAACAAATCAACAAAAAAGATTACAGGATCAGAATTTGAGGACAATTCATAATAATAAATTAAAAATATATCAAAATAAACGATTACAAGATAAAGAAAAATTAAGATTACATTGTGAAAGATTGAAAATCTCTCAAGTTAACAGATTAAAAGATAAAGAACACTTAAAATTACATCAAAAAAGGTTGAAAGTTTCTCAAATTAAAAGATTGAAAAATGAAGAACAAAAAAAATTACACCAAAAAATATCTAAACTAATACAAAGAAAAAGATTAAGCAATAGCGATAAAAGAAAAATTCATAACCAAATCAATAAGGATTGTCAATCAAAAAGATTGTTGGATAAAAGAAAAAGAAAAATACATAATAACAGGTTAAAGATTAATCAAGAAAAACGATTAAAAAACCAACAATTAAGAAAAATACATATAAATCGAGTTTCGAAATATAAATCCTTGAAAAATGAAAAATATGAGAATTCACGACGTCAAACACTATTTGATAGATTTAATTTATTGAAGTTAGAAGGTCCAATACATGAATGTTCTTCTTGTTGTCGTTTGTGGTTTAGATCATCAGTTAAATTTAAAAAAAAAAGTGATTTAAAACATTATGATTTATCATCAATACATTTGATTTGTAAAATGGTAGATGACTTCACTATAGGATTTTTATGCGCAAATTGTGAAAAAGCAATAAAAAATAATAAAATCCCGAACTTATCCATGTATCATGACGAATTAAAATTTCCAGAAGTAACTAATGAAATTTTAAAATTAACTGATCTTGAAGAAAGATTTCTATGTCCACGAATTCCTTTTATGACGATCAGAGCCGTTATAAATGACGGTCAATACTTAGTAAAAGGTCGAGCTGTTAATGTACCAACAGACGTTGAAACCTCCGTTAATATTCTTCCAAGAGTGCAGTCTGAAGCGATGATTATTCCTATATGTTTTCGAAGAAAAAAATGTTTCAAATCTAATGTTTTGTTTGAAAACGTTAGACCTCAAGTAATCGAAAAAGCAGCGATGGTATTAAAAAACTCTGAAGTTTATAAATATTGTAAAATAAAATTAGATTTTCACAGAGATAAAAATATAAACAATTTTTCAATATTCAATGGAAATGAAAATTATAATAATTACAGGAGTATTGATCACAGCAAAAATGATAATGACATTCTTGTTAATGATATTGATGACAATGATAATAATTCATCTGATGATAGTAGTTCTGAAGATGAAGAACCTATAAATATAGAAAATGAATCAACTCTTTTAATGACCCAAGCTATCGTCTTTGCTCCCGGTGAAGGACAAGTACCAGTTCCACTATTTGACGAATTTGCTGAAGCGTTAAGTTTTATTAAAATTTATGGAGGCAAATTAATAAAGAAACCTGAAAAAATAACATATCAAAATTGGATTAAGTCTGAAATAATGAGATCAGATCGAAGATGTGCTACTATTACTAAATTATTTTTTTCCGCATTAAAACTAAAAACGTCGAAAATTGCTTCAAGTATAAATTTTTATTTACGAAAAAATAAAATTAAATCTGATTTAACAGTAAAAGATATGCTCGATGAAAATAAAATAAAATCAATGGAATTAAATGATAATGGATTCAAATTTCTGTCTCATGATCGCGGATCACCATCATTTTGGGAAGATAAAAAAAAAAATGTTTTTGCATTACTCAGACAAAGAGGTCAACCAACCATTTTTTTTACATTGTCAGCAGCAGAAACTAAATGGCCTGAGTTAATAAAAATTTTAAAAAAAGTAGTTGATGATGAAGAAATTACTTTAGAAGAAGCAGAAAAACTGGAGTACAAGGAAAAATCTAGGTTAATTAACAGTGACCCAGTAACAGTTGCAAGATATTTTGATTATAGGATAAGAGAAGTATTTAAAGTAATGAAAGAAAAAAATAGTATTTTTAGAAAATATAATATTGTTGATTTTTACTATCGAATTGAGTTCCAACAAAGAGGTTCTCCTCATGTTCATTGTTTATTATGGCTAGAAAATGCACCCAAGTATGATGATGAAAATGAGAATAATTCAGATGTTATTAATTTTATTGATAAATTTATTACGTGTTCAAGTAAAGTTATTTCAAAAGAACTTATTAAGTTACAGACTCATAGACACACATTTACTTGTAAAAAAGGAAAACAAAAAAAGAAATGTCGTTTTGATATTCCGTTTTTTCCAATGTATAAAACATCTATTTTACAACCATTATCTAACGTAGAAAAAGAACAAAAAAATAAATTAAAAAAAGTTCGTGATGATATCCAAAAATTTTTAGAAGATAACGTTAAGAAAGAAGTTACTGTTACAATAGAAGAAATGCTGAAGATATTTGAATTAACTTATAATTCATATATAGAGATCATCCGTAGTGGTTTAAATCGCCCAACAGTTATGTTGCGTAGAAATCCAGAAGAATGTATGATTAATTCTTACAATCAAGAAATATTGAAGCTGCACTCCGCAAATATGGATATACAATTTATATTAGATATGTACTCATGTGCAAGCTATGTATTGAATTATTTAAACAAATCCATTTCTGGTCTTTCAAGATTAATGTATAATGTTGTAAATGAAGTCAAAATGGGAAATTATACAATGAAAGAACAGTTAAGATTAATTGCAAATGAATTCTTAAAAGCTAGTGAATTTGGTTCTCAAGAAGCAGTTTACTATATTTTAGCATTACCTTTGTCAAAGTGTTCGAGGCAGTGTGTATTCATTAATACGAATCATCCAAAAAATAGAATTAAAATAGTCAAATCTAAAAAAGATCTTCAAGAATTGTGTTCTGATTCTAAAGATATTTACATTAAAGATATATTAGACCATTATATTCACCGTCCACATGAATTAGAGAATATTTGTCTTGCATCATTCGTAGCTTGGTATAATTATTCTACTAAAAATTATAATAAAACAAATAAAATTGATAGTAATGGAGAAAGTGATAATGATGATTTTGTAGAAGATAGTCATCCTTTAAAACTTAACGATAACTCAGGTTACATCCAAAAAAGGAAAAAATCTAAAATAATCAGGTTCATTAACTATAATGAGAAAATCGATAATGAAGACTTTATTAGAGAAAATGTTATGTTATTTGTGCCGTGGCGCGATGAACATATAATGATTATTTCAGCTGCTAAGTTATTTTCAGAAAATAAAAACTTAATTATAGAAAATAGACCGGAATATGTATACAATGAAAACATAGAAAATTTATTGAAAGAAGTACAAACTCAAATTAATGATGAATCAGATAACGAAAATGATATAAATGAATACACGCCTAAAAATTTAGAAGTGTTTAATGATTCTACTAAAGAAGGAGATATAGCTATTGATATGAACGATGGCGTAAGTGAAATAGCAAATTCTAATGAAAATAAAGATCTATACTATGTAACAATTCCACACCTAATTGATGAAGAAAATTATATTAATGTAGTTTGTTCCCTAAATGAAAAACAAAGAAAATTTTTACTACATTTATTACATCGTTTCAAAACTAAATCTTTACCATTTTATCATTGTGTGATAGGTGGAGCAGGTGTAGGAAAATCCCGATTAATTGAAGCAATTTATCAAACTATTCTTCGTTTTTTTAATTTTGAGTCCAACAATTTAGAATCAACTAAAATCCTTCTATGCGCTCCAACTGGAAAAGCAGCGTTTGGAATAAAAGGAACAACTTTACATGCGAGTTTTATATTGCCTTTAAATCAATGTTCTACCGAACTTATTCCCTTAAGTCATAGTGCACGGAATACTTTATACGCAAAATTAAAAGATCTAAATCTTATTATAATTGATGAAATTAGTATGGTTGGTTCAAGGATGATACAACAAGTTGATAGTCGACTTAAACAAATTTTTCAGACTTCAAAATCTTTTGGTGGTATATCAGTGGTTGTATTTGGTGATTTTAATCAATTATCCCCGGTAGGAGATAGGTACATTTTTCAATCTCATGCAATGGATCTTTATGGAGATATTATCGGTAATCCGTTATGGAATTTATTTACTAGTTATGAATTGACAGAGATAATGCGACAAAAAAATGACGTGAAGTTTGCGGAAGCACTCAATAATTTAGCCAATGGTACATTATCGAAAGACGATATAAGCCTTTTTGAATCTCGGATAGTCAATAGTGAAGATGAAATACCTAAAAATGCAATACATTTATTTTGTACAAATTTAGAAGTTGATTGTTACAACACTAAAATAATTAATAAAGATTCATTCAAAAAAACGATTGTTGCAAACGATAAAATATCAGGAGAAGCTTCAGAAACAATGAAACCAAAATTACTCACATTATGTAAAAATTTGGAAACGAAAAATTCACAAGGATTACCATCTGAATTATCGATTAGCATTGGTATCAAGTATATGTTAACTTTAAATATAGACGTCGAAGATGGCCTTGTCAATGGTGCAGTAGGAATATTAAAAGGGTATGATTTAAATAACAAAGGAGATATTATTCGACTTTGGATGGATTTTTCAGATCATCAAGTCGGTAAAAAGAGAAGAAATGAAATTCATAAGCACGGACATGAGAATTGGACTGCCATAGATAAAGTAATAAGAAATATTCGGCCTACAAAAAAAGTAGTTACAGTGATTCGAGAGCAATTCCCGGTAGTACCAGCAGAAGCAATTACGATTTATAAAAGCCAAGGTGGAACTTATAATATTGAGGTTATAAATTTAACAAAAGAAATGAAGAAAAACGAACTTTATGTAGCTTTTAGTCGATGCACAAAATTGAATGGGTTATTCATAAAAGGTGACCTGAAAATTCCTTTATTACAAAATCCATATGATAAAGTACAAATTGAAATAAAGCGCCTCCGAAATTCCAAATTATCTCTATCATGTCAATTTATAGATAACAAAGAAACAGATACGATTGTTTATCAAAATATACAAAGTTTAAAAGAAAAATCACATTGGCTTGATTTAAATAATTTTATAAAATTATGCAAACCTTGTATTTTTATAGCAGCAGAGGTATGGATAAAAAATGAAGACGATATTTCAATAAATGATTATACGATTGTACATCGCGTAAATGTAGCTCCAAATCATAAAAGACATGCTTATGGATTAGTAATATATTGCAGAATAGGAAAAAATTTCAATATTCAATATAGTTTTAATGATGAGGAAAAATTACAAGCGTGTTCACTTGTAACAGGTTTGTACGATGACGTTGCAATATGCACTGGTTACAAACCTCCATCAACAAAATATTCATTAATAAAAACGAAAATTGAAGAGATGATAAAAATTGCTGAAGAAAAAAGTAATTAAATTATTTTTTTAGGGGATTTTAATATAGATTTGAATAATGAGCCTTCACATTCTTTTTTTAAAATGTTGAGATCAAAAAATTTACAATCTCTATTAAAAAATAATGAAAGCACAACAAATTCCACTACAGCAATCGATATAGTTTTTTCTAATTTTCAATTTAATTGTGGAATTACTGAAACTATTTTTGGATATCATAAGCAACTTACATGCATCCTCAATGAACCAGAATCGAATTTTACTAAAAACAATAAAAATCAGATTGTAAATGAACTTACATTACTTGAAGCAATCAATGAAGGAAAATGGTTGAGAAATAAATTATTTCATGCAAAAGTTCTCGAAAAAAATGATTTCAACTTGATAAATAAATTACATGAATTTATTAAAAGAAAAATTTTCAAATTCAATAGCAACAGAGGAAATAGTTATGAATTTGAAATTCCAATTTCATTACAGAAACATTTCATCTCGCTGAAAATAAAAGAAAGTCGAAATTCTTTTTATTATGCTATATCAACATTAATTAGCGGTGGAGATAAATTGATGCCATGTTTACGAGCTTTAGAAGCTATTCATTTTATTTTGAATGAAAAATTTAGGAAAAACATTCCCGGTGGACTATTTCAAACAATATCTTTTGAAAATATTTTAAACGTTTAACAACATGCAGAAATAGGAAATGTAATATTAATGTCATCGATACTGCAACGCCCAATTAATATTATAACAAGAAGTGAACTTTCAAGTATAAGAATTGCTTCAGTTGAGAACCAGGAAGAATTTTATATTTATTTAGATTCAGATTCAAAACATTACACAGCATTGATAAGAAAAAATAAAAGGCAAAATAGTATACTGTCCACGGCTACAATGAAAATTGACTCTAATCACTTTATTGATTTTCAAAACGAAAATTTCCAAGCTAGCTACTTACAGGAAATAATAAATCTAAGTTACAACAGCACAAAAAATAATAAAAGACAAAAAACTTCTGAGAACCAAAAAGTTTCAAATACTAAGTTTCAAGTCTGTGATAATATAGTTATTATTCAAAAAGAAGGAATACCATTTATTCAACACATTCTTTTCAAAATTTCCGAAACCTTATCGTTACAAGAAATTGAAATGATTTTAAATCAAGAGAAAGATGTAATTACTCAATTTTCTTCCGAAATTTATACAACAGTTAATAAAAATATGACAGGCTCATTGAAGAATCGTTTTAATCACCGCAATCATACTAAGTATGTCTTGAGAACGAATGGCTTATCAGTTGAGAATGCTCAAATAAATCACATTCTAAATAATACATTTTTTTTAACTAATGTCGCCTCTGATGGCAATTGCTTATTCCGAACATTTGCTGAATTAATATTTTACAATCAGGAAAGGTACAATGAAATTAAACTTTTCATTATATACTTTGTCTTTTGCCATACAAAGAAATACGAATTCTTAGTTTCTCGTGGTTATTTTTTAGTTAAAGATAAGAATAATGTAGACATAAATTATCCAAAAGTGGATGATTTTTTACGAATGATAGCACGCGAACATGAATGGGGAAATGAAGGTTCAATTTATGCTATAAGCGATGCACTAAAAGTAATTATAATAGTTGTTAGTGTTGATCGGAATACACATAAAAGAAATTGTATTATTAAATATTTACCAAGTATAACAAATTCATTAATACCCTTCACAATAATTAATGAAACTGAGTGGCATTTTATAGCAGCGCACAGAAAATTCAATTCGTCGACATTCGATGGAGAAACATGGGAAGGTGTGCGTATGATTCAAGTTCAAGTAGATTCAAATATCATTCACTCGACCGTTGATATTTCGTACGAAAGACAAGATCATATTAATGTTCAGAAGACAGCAAACAATATTAATATTAATAGGCCGATTACGTCAAATATACGAACAATTCTAAATCAAATACATCGTAGCACATCTTTTTCTGAAATACGTAATATATTGGAAGATCATCAAAAAATTATTTCAGAAACTCATGACAATATTAAAAATATATTTATTACTGATTATAAGAATATTATTAATAAAAATTATTCTCCAAAAAAATATGTATCATTACAACGGTTTCCGAAAATTCTGTTGAATATTTTTGAAATAGATAACGTTGAACCTGATGGAAATTGTTTCTTTCGATCAATTGCTGCACTCATTTTGAACGACGAAGAAAAATTCAATGAAATAAAAATTTTTATTTTTTATCATGTCATGATGAATTCTAATTTTTATGAAGTATTATGCATGACAAAGGAAATTGAAGTCCGAAAAGGTAATGAAGATAGTGACATACTAGATAATCCAAGCATAGATGATTTTCTGAGGATGATTGCTGCTGACGGAGTATGGGGTAACGAAGGTTCAATTATTGCATTGAGTCATGCTTTAGAAGCCAAACTGTTGCTATTTGTGGTTTGTGGCATCTCAGAACAATTACGGCTAATTATCGAAGCCAAGCCTATGACTACAAGGACTACAAAATCGTCAAAAATATTGACGATAATGAACACAGATAATACCCACTTCTATGTTAGTCGCTTAAAATATGATATTGATATTAATCAGTTTATAAAAACTAATGGAAAAGAATTAAACAATCAGACACCTATTGAGTATGATATCAATAAATTATATCAAAAAAATTTAATTGAGTATAGTCAAATGATAAAAAATAAACAATAAAAATAGATTGAAAACATTTTCAATGTTAGGAATAATTAAAGACAGTTTAAACAACCTGTTAAAAAATAAATATATAATAATTTACAGAAAAATTTACAGTCTATGAATCCGGAATATAATAGGTATAAAAAAAAAAATGATCCGACATCGGTAATGTATAACATGGATGTTTCATTCAAAACTAAGGTAAAAATTATTATAATAAATTTTACATTTATAATTATTAAAATATATTAAAAAAATTAAAACGATATATGAGAGATAATAAAACGATGTAAAAGAATATTGAACATAAATACGATGCAAAAAAAATTGAAAAAAAATGAAAGACCTGAAATAGAAAAACGGAATTCATTGAAAGAATATATATATTGAAAAAGAAAAATATGAATATGAAATAAATATGATAAGAAAAATTAAAAATAATCCAATGTATAATAACTAAATTATAACGTAAATATTTCTTTGCAAATTTCTAGATGATAATTAAAAATGAGATCACATGGGAAACATTAAAGGATCGATTGATTTCAAAATAAAAAGATACTTTATGAATAGGAAACTACCCAATCAATAATTGAGTTTTTGAGTTTGGAGTGGCAAAGATAGTATCATGATAAGTAGAATATATATTTACAATAATAATAAAAAAAAAAAAAAACAGAAAGCAAATAATCGAAATTAAATATCTTTATCCATAGAAACTTCATCGGTCCATTCAGCCAGTTGACGGTCCAACAAGATAAAAACTGATAAAAGCTAGAAGCCAATATAAATATCATAAACCTGAAAACTATATTAGAGTCAAGGCATCAACGATCACATTAGAATAACGAAAATTCATAAAATCAAAAAATAATAAAATCGAAAAAATATAAACGAATTGTTTGGTAAAAAATTGTAGATGGATGAATTGTTATTAATGAAAATGAAGTATTTGTGACGGATACGAATGGCAATCCACAAACATACTGAGAAATTTTCATAAATATAATAAAAAATAAATTATATAAAGAAAATTAATTGTTACATGTGCAATAGCTACATTATTATTACAATTATATTATTATCATAATGACTATTATTCATGTTACTGCTATATAATATTATTCATACACTGTCAATAAAACGAAATTTAATATACACACTTGAATTGAAATGGTTGGATTTTATAAGTGTTACACGGCAATAATATTAATTCAATCAATTTCATAAATTGTTTAATAAATACGATAGTTAGATTGCTACGGGCTCTATTGAAAGTAGGAGAACCAATGCAATAGCAAAATTTCATTCAATGAGTGATAAGATAAGAAATTTCATCGGTCTAGACACATATATAGGTATGAAAATGAAAGTTTATTTGAAGAGCTTTCAGATGAATTTTATAGAAAGTCGATAAGTTATAGCATTCAAAAAATATCAAAGAAAGAATAAGTAAGAATATGAATTTTTGACATTTTGAAAAATTTAGAATGCTATAACTTCTAAACTGATTGACCGATGGAGCTCATTTTCGAACTCGATCAAGGTAATCACCCACAAAATACACATACCAAGTTTCAAGGAGATCGGATTAAAATTGTGGCTATAATCAAAGTGAAAACCTGCATAACATTAGTTTTTATAATATTTTGTAAATGTTCAAAACCATTTATCTATTAGAAAAAATGGTTAAATCAATGAGTTGTATAGTGAAAATTGAAGGCAATCAAACGAGCTTTCACATAGAACAAACAAAAATAAGCTATCTTTTTCCATTTAAAAGTTACATCCAGTTGAATCGGTAAATAAATTTTTTTTTGAAAATTTTACAAAATTTCAATTAACCATAACTTCTAAACTTATTGACCGAATTGGCTCATCTTCGAACTCATCCAAGGTAATCGTCCATAGAATAAGTATACTAAGTTTCATTGAGATCGGTATAGAATTGTGGACGCTATCGTTGGAGAACGGCGCGTTATATTATATTATATATATATATATATATATATATATATATATATATATATATAAATACATATATAAACTTTTGAACCAAATGTATTTTCTGACTCAGCTCGTCGAGCTGAGTTTAGTGATAGCAAAATTTTTCGAAAATTCCATTATGAGGACAAATACAATAGTTAGATTTCTATGAAATCTACTAAAAATCACAAGGGATTTTCACAATAGATTTCACAATTAACTTCACAGAGTACTCGATGTTAGAGAGACTCGTACTTCATGCAGAGACTCGTACTTCTTTTTCGTGAAGTATGCTCTCACGCGCCTCTTTTTATAGGCAAAAGGATGACTCATCAACTGCGCAGTAGAAAGTTCCAGAACAACCTGTGACGTCATGACTGACGCCGTAAAAATAGATGTCGCCCCAAAAGTACCAACATTACCAAACAAACAGTAGTGGAATCCCCTAGAATAACGTGTCAACATAACCTAAAACGCTAGATGGCGCGACAAATGGCATGACGTCACCTACTACGCAGTTTGAAAATCAAACAAAGAAAACGAGTTTATTCTTGCACATGCATGAGTCATCAGTCTTAGAATAGATCTTCTCTCGAACTTTCTACTGCGCAGTTATAAAATTAACCAATGAAATTGAAATATAATTAACTTAAAAAATAGTGTGGTGGGGGATAATAACAAATAGCTGTACCGGATTTTTAATTTTTCAGTCATTCATTGTCTGTTGTTGAGATACAAGCTATCAAAATGGAAATGATAATAGATGTGCAAGGGTTTAAAGGCTCAAATAATCAGTTTATTGTAAAAGAACTTGCTTCAATTACAGTTCAGCAAAAAATTGATGGTGTTGGAGAAATGTCATGTACGTTATTCAAACCACCTTGTAATTGGTCATTATTATCAAATCAATGTCAACGCTTAAATACTTGGGTAACATATAATCATCATGGAATCACCTGGGATGCTGGAAAAACATCATATTTAAAGCTAAAAGCAACAATTGAACATGTCACTTATAATTACAACTATATTTATGTAAAAGGTTTTGAAAAAAAATTATGGATCCAAGAATTAATTGGTAGTGAAAAAATTGTAATTGATTTAGATGATTTCAAAATTCTCGCGTTGAAAAATATAAAAGTATTAAACAATAATTTTTGTAAATATCATTGTAAATTGAATAATAATTACTTGTGTGCTCTGGAAAATGTAATACTTCTAAAAAATTGGTTTTTAAATGATTAATAAAACTGAACTTGATGTAATTATACTTTTTCTTCCCCCCTTTTTTCTTACAATTATTATTTTTAAAGTTATTAAGTAATTGTTAACATTTTTATAATCCAGAAAATAGTTTATTGATTTAATCTTATAATTTAAATTTTAGGAATAAAACATTTTAGAAGCTGATTATGCTGCCATCTATGAGATTTTATTTCAACTTTTTACATCAAAATTAATTATACAATGTCCATAACCTATATTTATTATCTCAACTCTATCAAAATCATGTACAAACGTTTACTCATGCTAATGCTTTCTCGTTATTTGATTTAATCTATAAATTTTATCCATTTGATTTCGAAGTGATCAGAAAAATATGGAGCTTTCCCGTTTACGTCAAAACATTTTTTTAATTGGCGATGTTGACGTTCAAATAGTGGATAATAAATTACCATCGAAATTGCAAGCTTTGAAAGTGTTTTTTTTTTCATACACGTATTTAAATGCTTCTATCCCAGAAAGTATTGCTGCAGTCATTGATGAAGTTATTGTGTTTTGGAAAAAAGCTCGAATTCCTATTCAAGATGTGCAAAGATGCCGAGATAAACTGAAAACATTGTACGATGAGTGGCGCATACTTGTCAAACACAAAAATCGGAGTGACGTGGCTGTAAAAAAACAAAATGAATTTGTATGTTCATTGAAAAAATTATTTGACATTGCACCGTCAAATGTATTTGATGTTATCGATGAAAATTCTGAAGAATTCTTGATTAATCAAAGATCAGATGAACGCATTGGTTTTATTGCAAATATTAAAACGAGATATGATGACGATGATAATGATAATGAATTGAACAAAAAAAATCCAGTTTGAAAAACAAAAAAAAAAAAGAGTGAAGAAGAAAAAACATTATTGGGTAAATTATAAGAAACAAATAATCAATTAATTTTTTATTATTTTCGTCATATTAATATCCTTATTCGTTTTAGACAAAAATGTTGAATTTTTATCTAGCCAAGGAAGTGCTCTATCTGCATCGAGTGGAGAAATATACTTTTCAAGTACTACCAGATTATCAGAATCAAAAATAAAACGAGAGGAAGTTATGATATTCTCAGCGAAAGAGTTGTAGCTACTTTAGATCGGTGTAAAGTTAGTGACAGAGATGCTGTATTTATAATAACAGCTATCTGCCAGTCGCTTATTGATATGAACCTACTAGATGTGGATATCAACTCTTTGATTATTAATCGATCATCCATTCGAAGACATCGACAAACTCTGCGTAAGTCAAAATTAATAGAAATAGAAAAACACTTCCAAGACTTAAAGTAATCATCTATCGTTGTATACTGGGACGAAAAACTATTACCAAATTTGTTGAATACCGAAACTGTTCATCGATTACCAGTAATAATCACTTCGGAGGACAAAGAAATTATGTTAGGTGTACCAACGAGTGAAGATGGGACTGGAATGGCACGAGCTACTATTGTTTATGAAACATTACTTGATTAGGGATTTGACACATTTGTTAAAGCGATATGCTGTGATACCACTCCTTTAAATTTAGGCATTCGAAATGGTGCTGCTGCATTGTTGGAGAAACTGTTAGAGAGGGATTTGTTATATCTTTCGTGTAGGCATCACATTTTCGAAATTGTCCTAAGATATGTATTCGAAGCTGTTTTTCCGAATACTGTTGGCCCTAATGTTCCACTCTTTATTCGATTTCAAAAGCAATGGGAAGCTTTAAATAAATTGAATTACAAAACAGGATTAGATGATCCGAAAAATGAGAACGTGTTAACAATAGAAAAAATCGAGTCTATAAAAACTTGCCACTGACGTTCTGACAACAAAGCTGCCTCGTGATGATTACAAAGAGTTTTTGGAGCTTACTTTAGTCTTCGTTGATGTTATCCCAAAAAAATTTAGTTTTCGTAAGCCAGGAGCTTGCCATCATGCACGATGGATGTCAAAAGCTATTTACGTACTAAAAATGTACCTGTTTCGTGAACAATTATCTTTGAAAAAAGGTGAAGAAAATAAACTTCGACAAACATGTGTTTTTGTGACAACTGTTTATGTTAAGGCTTGGTTTACATCATCTAATAGTGTAAAAGCTCCGCACCATGATGTACAATTTATAAAAGAGCTAAACAACTTTGAAGTGATTAACAGTAATCTTGCTACTGCAGCATTTAATAGATTCATGAATCATTTATGGTACTTATCGCCAGAGTTAGCGATCATGGCAATTTTTGATGAAGATGTTCCACTAGAAACAAAATTAAAAATTGTGGCTAAGGTGCATACGGGAAGAGAAAAAATTCTAATCGATGCTATTCCGGAAGACGACCAGGATTATACAAATGAAAAATTTAGCGTAAAACGCTTTCAAAGTACGAGTATAAACAATTTATTGCATAACGATATCGACTTTTTTGTAACCGCAGAATCGATCAAATTTTTCGAAAGGTTTGAGTTACAAACAAAATTTCTACAAATTAATCCTTCTGAATGGGCTGATAATGAAAGTTATAAAATTGCATTACGATTCGTCGAAAAACTATCGGTTGTGAATGACTGTGCTGAGAGAGGAGTTAAACTAGTGCAAGATTTTTGTAAACATTATACTAAGGATGAAAAACAAATGCAATATGTATTACAATTGGTTAAGGATCATCGTCCTTAATAATAACCCTTTTTTCATTTTTGAATTATTAATTGACGGTAAAAATGGAAAAAACCATAAAATTGACTAGAACTTCGATTTTGACCTCGAATAACTTTTGAACTAGTCAAGATAGCGAAAAATCATAAGAGACATTTTTTGTAGAGCGTTAAATTTCCTATAAGAATTATCATTGATTGACATGATCTGTTCATTATTTCATGATGAACAAAAATTTCAAATTATTAACAGAACTTTTCCCGTGTTATTTCTATTTAAAATTTTGGCTATCGGGGTGGGCGGGTTAATATTAAAATTAAGAGCTAAAATTTGGCATGAATTTTTTTTAATGGATTTAGAACCGATTTAGGACTATCGTGAAGAAAAATTCGAACCTGAATAAGGACCACCCGAATATATATATATATATATATATATATATATATATATATATATATATATATATATATATAAAAGAATCATGTAAATTTGCTATCCCAAGGAAGAAACTGCACAAGAAGTCTTACCCGTGGTGGACCAGGGATCTAACAAAAGAAAAGAGAGAAGTATATAAAGCCAGAAGGAGATACCAGAGAGAGGAGGAGAAAGACAGGAAGACAGAACTTAAATGGGCATACTTGACGCTTTGCAAGACATACTCAAAACACGTTAAAAGACAGAGAGAAAACAGCTGGCGAGAGTTTGTCACGTCAAACGGTAACAAGGAGCACTGGGGCATCGTTTACAAGCTCCAGGCAGATAAACACTGAGTTAACAGAGTGCTCACCACACTCCGGCGTGACGGACGATCCACAGAAAGTTTTAAGGACAAAGCTAGCTGCTTTCTCAACACACACATTGTTGACGACAAACCAGAGGAAGAAACGGAGGAGCAGAAAGTAACCCGAGTAAATTCACAAACACCACCAGACACCGCGGACGCCGACTTATTCACCCCGCGCGAACTATACAGAATTTTAAAGACCCTTAAAAACAAAAAAGCACCCAGGCCAGACTTAGTAGAGAATGAGGTAGTCAAAAGGGCGGCAGTAATCTTATCAGGGGAGTTTTTAGATTTATATAATAGATGCTTAGAACGAGGGATTTTCCCAACCGCATGGAAAGAGGGTGGGATTATTATGCTTCTTAAGAGCAGTGACAAAGACGCGAGTGACACTAAATCATACAGGCCAATATGCTTACTTTCGGTAATCGGGGAAGGTATTTAAAAGACAAATTAAGTCAAGACTCACCACCACAGTCTTAGCTGGGATAATAATCTCCAGTCAACAATTTGGCTTTATGGCCAAAAGGTCGACTGAAGATGCAATCGTTGAGATGCGCCGCTTGCTAGATTCGACAACAGAGAATCTGGCAATCGGACTTCTCTTCGATATTTCTGGCGCCTTTGACAACGTGTGGTGGCCGCGAGTACTCGAGGGTTTGAAGAAGCGGGAATGCCCAAAAAATGTTTACAGGGTGGTTCAAAGTTACTTTGAGGATAGGACAGTCTCACTGTCATGGGATTCGGGAAAGAATACAAAAAACCAACAAGGGGATGTCCACAGGGATCAGTTTTGGGGCCTTTATTTTGGAACATTATGTTCGATGATTTACTTAAAGAATTAGAGTCAACAGAACACGGGAGTAAATTTGTAGCATATGCTGACGACCTCCTCGTCATCATAAGAAGGCACTTCACGCGCGGGACATTGAAAGAAAGGGGCAAGGGACGGTAGACTCGATACTGGAATGGTGTCGTTCCGCGAAACTCACACTGTCGGAGTCTAAGACTGAACCTATATTCCTCAAAAGAGATTACACCCGACGCGGTCCACGCAAGGACAAAGGTCCGTACCCTATGAAGCGAAAAGACAGAAAAAGCCCAAGTGGTGATTCAAAGCAACCGAAAATCGTTATAGGTAATTCAAAAATAACGTTCAAAAAGAGCGTTAGATACTTGGGGTACACTTCGACCAGGACCTCAAACAACAACACACATAAAGACAAGGCGCGCGAAATTAGATAAAACTTTTGGTCGTCTACGCCGTCTTGCATGGACTGAATGGGGACTGCGCTTTCCGGCCATGTCCACTATCGACAGGGGCTACTTCCTGCCTGTTGTCACTTATGCGGCAGCAAGTTGGAGTGACCTATGTGAGTAGAGGATTGGAAGGCTCTTAGGGCCCTGCAACGGCGAGCCCTGATTACGATGACGTCTTCATACAAGAAGGCATCGTATGAGGGACTTTGTGTAGTTGCAGGGGCAGTGCCCATTGAGCTTGTGATTGACGAACGTTGCGCCCGTTATAATCTTCGCACTGGTAACAGGCAACCCTTGGAACCGTGACCGTGCAGCCAGATGACGAAGAAGGCCTTGTCTCCCTTAAGAAAGAAACCATTCGCAGATGCAAGAAAAGTGTCCACAACGGACAAAGGACGCATGACATTCAACTTCTTTCCCGACGTTACTGAACGTCTAGCAACAAACACATCAGCCCTAATTTCTGGCTTACCCAGATTTAACCGGTCACGGCTGCTTTAAAGATAGACTCTTCCTGTACGGACTCGCAAAAGATAGAAAATGCCCCAATGCAATAAAGGGTAGGACACCGTTCAGCACTTACTGCTAAAATGCACCGAGTTCGAGCTCAGCGTGAGGTGCTCCAGAGCATAGATGGGTGGGTCGCGGAGTGACCACAAATCGGGCGGGTTCTTGCCGCATCCCCAAACTCCGTTAAAATTTTCAATGGTTTCAGCAAAGATTGTCTCCACCACAAGCTCAGCAGCCAATCCAACACTGAGAGGAAGGAGGAGAAGACTACTAGATCGCGGTTCAACTGGCATCCACCCAGTTGTTGTCGGAGCATCTGGGCATGGGTGTGCGGAGCTCACGAATTGTGAAGACTCTGTGCATCTCGAATGTCAGTCCGAAGTAAGGTGTGAGTGTAAATGTGTTAAGTATGGACGAATGAATGTTAATAAAACTGGGTGTCTTCTCAGGAAGGCGAGGGAAGAAACCACGACCCCTCTTGACCAAGTGGTATGTCGACCAATGCATGAAATTGGTGCTATGGGCGTATCCTTCCAAGCCGGCATGAGGGAAACCGAATGCTAGGATACTCTGGGTATGGACTCGTAGTGGCTGTTGGTTCGGCACCCACACGCAAAGGATCTCTGATCCTAAGGGTTATAATATCCGCTAATATTGAGCTTGCTCAACGTTTTGCTATATAATATTTATGGTAGAAAAGAAGGGACTTACGCAGCGCGTGTATGCCCAAAAGGGCGAGGAAACGGCTTCCGGTCGGCGGAGGTGGACTTAGGTCCCGTTACATTAATTATATATATATATATATATATATAGATATATATATATATATATATATATATATATATATATATATATATATATATATGTACTGGTCATTTCGGTGACTTTTTTTCAGATGTATTTTGTGTATTTTGAAAAAAAAAAAAAAAAACTATATATATATAAAATAAATTTATTTTTTATTTTTTTTCGTGAGGGTATTAGGTAAGATACCCAGTACCCGATCACTTATGTATTTATAAAATATAGATTTACAAATACATGAATTGATCGAGTAATAGTGCCCTGATCATGGAGGAAAAAATTCTCTTATCTTAATCTCCATCGGCATTAGCCTTAGAGAAGCACATCCACCCTGTATGCTGTAGCTTCTATAACATTTGCTGTGGCTACAGAGTTTGAACGGTGACGTCAGACATATGCTTCAAGGCCGACTTTCTCTTTTTTCTAACTAACACGAATATATAAATATATTCATATATTCCTATTTAATTTTTTTTTAAATTCTAGGCATCGTAGATCAAAAACGCGGACAGCTGAAAATTTTTTTTATTGATGTAAAATAACCAAAATTGTGGAAATTTATTTCTTATTATGTTGAAAATAAATTGCATATCATTCGTTTTTCATGAAATCAAACTAAATATTTTAATTTTTTTAAGCCGACATAGTTTATGTTTTTTATTAAAATATTAATAGTTTATTTTTAATAAGTACAGTAGACTCTGGTTATAAGTTACATCGGACGCTCTACTCACTCTCACGTCAATTTAATTTTTTCCTGTAAGTAAGAGTATAGACAGAAACATTGCTTATAACCAGAGTATACTGTACAAGCAACTTTTTAAAAATTTTTTAAATCCAATCTATAAATAGTTAATCGTTTCATGCAGATAGAAAAGTTCAACTGCTAAAAAACACTTCATTATTTCGTAATTAAAAGATAACCATTAAAAAAAAAAAAAAACCCTGGACCAAAAGTAAAGCTGCTTGGACATCTCGAAAACAGAGACATGGCCGGGAAAACTCCAGACAAATGGCGATCCCAGACAGAAGTGATATGTTAAGATATATATAGTCATACTTACTATAATCACACCACTGGATCTTAGTACTATAACTAGCTTGACGGATAATACATCCGATGAAAAATGTGTAATAATTTAGATATATATCGACTATGATATAACTCAATCCAATAATTTGTTTTATCTGGATAATTTTTTTGTAAACATTACTTGAAAAATACTTTTTTTACGGATGAAATATCGTAGTTTTCAAATATTCTCTAGTTGCTATTATGTAGTCCAGTCGATGTGCACAAAAAAACGGTGCAAGATCATAGTCGGCGTCGGTATAAACAGATTTTGAAGAATTTTTTTTTAATAATGCTAGAAAAAATTTAAAACAAAAAGTTGACATAAATTCGATGTGTGCAAATTTTTTTTTTATAAAAAAATTAGATGTGTCACGATTGGAGATCGTGATGGGCGTAGGTACGAGATTTCGTATAAAAGTATTGAATAAAAGGGTACTTACATTGATCAAGGACCAATCCTATGATCTGGGCTCACGTGACCAAATGCTCAGTTTATTCTATTCTATATTTAAATCGCGCCTACGCAATATTGTTGAAGACAATATTGATAATAACCCAAAATGATTTCCAATTTATGATGTGACTGTTTATTTTTCACAATCAAACGTCGAGCGGTAAACGTAAGATTGTGTACCCCCTACTGTTAACTATCGGTCTGAGCGGCTAGACAGGTAGAAAAATAAGGGATAAAGGAAGGTGGGCTGCCGAAAAGCCTCGTGAAGCTAGTATCTCGTTGTTAAAGTAAAATTGTCTGAGAAATAATGTTTTTCAATTATTTTATGTTAACGAGTATTTATTTATTGAGGACTAAATATTCTCAAAATACAAAAGGGTTACAAATGGCAATATTTAAAATAGTAAATATAAAAGTAAATGCTTCATGCATATGTTTTACAAATATTTCAAGGTAAATTTAGAAAATACCAAATAATGGTTACAATGTTTAAAACTTACCCCAAACAGGTTTTGGTGAGGTGTCAGGGCTGTCAGCAGTAACACAGGACACTTATTCACAACGCGTTCTCGCGGTTAATTAATATGATTCTAATTTATCGTTTTATTTATTTTTTAGTATGCTTTGTTGTATTGATTTAAATGTTTATGCGTTTCCAAATTTTCGGATATAAAAATAAAATGAATGTCTTCGTGCTTCTCGCGACAAAATAATTCCAATGTATTCAAATTCTTCGCGTCTTCGCGGTAAAATAAAATATAAATCTGTTTATAAAATCTTCGCGTATTCGCACGGTAAAATAGTTTAAAAATCTTCAAAATCTTCGCGTATTTTCGCGGTAAAATATTATTCAAATCTCCGCATTGATCGCGGTGAAATATTCTTTGATTCTTCACGTTTCTCGTGGTATAATTCAATATTAAAATAAGGTGAAATTAAATGGATTAAAAATAAGATGAAGATAATCAATGCTGTACCGGTGCTAAACGGTTGATATTAGTTCACGACTTACAACGATCAAGGACCAATCGTACGATCTGGGCTCACGTGATCGGATGCTATACGCTAATATCGCGTTGATTATGCTTCTGAAGCTAGTAGAAAATAATATGCCGATTATACGAGTGCTTACGACGATCAAGGACCGATCCAATGACCTGGGCTCACGTGACCGAATGCTCAATCGGGATATCAATCCTCTAGCCACGAACACCGTCAAGTGTCCGGAGTTCAGTATGGTTCAGAGTTTGATTCCCAAAAGAACTGATGAGCTAAAGTCCATGGTCTTTTTATATGATCTTCACATATGAAAAGTGGTGGTAACTTGTTTCCCATACGAGAAGACTCGGACTCGCCCGAAAGTTCTAGGCCCATGCACACGTGTGATCCCTGGGAAATAGATTTTGACTATTAGGTGGGCCAATGACCTGGCGCCACTCTGCCGCTGAGGAAGCCATAAATTTGGTGGTTTCCATTAGCTTTCTTTAATTTCCAAGAATCACATGCAGGTGCACACGAGTTGGGTGGTCTATAGTTTTAAGATAAAAAATCAAAGAAAAGATTACCGTTCTATGCTTAGATTATTAAATGGGAACGGATACATAAATTTTAAAAGTACGTTAAGTAAAAATGATGAAATCCATAGAGCAAGAGAAATCTATAATACACGTTGTCCATTAGTACAATACGACTTAATTGTAAAGCGTTGACAACGCTCAGGTAGGTATATTTTTCCGGTACGACTGCTGGCGTTAATAAGGCGTTATACATAAAAAAGGTTTACGTACAAGAGGTCTTAGTGTGTACTTATTTCGGGAGGGAAAAAAAATAAAATTTTTGAAAGTAGCAGCCGTGACAGATGTAAAATTGAATATCTCAGAAACTATTGAGAAGTTATCAAGACAAATAAGTATCATTATGTTTGGGATTTAATAACGAACAAAATAAATTTTGACCGAAGTCTCTACGACAAATAGTTGCTGAGATAAAAGTTATTGAAGCGCGAAAAACGAAAAAGCGCGTCATTTTGTCCGCGCACGTATAAACAAAAGGCTGTAACTCGGCAGCAAATAAATATTTTTACCAAATTTTTTTTTATTATCTTAGTAAATTAGATATCAACCATAAAAAAAATTGAATAATTCAAAACAATATTTATTTACTCGTTATGAACTTTAAACCGACTCTTTCATTAGGAAGCAGATGAAACATCGTTATTCATCGTTTTATGTTGTCTCTTGACCGATAAAAAATAAAAAAAAAACGAAGATTTTTAATAAAATTTTTTACTTTTATTGAAACGCTGAATAATAACTTTCAAGCTATTTGTTAGTAAAAGAGTTTTATTTTTAATGATAAAAACTATAATGATTGTAAAAATTAAACCATTTAGTATTTTTCGAAGATAAATGCACACAGGAAAAAGAATTTCTCGTGATTATGAATTGAAGAAAAAAATTTTTCTTAAGATTAAAAGACATTTCTTGGTGCAATGATTTTTTTTCTTGCCTTGAAAAGTTTTCTCTTGCTCCGAGAAAATGTTTTCTTGTGCCAAAATTATTTTCGTTTTTAATTTATAATGTTTCAAGTTCTTGGGACACGTGAAAAATTTTCTTAGGTCAAGTAAAAATCTTTTACGTTAAGAAATCTTTTTTTTTCTGTGCACGCTCGATTAGAAATTTTTTCTAGGCTAGGACATTTGTTGTTATTAATAAATAAGAATTCTAAAACGCCTACTATCATTATCTCAAAATGGAGTGATTGCAGATCAGCTGCAAGAAAAAATATAAGTATACTAAAGGTATTAAGCTAATATTTAAGACTTTATTTAAGATTTTAACATCAATTATTCTTATTTAATACTTGACTAATTTCCATAGCCATAATTTATTTATTTATTTATTTGAAGACTGTAATAAAGAAAATTTGAAATTTTCTTGATTATCTCTATGCTTTATTAATATTTGATAGATTTAATAAAAAATATAGTAAAAAAAAAAAGAAATATAATTGTATGGTCGATAAAAAATTAGTTATCAATAATTTATATTTTTTATGAATATATATTTTAATAAACTTCATATTTTCTGCCTCGTTGAAACTACTGTTATTTTTTTAAATAAATAAAATAAATAAAAAATATGCTGAAATAATTAATTTAATGTACCTTATAAATATTTTTCTGTTTCTTTCTTTTAAATGTTCCTATTCCATATTTTATTGTTTCCAAAAAATCGAAAATAAGTCTTTCTTTGAGTTTTATTGTTTTTTAAAACGAGCTAAAAAACTCTGAAAAAGTCAAAAAAATAATTTTCAAGAGAACGCAATAACCACTAAAAAAATCACTTAAAATATGCTGTATAACTCTAAAAAAGTAAGAAAAATCATTTTTAAGACAAACCAAAAATCTCTTTAAATATCTGATTATCACAGAAAAACTCAAAAAAACGATTATATTTTCTTTTACTAGCTCTCTGAAATTTTTTCTTAAAAACTCTTGATAACTCTTCTGGCAGAGTCTAAATATCACTCTGTTTTTTGTCTTTAAAACTCTTATAGAATATTTCTCTGCGTTTTTTATACTTTTTTAGAGATTTTCACAAAAAATAAGATTTTTAAAAGTCTTATTTTGAATTTTACAAATCTTTTTCTGAGTTCTTCAAGAGAAATTTTTCCGCCAGGGTGTTGTTGTTGTTGTTGTTGTTGTTGTTGTTGTTGTCGTTGTTGTTCTAATAACTGTTATTATTGTTGTTCTATTAATTGTCGATTTGCTTCATATTGGTCAAAAGCGTCATGTATTTTTCGATATAATTCCGAAATTTCACCAACAACAGAATAATCTGTCGCTAATGCATCATCATCATCTTCAATTTTTTGGAAGCACCACGTCAGCATTTCATTTTCGATGGTTAACATCACTTGTTCATCGTGAATGGTTGAAACACTACCCTCCCATGATTCATTATTTACTCTGAGAGTTACTAATTGCTCGATGATGCTCTCAATAGTTGTTTCGGTGTTTTCTGACCATCGCCTCGGCCATATTATTGAATAGCGTAAAAAATTTCCTCACGACTGCTGTTGCGTAATCAAAACTATAAAATAATTTAAATTCATTCAATTTAAATTCAAATATAGTTTCACTTCCGGCAGATAGAGGCAGCACCTACTGGGGCTTCGTTTATAAATTAAAACTTGATCATGCGCAGCTCGGCGCATGCGCATCTACTTTTTCCTGCTTCGTGTCGAGAAGACGGCCGCCATTATCTTTCGTAATACACATTCAACAGGTAACACGTGTTATAATTAATCTTATCATTTTGCGCTCATCTAAGAGTAATTAATTTAAATAATCTTTTAATTAAAATCTGCATTCATCGGGTTCATCAAAACTATAATTATTTTTATAATTTTGGGCACCAGAGCTCAAAAAATAATTACACAAGAACTCAAGAATTCCAGTGATCATCGACCACGTTTCTCAAGAGGTTATTCACAAGGAAGACATCACAGGTGCCTTTTTTATTTAATAATTAATTATTACCAGTGCTCAATTCAATTAAAAGACTCAATATTCTCATTAATTAATTATCATTATGCTCAATATTAAAATTAAATTAAATATTAACTTTCGCTCAGTAGCCTCTGCAATCATGCTATCACGTGTTCAACAAATAAATTCAATTCACAGCAATTTATTATAAACTCATTCAAATTAATTAAATTAAGTAATCATAAATATAAGCTCAACAATCTCATTTATTTATGCATTGGTGCTATTAAAAATAGTAATTCAAGTGTTCAATTATAAACTTCGCTCGGTAACCCCTGATTTCATGTTACTGTTTTCCATGACATTTTTACAATCAAATCAGTGTTCAAATAAATTCAAACTAATTACTTTAATTATTTAAATCAATTACTCGAGCTCAATTTTATACTTTGCATTCAATTAATTACGTATTCATGAGCTCAGACAATTAACAGTATTAAATAATTAAATCAACGATTTAATTGTGTAACCCAGTGATATTATGTGCTGTGACAAATAAAAATATTGTTATATTTTTTAATATGCGTATTTTTCAATTATCCCAACCACCAACCAGCCCTGGCATGTATTTATTTTATTATTATTACAACAACTGCAAACCTGTAAATTCATTTACAGTGATAATGATAATGATAATAAGATGAATATGCAAAAATTTTATAATAATAATAATAATTACCTTGAAAATCATTTTCCGCCGGAATCATTTCCGGCCATTGCTCTGAGAGTAAGTTACCCGTTAACACATACTTCGAAGTTATGGGTTCTACATCCCCAGTAACTTTTAATCACCATGACAATTTATCATGAATGATGGTTAGTTTCATAGCAAGTCTTCTGATGATTAAATCATACCCATCAAATTTCTCGCCACTGAGAATGGCGAAACGAAGCTGTGCTGAAATCTCAGTTTTCAGTTCCTGTTCTGTAACATTTCCAAAATCTCTAGGGACAATACATTCACAAGTCAGAGTGTTCCCCATCTGCGTAAGAAAATTTTATGATCATTATTATTTTAAACCATAAATTCTAATTATGATAAATGGCTGTATAATTTACCTTAAACTGCTTATGTTGTTGTTGTTAATTTTTCAAAAAAAATTAATATTATTAAAATATGTAAAATAATCACACACACACACACACGCACACACACACACACGCACACACGCACACACACACACGCACAGTTTTTCCTCGCAGCGCTTATCCAGACTAATTATTTTTGTTATATATATATATATATATATATATATATATATATATATATATATATATATATATATATATATATATCTATGCTATGCAGTGCAAACACTTTATTTTTTCTCTCTTAAAATTTTAAATTATTTTAACATCTCATTAAATAAATTAATTATTTATGTCAATCTAATTTTTATTTATTTATGTCGATTTTAATTTATTTATTTACACACATATATATATATATATATATATATATATATATATATATATATATATATATATATATATATATATATATATATTGTGACGTTACATTGCCGAGAAGGCAGAGTGGAGATGGAGTACGTGTGATTCTGTGTGTTAGAGAGAGATAGAGTTAGTATGTGTGTCGAGTTGAGTGTAGTAGATGATGAGTTGAGAGTATGGAGTATGTATGTGCGGTGAGTTAAGTGTGTTAAGGGTACGAGTACGTGTACGGTACGGTGTATGTTTTGGAGTGTCTGTGTGATGGAGCGTGGATTTAACGGGGAAGGTCTAGCTGTGTCGCGGATAGTGGCCAAGATAACGTGCCTCCCGACCAGTAATGACGACTAGGCTTAGGCTCAGCCCTCTGGGTTGACGTGGTGATCACGGAGGAGCGACTGAGATGTCGCCGCCCCTTCGTGTTGATACCCGGAGTTAGCTGGGGTACGTGTACGTTTATTTGGGAATGGCAGGCCTCGTTTGCGATGCTCGAAGAAGTCAAAAAATTTGCTAACTTCGGATATCACGGGGAGTGACATTGCGGGAAGACCCGTGAGTCCACGGCTTGTATGTGGTGGGGAAAGAATGGATGAAGAAGCGAGAATGTGAGAGTGACTGAAAGTAGTATAGCGTGCGAGTGAATGGAGTGGGAGGACAGAGAAGAATAGTTGAGAGTAGACCATGGAGTCGTAGAGTTGGAATTCGGAGTCGCTCGAGTACGAGCCGACCCAGGAGTAGAGTTTGGAGTTTGGAAGCGAGTGGTGGCGAATCGGAGAGTCTCTGAGATAGACCTCGACCGCAACCCTAGATTGTCGTTGTTTGGAGCTTGTGGCTCAGTTAGTTGTGCTCTTGGAGCCGTTTATCGTGTGAATTGTTGCCGCGAATTACCGCATTATTTTCTTTTATTTTATTAATTATTGTGTTAAGTTTTGTGATTCGTCGTCCACGAGAGGTTCCCAATGGCGTACTTAGGTATTAATTCGGTTGATGCACCGAGAGTATCGGACCGCGGGCCATTTGGGCCCTCCGCGTCACTCTCGTGTCATCTGTACGGTATTTTATTTTATTTCCGTTTCTTTATTTTATTTTTTTAATTTAAATGTGATTAATTGGCTTCTTACGCGTCAAAAGACGCGACCCTCTCTCCACAACCTAGCATACTGAGCGCACCAGGACATGCCGCTACCACCGTCCATTTCTCTTATCTCCGAAGGATTCAGATTTTAGGTTTTAATTTACGTGTACGTTTAGACCGGTTGCCGATACCGGGGAAATAAAAGTCGGCTGGCGCCCGTCAGGATCTGGAGGAGATAAGAGGAGTGATCGGTGGGCGAAGTGTAACGTAGCCCGATTTTGTGTAATTTAAGTTCGAGTAATTGAGTAATTTTATTGAGTAGAAATGTGTGTCTTTTAGTTGAGTTTATCGAGTAATAAGTAAAATTTACGTTACAATATATATATATATATATATATATATATATATATATATATATATATATATCGTCTTACTCGCGTCAGCAAATTAATAAATAAAATAATTTATCTTATATTTATGTCTACTCGGCAGTTGGAACCGTGTGAATATTTTCGGCTAGTGTAGGTAGATATCGAAATACGATCTGTAAACTTTATAGTTTAACGAGAAAAAGAGAACAAAGAATTATTTGTATAATCATCTTAACGTATTTATTTTCGTTGGACTCTCTGAGGAAAAAAAATGTATTTTATTTTATTCCAGTTACAAAACTTTTACTTTTATAACTTAGATATTTTAGTTTTCGAAAATTTACTTTAGAAAATAAAATATTTTATTTTATTAATTTTGAACCGCGAAGAACACATTTAAAGCACATTTGTGCAGCTAGCATAAGAAAGTCATTATAGGCTTTATTTTATGATCTTGGGTACTTGAGTGGTACAAAGAATTTCTTATTTTATTAGTTTACAATATAGCCAAATATTACGGTCTTAGTTTAGAAAGAAAACACGTGTTCTTCAGGGGACAATACAGAGTGTCGGATCCCATTATAAAATTCAGTTAAAACATTTTCAACAAGACTCTTTTGAGTAAAGATTTTATGTGAAACGCTCTTTGCTGCTAATAACACTGTATTTTCCCTTTGTTTATTATCAGCTCTATTCATAATTTTCTATATTTTATTATTGTTGAATGTATTAAAATTTCTAATATTTATTTGCTAAAAGAACAAAAATAAACTTAAGCTATACATATAACTATATAAAATAATAAATATTCTCTTTTTCCTTTCCTCCTTTTTGAAAAAAAAAAAAAAAAAAGAAAAAAAAAACGACAAGAAAAAGGACTCTGATCAGAGTTTAATCTTTAAATTAAAATTTAGGACTGATGTCAAGTAATCGCACATATAGAAATAGATTGCCGAAATATACTACTAAAATTTATTCAATACAAATATATATTTTATAAATTTTGATTTCCTTACTAACAGATCGGCGTTTCGAGAAATATTTTCTATACTGAAAATAACTTTTTAAGAGCAACTTATTTTTCTGGAAACAAGTAAATAAAAAAAAAAAAAAAAAAAAAAAAATTTTTTATTTTAAGAAATTCTCTCTCTCTCTCTCGCTCTCTCTCTCACTCTCTCTCTCTCTCTCTCTCTATATATATATATATATATATATATATATATATATATATATATATATATATATATATATATATATATATATATATATATGTTGGAGATAAAAATAATACTTGGGTTTTTCCTGAGACTTGGGAAAGTCCCAATTATATTGAGTTTGTTTTTTTAGACAATAAAACTAAGTAAAAATATTTTACAACTCAATCCGCTTAAGATTTTTGTTAGTTTTTATATTTACGTTTATGACGGTAAACTTGAGTCGAAGGAGCACATCTGGGTATCCAACGTAGCCACGATCGAAGGATAGCAATACTTTGGGCATAATGAGTTTTTAAACATAAGGACGTAGTTTGTACGTGTTTGTAAAAATTACCTGAAATATAGTTTTGGTCGACTTGAGGACTCAAGAATATTGGGGACAGAGAGGCAGTTCTAATTGAGCAAAGGAACAGACAACATTGCTATCCTACCGATCGTGTATTCGTTTTCGATTGAATTTTACCGCCGTTCACATTATACAGCAATAACTCGAATATTGTTAATTAATTGTTATCCTTCAGTAACCTAATCGCTATAATAATTTGTGTACTTCTATTGTGCAATATTTAATGCTGTGTAATATTCAATATTGTTGTAATACTTAAGATTTATTGAATACTTTGATATTGTGTGTTTCTCCGATACTTATATTATTGCTTATAACTTTATTGTTTAGTGTACACGATATTTGAAAATAGTAATTACCTGTGTTGTGTTCGTTAATTTTGTCAAATAAATAAAATGAGTGGTTAAGACAACAACCCAAACCCGAATCTTAATAATACCTCGACTGGTAATTCGACATATATAAATATATATATATTTTTTTTTTTGTCTTGAAGATAAACACATTGCTTTACGGTTATACAGTACTTGGGCCTCATGACGTCAAAGGTATCCGTTGACCGACCCAGATACCTAAGGTCATAAAATCCAGGTCAAATCAGTTTAGCTCTCTTACAAGAGAAACATATATTCCAAAGTTAAACTTAATATCATTTTAGAAGAAAATAATATATTTACTAGAAATTAGGAAAAATATGAGTTTAATTTTTGTATTCAATTATTCAGAGAAACCAACATACATATATACACATATATCCGTTCTCTTTAAAGGAGAAGAAGTTCGTTGGATTAACATTTTATTAGTATTTAATAAATTATTCAATTAGGTCCTTTGATTATTAACATCTTACTAAATTAATTAAGTATTTCATAAAAAATAAAAAAATAAAAAAATATTTACACATTAAAATATCGCTTCTGAGTTAGTAACTCTTTTCTTTTAAGTAAGAACAAAAGTGATAATTTTGGTAACATTCAGAATTTAGCTACTAGGGATAAATTATTTAGGAATAATTTCATTTCGAATAAATATGTCCGAAGCAGAACTTGCCCGTTTAAAAGCGGAGCTGGAACGTGAAAGACGCGAATTCGCGTGCCAAAGGCAAGAGTTTGAAGCTGCCATCGCCGCGAATAATGTTGCGAATAACACCGTGAATAACCCAGCGAATAACACACTTAACAACGGGAACCTTACCATTAATGTAGATCCTATCGACCAATTTTATGCACCAGCAAAAGATTTCGCTGCTACGATCCCCATATTTTCGGGCGATGGCGATATACCATATGAAAAGTTCGACAGGGCGGTTACACAACGAATTCACTTATTATTTAAAAATAATCAGGAGCTATACGTAGGCCATCTTCTAAATAGAATAGAAGGGCGAGCGAGATGGTATGTAGAATCTAACGATTTGACTACTGTAAGTGAGGTTTTAGAACTTCTTAGGAAGGAATTTAGACCTCTTAACCCTATCAGATATTTAAGTAGAAAACTAGCGCGATGTCAACGGGAGCGTGATGAATTCGTCGAAGATTTTTACTATCGGATCAAAGACATCTTATCTAGTTTGAAGGCGATTAAAGATAATGAGGCGAAGGGACCCGCAGCTTATGCTTCTGCTCGCGCAGATGCCAAAGACATTTTTTTTGAAAATTTACCGAAACAGTTAAAAATTGCTTTTATTCAACAAATTAAAGATGAAAATACTACATTAAAATCGCTATTCGAAGGAGTTAAAGAAATGATTAAACTCACGGGTGACCATCCCAACAACACGAATCGAACACGGAAATATGATAACGAAAATGCTCGTACAGATGCATGGGAAACTTCTAAGTTTTCTAGAGTATGATGATTATAAAAATCAATGGAAAAACCGTCGGGAGTATAATAGCGCTTCTAACCCTAACTACGGTTCAAGTGCCAGATAATAAAATCAGCGAGTTAGAACTTTACCGGAAAAAATACTAAGAATTACTGCAAAAAATGGAAAATGTACAAAGCCATAATTTATACTCCAACGGTGCCCGACGCACGGGGGGGACGTCGAGCAACCAAAACACCCCACCCCCACAGAGACGGAGCATACAAAACCCAACCAACGCCGGGGACCTGCAAAAGAAATTCAATGCCAAACCTTTTCCAGAGCAATAGGAAATGGCCCCGTGGTCATTTTAAATAATAAAGAATATTTCAATAAACCTTTATCAGTTTTGTTGGATACGGGATCCTCGCATAATTTTATTAATTTATTTACGTTAAATCAGGAAGTAGAGGTCCAAGAGATATCAAAATTAGTTAATGGAATTACTCCAGAGTCCATCCCAATAATCGGTATAGCAACGTTTAATATTTGGAATTTAGAGATTGATTTCTTTGTAACGGCAACTCCGATCAACCAATATGACGCGGTCATTGGTAACGATTTTTTTAATAATAATAAAGCTATTATATCATTCTTCACTAACACTATGGTTTTAGGAAATAGGTCAATACGCCCTATTCCTATTGTATATACTACACAAAACCATAAGCTTATATTGAATCTTGATTCAGGCCCTATTATCAAAACATCATGTGGCGATTTGCATGAGAACCAGCAAAAATTTTTAATTGATACAGGTGGCGATGTCAGCCTTATAAAACTAAAAGCTCTAAAGCCACATCTCTTAATTGATACAAATAGAATATTAGAATTAAGAAGAATAGGGACTAGAATTATAAAAACTTTAGTAGTTTGGTTAAAAATTTTCGAATCCGAATTTCTCTTTGAAGAATTTGACTTTCACATCGTGACAGACGACTTTCCAACCGCCAGTATGAGAATTATCAATAACGACATTTTGAAGAAAGAAAAAGCGGAATTATCATATAACAAACATTCACTGACATTAGTAGACATACCTACACGGACGATACCTTTTTTAACAATGGTAGGGGGCAGTGGTTTCCGGTA
This sequence comes from Microplitis deprimator, assembly GCA_964016945.1. Taxonomy (NCBI): domain Eukaryota; kingdom Metazoa; phylum Arthropoda; class Insecta; order Hymenoptera; family Braconidae; genus Microplitis; species Microplitis deprimator. Next base: position 4,788,184 of record OZ024714.1, on the reverse strand, counting down.
CCGCCGAGAACCAGCATCTGTTACTCGATCGCCGTTAAAGCGAGTTTCTTAGATGAGGGGTATCTACTCCAAGTCCAGCCTTTAACTGGAGTCATCTTAGGGGACGCCGCGGTTAAAATAAATAATGATAGAGCAATAGTAATGATAACTAATTTTAACGAGTGCAGAGCCGAATTCGGTATGCAACCAATTCCTATCGAGGAATACGAAGTAAACCAACATTACATACCAGGGGAAAGCGATAGTGAATCCCCTGAGGAACTATTTAAGTCTCATCTCGAGACTTCTGATCGTATAAACGAAATTTTGAAAATAATTCCTATGAATAACCTAACAACAGAACAAAAACAACATATTCTAGAGCTAGTTCGCGATTTTCATGATAGATTCTTCCTCCCTGACGACGAACTAAGTCTATCGAAAACTACATTTTGTAGAATTCCACTAACCGATGATAAGCCTGTAAAAATCAAACAGTTTCGGTTACCCAAAGAACACCAAGACGAAGCGAAACGCCAGGTGAAGGAATTAATCGAAACAAATGTTATTCAGAGATCCAGATCTCCATACAACGCGCCGGTATGGATCGTTCCTAAGAAAGCGGACGCGCAAGGACGCAAACGGTGGAGAATGGTGATAGATTTTAGAGCTCTAAATAAAAAAACGGTCGGCGACTCGTATCCTCTACCCAATAATAATGACATGCTGCTCAGATTAAGCGGAGCAACTATGTTCAGTGTCATGGACTTAGCACGGGGTTTTCATCAAGTCCCCATGGCTCCGGAAGATCGAGAAAAAACAGCTTTCTCTACACCGGAGGGACATTATGAATTTGTCAGAATGCCCTTTGGTCTCAGCGTAGCTCCACCAACTGTTCAAAGAATGGTAAATGATGAAACTGAAGATATGAGGAATGCTGAGGAATTGGAGAATTTGATAGATGATTTTCTGATCCCCGCCAAAAATCTCACGGAACACAACAATCGACTAAAAAAATTTTTACAAAAATTCCGAGAAGCAAATTTAACTTTACAACCTGGAAAATATAAGTTTTTCTGCAAGGAGGTGACATTTCTTGGGCATATAATAAGCCCCCAAGGGATTAAACCTGACCCTGCCAAAGTTTCAGCGTTGAAAGCCGCTTCCCAGCCAACTAATCACACTCAAATGAGAAAGTTTTTAGGGCTGGCTAACTATCTGCGTAGATTCATCGCTAATTTTGCTGAAAGAACTAAAGAATTGACTGAACTTACAAAGAAAAACAAAATTTTTCAATAGTCCAGCGAAGCTCAAACAGCTTTTGACGACATAAAAAATGCAATTTGCGAGAAAACATTGTTACTCCATTCCAATCCAGATAAAGCATTTGTCTTGATAGTTGACGCTTCCTCGGCAGGTTTAGGGTGTATTCTAGGTCAAGAATTCGAGATAGAATCGGAAATTGATAACACAGAAAGAATCCCTCAAGTATTACCGATTGCGTATGGGTCGCGTATTTGCTATTAAACAATTTAGACCGTATTTATATTCTCGCGAATTTATTGTACAGACAGATGAAGGTTGCATCTCATGGTTGAAAGATGGAATCCATCTAACCGATCGACAAATAAAATGGAAATCTCTGTTAAATGGGTATAAATTTAAGGTCGTTCTTAAAAGAAAAGTAGGAGACCAATTGGCCGACGCCTTATCAAATAATCCTCCAGCTCGTTTAATAGACCCTTTTCCCACGACTCAAGTCAGCATGTGTCCGATAGATAATCCTCAGAATATAACAACAAAAGAGGACCAGGTAGACCTAGGAAAACGGATAAACCAAATCCTTCAGGAAAGGAGAAACCCGTCTTTCTGGCGCCTAGGGACACAATAGCTTCTAGATTGCGACAAAGAATAGGTGAATCAAGATCAACTGATTACCTTTATAAAAGACCTAACTATAAAGAATTAGAAACTTCTGAGTTTTCGTCAGCAGACGAAACCATCAGTAAGTCCAATCCACAGTTATCACAAGTAACAGTCCCGCCACCTAGGGCATTTCCCAAAGAAATACCTTCCGTGGTAGAAATAGAACCAAATTTTACCGAAACTGACGAAGCTGGGCACGATAGCCCTCGATTACCTGAAAATATCAACGCAAAAGCGACTGATGGAGATTCGAGTCCTAAAACAGTCGAATCAATTAAATTGCAAGACAGTTTTAACAAATTTAATGAGATCTTGCGAAGAAGAGAAGAACAAGAGCAAGCTGCGGCGCAGCTACGAGAGGAACAAGAACGAGAAGAAGCCAAATCTCGGGAAAACTTTGTGAAAGAAATTAGAAGATCTTTTCACCGTTTTGACCGTACCTTACAAGGTGCAGGACATGAGGGTTCTGAAGAAGAATATGGTGAGGAAGCCGCTTCAGATGCAGACAATAAAGAAATCGATGAGTCTGAGGAATGTGCAGAAGAATCTGAAATCGATTCTATCGATGAAGCGATGGATGAAAGCAATAGGCAAATAACTATGCCTTCTTTCGGTGAAGTACCTTCTATTAACCGACAACTCATGACATCTTTTGACGGAATGTACTGGGATGCAGGAGCCTACAAATTATTGAAAACTTCAGGCGGAGAAAGTGTTTATTATTCGCCGCTATCTGTAACAGGGTTGGATTTAGACGTAACCCCGGAGACCCTAGCCGAACGATCCGACGAGAATCCTAGTTCAACCTCACCGAAACAGAACACACCAAAAGAAATCGGAAATCCAGTAATAAATAAAATTCAAAATTTAGAGACAACGGTTTCCTTGAAACCAAATCCTAGTTATTCACTGCCCAATGCAGTTATTGCCCAAAATACAAATAAGGCCTTTGAAACGGAACCAGAATTATCAGATATAGGTAGGAATCCTGTTGGTCCTGAACTGGAAAAGACAATCAGTTCCGGATCAGTAGGGGAATCTCTCTTAAAAATATCTTATAGTCGGGACGGACTCACTTATGTTAAAGATAATATAGCTCATTTCCTTTCAGCTGATTGTATATTTACTCAACCAGTTCCTAAGTTGCTGCAAGCACTAAATTATATTTCGGAATCGGAATTTAAAATAAATAAGCCTAAAGTAGTACAGGTGTTCGTAACGCAGTACGGAAAAAGTCGAGTTTTCACGGTATTCTTCAAGCCGCGTCACTTCGATAAAACTACTCCGGAAATGATATCGGACGCTCTGTATAGGTTAAGAGGCGCTTTGGAAAAATATAAAATTTTAAGTTTAAGAATAGCTGAAAATGGCGATAAAATAGGGGAGGGAATAACATCTTATTTGATTAAAATATTCAAATTTTGTCCCATAAATCTCACTCTTACTAAGGATAAAATAATATGCCCAACAGAAGACCAAAACATACCGATAATTACCGAACACCATTCTAGTTTAGTTGGAGGCTATAAAGGCGTAGTAAAAACATTTTGGAGAAGTCGCGAACGGTATTTGTAAAATGAGCGAATAAACTAATTGAATCTGGTTTAGGCGTGAGGAATTAAACAATGAAAAATTACACAGTTTTTAACTATAAATAAATTAGAAATTTATTTACACTTATTTACACCTTAAATTGTAAGAAATTATAATTAATAGCGAATGCGACAAATATTACACGGAAGCGAATGCAACGTAAAACTCACGTATAAAAGTTAACACGTGGTAGAGAGCGGTTAGATTCACGGAAATTAATTTAGATAATAATTACACGCGAATAACAATTTATTTATTCTCAATAAATAGCAGCCTTAATTTACTGACTAAATATTGAGGATAATTAGCAAAGCGATTTGAATTATATCACACAAGAAATAATTACTGGAGCGGTTTCAAAGCACGAGGTTGCAGGTAGCGAAGCACGTTGTAGAATAAGTAGATGAAAACGTCGTTGTCGTCGTCGGCACTTGGTGTTGACGTGGCAGCCTTGCTGCATAAGACAAATTTTCCCATTGGCTTAAAAGCGCGCCAACAGGAAGTAGTCAATAGCCAATTTTCCTCATTGGCTGCTGAGCTCTCGGTATAAAGCGAATTTTATTACTGGCCGGCTAATATAAGACGAGTTATCTGATTGGCCAGCTTGTAGCGGGTTCTCATAGCGCCTTGACACGGTCCTGAGAGAAACTTTTACAAGTGTCGGTCCCAAATAGCGAGTGACCCGGCACCGTACTCTTTCTGGACAATAGTGAGTTCGGCAGCTCCCGGACTTAGCGGAAATGCACGAAGCTAATTTAAATTAAATTAAGCTCATGACTGAACAGTATTATTGGCCTGGACTGAAAGAAGATGTACATAAATTTATACAGAACTGTGACGTTTGCCAGCGTGAAAAATTATCACGAATAAAGACCCGACAACCTATGATAATAACTGATACACTTTTTGAACCTTTCGAAAAGATTTCAATTGATACAGTTGGGCCACTGGAGCTCACTCCAAACGGTAACAGACATATCCTTAGAATACAAGACAACTTTTCAAAATTTTGCGCAGCGGTCGCAATACCAGACATACGGACTAAAACTATAGCGGAAGCTTTAATTAATAATTTTATCAGTCTTTATGGCTGCCCAAAAGTAATCTTATCTGATAATGGTACGTCTTTCACGAGCAAGCTTCTGAGTAAGTTAGCTAGAATTCTAAGAATCAAGCGAATAACAACATCCGCGTATCATCCGCAATCTAACGGAGCGCTAGAAAGATCGCATCATGCCTTAGTTGAATATCTAAAAGTATTCATAGAATCATTCTCAGATTGGGACAAATATTTAGCTATGGCAATGTTCAATTACAACACAACTGTACATTCTGCTACTAACTTTACACCTTTCGAATTAATATATGGAAAAAACGCTTGCTCGCCCACCTCATTTCCAGATTACTCACAGATAGAAACTTATCCCGAATCAATCGGAAACTTATTAACTCGATTAAATGAAGCCCGAGCTATAGCTCGAATTAATCGAGTAGACTCGAAAGTTCACTCTAACGATTGTTATGATAAAAATTTACATGAGGTAGATTTTTCACCTGGTAAATTCGTGTATATAATAAAGGAACCGAGAAAGGGGAAACTCGATAGTCACTAACATGGTCCCTATGAGATAGTCAAAATCTTAGAAAACGGAACGGTTGTTTTAGGAACAAACAAAGGACATAAATTTTCGAAACACCCGTCAAAATTAGAATTAAAATTCTCAATCCATGATCTAACTAAGAAAACTTTAAAATCTTGCCCTTCATAATAGAGTTAGTAGTAAGTAAGAGGAGCATCGACTCCATTTCCTTAAGGGGAAGACTCATATAACTTTAGTTTTGATTTAAAGACAACCCTATACCAGTCCACGCTCACCAGTTCATTTCGATAGCCATGTCAAAGCATGTCAATCCTTGGACCATGGCAGAAGCCAAAGTACATCTGGAGAAGTATATCCTATCGACCCTCAAGATGGCGATTTTGAATACTACCACGATATCACTACTCGCGAAAGGACCTTAGACCCATGCTCGAAATCCGTGACGAGGCGAACCAGCCTATACTCGCACTTCTGATCTACGAATTGCCTAGAACAACGACAATAAGACACTCAATACACTGATGATCTGGGACTGCGATAGGACACGGAAACGCTTCTTGGAAAATATCAATATGCTTCCACTAATCAACGCGATCGGAAGTACCAAAATCAAGATGTTAAACTTCCGTTGGGGAAAGTATCAGGATGATAAATGGTAGCACTATTCGGACATTATCACCAGGAACGAAGAATTGAAAACTCTCGGGGTATCCCTGGGTAATAACCGAAATGATGTGGTAAACAACCTCGTATCAATGACGACCAACTTAGAGCATCTTACTATCTACGAAACCAGGCTCGACCAGGTCACTATACCAGCCCATGAAAACATAAACCTCTCGACCTTAAGCGTGGTAAAGCCCCATAAACGTATAGGAAGCTTCTACAGAACCTTGCGTACGAACATCAATACATTGATAGTATCCGGGCCTCACATTTCATATTATACGATCATCGAAATACTCGACGCCAATGAAAGTACCGAGACCATTGACCTGAGAGGAATCCGGTATTTTACACATCAACCGGCATTGTCAAACTTACAAAAAAGAGAGAACGAAGTCAATCTGCGGGTAATTACAATCCTTATGCCATCAAAGGAAGACCTCAGAGGATTTCAGGGCAACACTCAAAGGAGTAACAAGCCGTACCGGGTCCTGGTGAAGAGAGACGAATAATAAATATAATTAGGAAATAATATGTAGCCATAGTTAGAATTAAATACTTAAGTATAATACTTTGTAATTCCACTAGGAGTAGTACCTTCATTTTTCGGTTAAGGAAACTTAGAGGAATTATTAAGTAAACCTAAATAAATAAAAATTCTATTGTTACGTTGTAAACAGGAATTTACATTATAAGGAAAAATATTTTATAATAAAAATTTTCCTTCTAGAAGTATCATCTCCATTTTCCAATTAAGGAAACTTAGAGGAATTTTAGGTTAGTCCAAGTAGATTTAGAAAAGAGCTTCGTTATAAAGAAATTTTTATATTATAAAGTTAATAGAAAACTGGGACCGCTTTTCCCTTTACACATTATACATTCTCTCTATAGGATCAGGGAAAGGTCTGGGTCTCTGTTATCCTAGAAGGGTGATGAGAGGCTCAAACTTTTTCCATGTTAAAAGGGGAGAGGGGATCTCGGAAAAAAAATAACAAAAAAAAAAAACAATAAAAACAAAAAAAAAATATAAGTAAAAATGGATTCCTTTAAAAGAGTAGCATCTCTATTCTTTATTAAGAAAAATAGGGGAATCTTATAAAGAAAAAAAAAATTCATTTTATCTATAATATAATGAATAGTTATCTATCTTGACAAGATAAATATATTAATCTCTTTGAATAGAAGTATTGGTAGTGCAGTAAGTTTTTGGTTATATTAAGCATTTGGTATTTTGTTAAAATATGTTTCATTGCAGAATTGGAGCTATCACTAGCAACAGTGGTTGTAAATCCTCGGAATCAGAAGAACTCATGTTTTAGAGCCAACCAAAAAGTAAAGTTAGTAGCAGGAAAACCCTTGTTTCTAGCGATAGGCCCACATATTACAACCAAAATTTACAATATATAAAAATCTGTATAAGTTAGAGTAAAATAACATTTATACATAGCATAAGAATAATCTCACAACCAATAACTCAAGCTCTTTCATTTTTGGTCGTCACTATTAGAGAAATTATTTTTGAGTACCCATGATGGACTGAGTGAATTCCTTCTAAACTAACTCCTTTATTTTATCTTTCAATCTACGGACATTTCAGATCTCCTCTTTCTCAACAGAATGCCTTTCTATGTGGTTCTAAATGGGCACAAACCTGGATTATACCATACTTGGAAGGATTGTCGTGATCAAATCCTCGCGTATCCAGATCCGGTCTTCAAACAAATTTCATCTATAAAAGAGTTTCAAAAGTATTTACAACATTGGCAATCGACCTTCAACCCGATAAACCATCAATTCGAAAGAAATGATGAAGGTTGAATTACTATCTTCACAAATGGATCGTGCTTACGGAATGGAACTTCAGAATCAGCAACACAGAGGATTGAGCATTTATTTTGGACCAAATCATCCCCAGAATCTGTCTAGTCCATGCTTCAACCGAAATACCAACAACGGTGCAGAATTAGAAGCAATTCTACAAGCTTTGAAAATTATAAAAAAATTCAATTTAACAAAAATAGATTTATTCACTGATTCTGAGTACTTATGCAACAGCCTCACGATTTGGTATGAAACTTGGAAGAAGCGAGACTGGATCACCTCAACAGGTAAGCTAGTTTCTTACAAAGAAGAGCTTAGATACATCAAAACTCAAATGGAGGCCCGAGTCATTAAAATCTTTCACGTTCCCGGTCATGAGGGAATCTATGGCAACGAACAAGCCGATCAACTAGCCAAAAGTGGAGCTATATTAGTCGAACTATTAAAATCAAGACCAAAAACGGAGTTCAACATTCGGTTACCAACTACAAGCTCTAAGAAATAGAATCGTTATTTCTGAGCTTAGGGGGGGGGGGAGGTGTTATGTCCGACTTCGTAAACTCTTTGTTTCAGTTACTAATGTTGAACACCCCTAAGGAATAGATATTTCATTTTCTCTTGAGAGAAACAAAGATGGGTTCAATTGAGCGTTACAAGACGTTCTACTAGATGTCTTTCTTTTCGTCTTTCATTCTCTTATTCTTCGTTCCTTACTCACTGTCAACTACAATCATTCTAATGCGCACAATTAGCATTGACTTAAATTGAGTTCCGTCAATGGGACATCTCGCACGATGCAACTTACTTAAAATTTCCCCTTCCCAAACTCGGACCCCATGGTTGCAGTGTTTAAAAATTTTCAAGAAAAGTTACTCTACCGAGCACAGGCTTGCTTTCCGGTCATAGTTTAATTCAAAGTTTTCAACGAAGAGTCGCTAATAGGTACAGCAGTATCCTCTTTAAAAATTCGCGAATAATTTTATCACAGAATAAAATTATCAACTCAAAATAAATATTTATATACACTATATAAATATCTCATAAGCAAAAAAAAATATTTTGAATAAAAAAAAGTAAAAGTTAAAGTAAAACCAAAAGAAAATAGTTATAACAGTGATAAATATATTAAAATACATATAAATCTATTTATCTATATATACACATCAGAGCATCAGTTAGCTCAAATAAAGCAATTATAAAAATCGCATCGCGAATATAATAAATTAAGGACCAAGTTTCACGTACCAATTTTATTTTGTCAGCATAGTAAAATTTCAAAATTTAAAAAAAATTCAGTTTAAATAAAATTCAAATTATGGAAAAAATGCAAATTTTGAAAAAAAATTTTAATTATAAAAGTCGAATTATTCCCGAACTTAATTTTTTTCGAATTCGAAATTTTACTGTACTGACAAAAACATTGGTACATGAAACTTGTTCCTTATTTTATTGATTTCACGAAAAATCCTGTTGCTGCAACAGGATTTTATCCCGTTGCTCTCACAGGATGTGTCCTGTTGCAGCACCTTTTTCCGTGTAGATATCACTAAAGGCATTTTTTATTTAGGAGAGGGAGGAGGGGGGGTCAAAATGGGCCCCCTTACATTCTGGGTGCCTAAAATAATTTGGGGGTGAAATGGGTCCCCAAACTTTTAGGGGCCCATTTTGCCCCCTCCCCTTCCCCTGCTGATTCCCCGGTGTTAAACGCTTTGTAATGTAATGTCATTATGTACGTAATTATGTGTTTTGAATGTAGTCATGCATAAATTTTTTCTTTTTACATTTGTAGCCATTTCCTGTGGCATGGATACTAATGAGTCGTAAAACGGAAGCGACTTATTAAAGTGTTTTTGATAATATTTTCAAAGATTTTTAAAGTTTTACAAATGTTGTTATGACAGATTTTGAGATTGCTTCAAGAAATGCCTTGAAAAAATGTATGCCGCATGCAGAAATTAAAGGATGTTTTTTTCATCATTGTCAGGTGATAAATATTGCATACCTTACTCTGATTAAAAGAAACGATTTAAAACGATAAAAAAAAAATTTTTAACACTTTTCAATACTTTTGAAAACTTTGATTACTTTTCAATCGCCCTTCTTATTGGTATTTAATATTGCAAATCTTTGAACTTCCTCTGAATCTCGACCCCCCACTATGAGCTACGCTGTCTCTCACCCGATGCTTTACATTTGTATGTTTCTGTATATTTACATATGCATCATTCATGCGGTGTAAGAGCGCATACGTCATAGTTAATTTTTTGAGAGACAAGGGGCATCCGTTCACTCCAAAATTCCTAGAAATTTCGGGTCCTCTGTAAACTAAATGTCCGAGTTAATAGATTTTGACTGTTGTACGACAAAACTTATTTTATATTTAGATTTCTTTTTCTTCGGCTTAATACAAACAATAGTTTTAATTTGGAAAGCTTGATTTTGAATTCTTAGACTTTTCATTAGACAGACGTTTTAGGACTGACCCATAACGAAACATGTTTTCCCAAATTTGTTTATAATACATTGGCTTCAGGTCAATATAGATAAATATTACATAATAGGCCATACAGAAAAATGCAGCACAACTGGGTGTTTGGAAGAAAATAAAAAATGACGAGGCCGCAAGACAACAATTAAGAAGACTAATGGTCGTATCTCTTCTTCCTCCAACAAGAATCGAAGAGGGCTTTTTAATATTCTTGAACCATCTGTCAAATGAGTTCTTAGAGATTTTCGAGCCACTAACAACATACTACGAAAAATATTAGATCGACAAAGAGGGCCTGAAGATTATTCTGCTTACCGTTTAATTAACGAAACAAATAATATTTGTGAATCATACCATGCTGATCTTGTCCGCAATTTACCTAAACGCCCAAAACCAATGAACCTTATAGGTTAGTACCAATCAATCAATCAATCAATCAATCAATCAATCAATCAATCAATCAATCAATCAATCTATCTATCTATCTATCTATCTATCTATCTATCTTATCTTATCTTATCTTATCTTATCTTATCTTATCTTATCTTATCTTATCTTATCTTATCTTATCTTATCTTATCTTATCTTATCTATTTTTTGTAAATATCAGATCATATAAAGCGTAACCTGGAATCTGGCAAAATCAAGTTGCAATCAATAGAAGAAGGTCGCGACGTAGACACTCGGCTTAATGATTATTTGTATAAGCTCAAAGAGTTTCAAAAATTATTTGATGAACTCGATGCTGACACAAAATCAATCAATTACTTTTCAACAAGGGCTAGTTTAATCGTGAAAAAAAAGTCGCCACAGTTCGAAAGTTCGAGCGATGATGATTTCGAGATAGATAATCAATTGGTTGAAGATTATGAAATTCCTATTGTTGCTGATAATAAAAATAATTCAGGTTTGCAGTACGACTATTTTTTTTTTTCTTATATTTTAAAAAAAAGTTATCCAATCTTTTTAACTATTTTATTAACCGGCTAAAAATTTAACAATGTACAAATTAATAATACATTTATATAAGCAATACATCAATTATTGCATTACTCGTTTTTTTTCTATTCATTTATATTCGGCTTTGATTCGGAGGAAGCGGCAATTAAAGTCTTGAAAATTGCTTGACTTTGACATGTTGAGAGTAATGCGCTACCGCAAATACCCTGCGTTATGATGCATGCAATATTAGCTTAACAACCGGCAACTCTGTAACATTAATAAATTAATCATTATTTTTCTGATAGTTGATCCACCTGTTAATGCACCGTCCGTACCAGCTGATATTCAATTACAGGAGGTTCCGAAAAAACCTATGGCAACAAGTACAACCAACATTTGTATGAAAGCTCGTAAATTTTAACCAATATTATTATTGAATTCCATGAATGTCAGGAGAAAATTTTTTTTTTTTATTTAATAGGGGAGAAGGGGGAAGAGTGGGCCCCTTGAGGAGAATAATTATAATATCATTAAGTTTTTTACGCTTTTACTTCTTTTTAGACTCTTGATACTTATTTTCATTTCATTATGCTGCGTCCATTAAAACTGAAAAATCTAAAATTAGAGGCAAAGTTGGCCCTCCAAAAAATTTCGGATTTGATATTTATTATTCTTTACACGTGTGATATTTGCAAATAACTATAAAACAATTGTATTTTAATAATATAAAAGTCATTTTAATAGTCTGCTGCAATATAACTTTAATACGTAATCTTCAACTTTCTTAATAAACTATGTTTAATGAACAGTTTTGGTAATCTATTTTAGCCCTCATTATATAAGAACTTTTGGTAAGCTTATTATCCGTCCGATTTGTTGGCGTATAGAAAATTTTGAGGGGCCTACTTTGCCCCCATATTTTTCGAAGTTTTGAACATTTGAAGGGGAATACTTTGCCCCAAGGGGCCCACTTTGCCCCCTTCTCCTCTATACCACGAAAGATACTTTAATAAACAAAGAAAATTCGCCTAAAATTTCAGCTGCCTATCTCAAAAATTGAGCTGGCGTCCAGGGGTCTCCTATTCCATTGAAAATACAAGGAAAATTTTATTTTTCTGAATTTCGAGTTTCACAATCTTAAAATAAAAACATCATGAGTATTTGATCATCAGATTTAGCACAGTGGATAGCAGCCCGGTCTAGTAATCAGAAGGATCTCGGTTCGAGCCCCGGTAGCGCCCCAATAATTTTATTCATTATATCCCATTAATTCAGTAATTACTTGATTATACTCAAATGCAATGTCGATGATAGTGTGATCAAATTTTTTAAAGCTATATTTACTAATTTAATTATTCATATCTTAAATCGAGCATTGGGTGAGCCTTACATTTTTTGTTCCCCGAAATTTGGCCCAGGTTTGATTTTCTGTTTCTCGAGGTTTGGCCGAGGCTTGATTTTTTGATTGTCAAGGCTTGGCTAATGCTCGATATTTTGTTTTTTAAGGCTTGAAGCATGGACATCATCCAATGTTTGGATCAATGCTCACCTAATGGCTTACGCCAAGGCTGGAAATTTTGGCATGACGACGGGCTAAAGCCTGGTCCAAGCTTTTTCCAGTGGCCTTTTCCTACCAGGGTACCAGCAGCCTAATAATCCGAAATCATCAACCTAAATAAAATCTAATAATCAACGACAGGGACCTATTGATGCTCTAATGGTGCAAAACATGGACTTAATAAATTATATCAAAATTTGAAAATAATAAAAATAAAAAAGGTGATTTCTCTTCTTCCCTGCTTAAAAAATCCAATAGATTCTTATAGATGTATGTATGAGGTCCTCTATATACTTTAGCACTTCTCATAGAACTCATTCATTCTTATAAAATTTCTATAGGAATTTATGAGAACCTAATAGATTCTATGAGATATTATAAACAGGGATGAAACACCTACAATCTAAAAATAAATCACACGGTAAGAAATGCATGGTGTTCAACACCATGCTGATACGGTCTCAAGATAAATACGAAAACAGTATGTGAGATATTCCAAGACAGTATTGTAACGAGTCCCAGGAGTATAGCGTTATTTACTATACTGTTTAGTACTGGAGCTGTTGTATTGCTCACACGTATGCATAGCAGGCACGGCGAAACAGCATAGCCCTGAGACCCATACTATTATGCCGAGGGCCCAATGCTACTAGTTTTTCCCGCCGTAATTTTTGGCGTGTCAATTAATGTATACTATCGTATTACCGCCAAAACTATATAAATGTCGTTAGACGAGGTTTATCTGTCAGAAGCATTGTGGATACGGCAACGCAGTATGGGCCTGACGGCCATACTGACATTGCGGCGTCCGTGACAACTATCACCAATGTTACTATTCCCGCAATAGTTGAATCATCTCTGCATACAATTTTACAACGTATAAAAATCTTCGATACCGAACAGTAAGGCGGTCACGCCCATACTGGCATAATGATATCCGCAAAATATTTCTTACCGTGTAGTGGAATTCACTGCGAACCAGTTGATAGTCACTATTTTTCCAGCTATAAGTATTCCACAAATTCAACCAGTCGTATACTTATAGCTGGTTCCTAGTGCATATTAACAAATTTGCTGTAAATTTCACTAATTCACTTTTTAAGAGTATGCATTTTAAATAGGGAAGGGGATCTCTCATGTGCCAGCTCAATTATTGACATATTTAGCTGAATGTTTTCAGGATTTCATTGTTTATTAAAGTATCTTTGAAGGTATATGTAAGTTGAAGATGATGAAAAAAAGAATTCTGGTGAAGTTTGGGCTCTTAATATTAATATTAAGAAGTGTCTCTTTGTGATTTTTGATTTCTCATTCAAATAAAATGGAGAAAAAAAAATTTTTAGTGAATATTATACCTCGTCAATGGCTTATTGTACAGACGCTCTACAAAAAAGTCACTTATCGGTCTTTGATGAATTCATATGTTCAAAAGTTATCGTAACTTGAAGTCAAATTGATTATAAAAATAATGGTTCACTTAAATTTTTATATTTTTATTAAAAATTAAAAGAATCAGCTCGATCAATTGATTTCAAAATCTAATCAACTTTATAACTCACTGAAACGCGTTGATTGCTGCCTCAATCATCTCAAGTGGTTAATTCGTCCAAGAGATATCGTTGACGAAAGAAATAGTAAAAAACGTTTTTTCGCAAATATCTTTAAAACGACTGAACCTATCATTCCCAAAATTTTATCAGCTCTAGAATTCAAGAAAGTGCGCCGATTGCCGCATTAAACATTAAAATCAGTTAATTAGTTCAAAAGATATCGATGACGAAACGTTTAAAAAATAACATTTATGGAATTTTTCCAGGAAAAATAATAATATAAAGTGATAAAATGTGGTCAAAATCATACCAATACTTTTTGTCTTTATGGTCTCTTTTGATTACCACATAATGAAAAGCAACTCGTTTTTTAATTTAAATAATATAATCAAAAATAAATTGAAAATACAGCGTTTTCAACATTTTTTTCAGATATTTTATATATTAACGCTCTGATCCGAGCCGAAAGTTAATTAAATCCTTATTTCGAACACTTAAATTGATTTCTGGCTGAATACATGTCTTGAATTGAACATAATTATAAATAAAAATTTCAAAAACGCTTGTTCGTTAATTATTTACGATTCTTAAAGTTTAAAACTTCAACATAAAACGTAACTTGTTTGAGGTTTAAAATCTCATTAAAAAATTATTTCTTTCTAAAGTATTATCGAGATCGAAGAGCTGGAAATTGTATCCACAATAATATTTTCGAGGTCAAGAAGCTCAAAATCAGCGTTAAGTTTTGAGGCTGACCCACAGGGCCAATCTTTGCCTAGATCTTTACTGTCCCATGTTATTTAAATTGGAAATCAAAAATTACAAAGAGGCATCTGTTACTATTAACATTAATAGCTCAAACTTCACCAGAGTTTCTTTTTCATAAAAAAAAATATTTTTTTTTTGCCCAACACCAATGTATATATATATATATATATATATATATTAGGAGGCTTCGGTTGAAACGACTATTTTTTTTTCTAGTTCATCGACGGAATAATGTTCTAAACATGTAAAAAAAAATCTCACTAAAGATGAACTCTTAATTTTAATTTTAAGTACTCGCTAGATGAATTTGAAATTTTCCCATTTGATTAACATGTAAATTTCGATTTTTTTTTTCAATTATCTATAGCTCCGCGGTATCGCAAGATATTAAGTCGCTGTAAGGCGGAAATAACGGAGGCATTCTTCCTCTTTAAAAGTGCTTGTAGCTAATTTACGTTTTGTAATCAGCCTCACTGGTTAAAAAATCTTAAAGCCAATTTTTTCTCAAATTTCATGGTTTTTAAACATTTTACTCACAAACCACTAACTTTAGAAAAAAATTGTACAGGACTTTTTTTTATAGAGAATTTTATTCCCTACAAAAAAAATTAAATTGAGCCTTTACCATAGAGCTAGTAGTTTCCGAGATAAATCTAATTAAATATCTCAAAATTTGAGATATCGCTGTTTTATCCGAGATTTCAGTACTTTTTTATGAAATTATGGCTGTAGAAACATAACATGTATCAGAGTAAAATATGAAAATACATATTACAAATTTATATGTAATTATAAAAAGTATAAAAGAATTATCTTTGTACTGAGAGAGGTAGTAATTGATAAAACTTCGGATGGTCAAGGGTGCTTTGAGTGAGAGAACGTGTCGAGAGTGGTTTCAAAAGTTTAAAAACGGTGATTTCGACGTAGAAGACAAAGATCGCAGTGGAAGGCCAAAAATTTACGAGGATGCAGAATTGGAGGAATTATTGGAGGAAGATTCATTTCAAACACAAAAAGAACTTGCTCTAACATTAGAAGTCACTCAGCAAGTAGTCTCACATCGTTTAAAATCATTAGGAATGATTCATAAACAAGGAAATTGGGTTCCGTACGAATTAAAGCCGAGAGATATTAAACGCCGATTATGCTTAAGTGAAATGCTGCTAGCTAGACATAAAAAAAGGGTTTTTTACATCGTATCATAACTGGTGATGAGAAGTGGATACATTATGACAATCCAAAAAGAAGAAAATCATGGGGATTACCTGGCCACGCGTCGACATCAACAGCAAAACCGAATATTCACGGAAAAAAACTTATGCTGTGTATTTGGCGAGATTAGCTAGGTGTAGTGTATTATGAGTTGCTTTATCCGAGCGAAACAATTACTAGAGCCCTCTATCGAACACAATTGATGAGATTGAGCCGAGCTCTGAAGGAAAAACGCCCTCAATACTATTCTAGACACGAAAAAATTATTCTTCTGCATGACAATGCTCGTCCACATGTTGCGGCTCCCGTGAAAAAGTACTTGGAAACACTTGATTGGGAAGTGTTACCCCACCCGCCGTATTCACCAGACATTGCACCGTCCGATTATCTCCTGTTTCAGTCCATGGCACGTGCTCTGACGGCGCAGCGGTTCACATCTTATGAGGATACCAAAAATTGGGTTGATTCGTAGATAGCCTCAAAAGACAAGGAGTTCTTCAGACGTGGGATTCGAATGCTGCCTGAGAGATGAGAAAAAGTGGTTGCAAGTGATGGGCAATATTTTAAATAAATTTATATTACCGTTCTTCTATAATAAATATTTAATTTGTGTTAAAAAACGACGGAAACTTATTTGTAACCCTAATATAACTACATATAAGTTTATATCAGCCATGTCTAATCTTATCTAATTATATATATATATTTAGATCTGGTCAAATATAGGCTTATATATGATTATACCCAGCCATTATCAGCCAGGTCTTATCAAATCTAGTTACATATAAACTCATATATAGTTAGATCTGATTATATATAGATTTCTATATGATTACACCTAGGCTTATATAATTATATATGATCTCATACATAACTATATATACTCATATATAATTAATAAAATCATTATTCATCTGGGCTGGATTAAATGTATCCTATGCTCTTTGGGTCAAGAAACATAAACAGAGTTAATTAGTTTTATTATAATAATTTATTTATTTTGGTTTTTTGTTTCAATAATTATGAGAACCAATACCATAATTATGAAAATTTTATTCTGATATAATGGGTGATATTTTACACTCCATACTAGTCGTTTCTAATATTTTATAGGATTAGGGCTGCACTCAAGATCGAGATTATATTGATCTTGTCTTGATCTCGTCTTGACTTATCAATTATCGAAATAGTTTCATAGCTCGAGGAGCTCGAGGAGCTTGAAAACATTATTTTCAATACAATTTGGAGCTCTTCAAGTTCAACAGTATTTATATCGCATATTCCTTTGCGAAAATTCAAGTAATAAACAATAGCAAAAATCTAGGCAACGGTTGGCCTTTCGGGTCAGCCCCAAAATAGTATTTTGAAAATACTATTGAAGCTCATCGTTTATTTTAAAAAAGCATAAAGAATTTAATAACAAATTCAAGACATTTTTTTAAATTATTCCAATTATAAAATCCAAACCAATGAAATATAATTGTGTAAACTATTTCAAATAGACCAAGACAAGACCTTGACAAGACAAGACAAGATGATATTAAGAATTGACTGATTTTCGAGATCAATATTAGACTCACATTTTGAGTTCGAGATCGAGACAAGAAGGAAAGTGTCAAGATCGAGACAAAATCGTTCTAATCTTGTCTTGCCTCGGCTCGAGTTAAGCCCTATGTAAGAGAGAATTTCAAGATCATTATCGTCATGTTTTTCATATTTTACTTTTCGTTTTTCGAAAAAATATTTAACTCAAACTTACCTTTACATCGTTATTATAAACTAAAATAAATTTGTTAGTTACTTATTGAGGTTAACCTGTATAAATTTCAATATTAAATAATATTATATGTAAAAATATAAAATTACAATTTTTCAGAGATGATATTTACCTGCACGGCATGAATGTCAGAAAGTCATCTTATTGGTATCATAAAGTTATTTAAATAAATTTTGTTATTTTTTAGATATCAAAAAGATATCTTTCTGACATTCATGCCGATCGGGTAATAAAGTAATAAATAATGTGATTATATGATAATATGATTATTAAACCTTTATCATTTATTAACGAAATTGATATAAATTAATAATAAATAACAGAGAAAGTTAAAAAAAAATCATTTTCAATTTGGATAACAAAAAAGGTTTACTTGAACCTATAAAAAATTTCTTGAACCAAGAAAATTTGTAGGAAGACGGAAATTATCTTAGGCACAATTAATATTTTCATGGGAAAAAAGAACTTGAACTAAATAAAAACGTGTTAAAATTGTTTCTTGCCTGAAAAAAAATTTTCTGTCTCTAAATTTCTTGAATCAAAAATTTTTTTGTCATTAACTCAAGTAAATTTTTTTTCTATTTAATGATGACTATAGTAATGACAATAAAAGCAATTTCGCCAATTATAAATATGAACTTTTCGTTCATGCGATTACATCTCTAAGTAATTGTTCAATTATTTTTAAATATTCATTTTCTTTCAGAAAAGTTTTGGCTTTGTCAAGTCGCGTCATGTCGTCGATGAAGTATTCAGTCATCAAGTCTTTTAAATCTGTTAAGTGTTTCGTTCCAACGTTGTTATTAGAGTTATCTTTTTCTTTTACCAATTGCTCATCCAATTTTTTATTTGTGCTGTTGATCTTTAGTACTTCTCCGTTCCGTTCATCATCATCATCATTGTCTGCTATGTCACTGACTGATGTTTCTTCTATTCCAAATTTGCCAGGCTCACTCATAGTTTGATCAGAATTTTGTTCAATTACGTCAGTTTGATTAATTGTGCTATTATCGACTATTTCAAAGTCATTATTTTCTGATTCTAATGATAATATAGACTCATTGTCAATAGAATCAGGAAAGTTAAGATAATCAATTTTAATAATTTCTCTCGCACAATTGTTTAGCAACAATAACTTTTCTTTCACTGTTTCAGGATTTTTCATAATATTTCGGCTTATCTTTACCCATAATTTATCGGCTGCTCTTTCTTCAATAGTTTTTACCATTTTTAGGTTTCGTTTTGTCTTCTTTAATGTCCATTTAGTTTTTTTTGCTTGTCCAGGAGTTCTATATCTATTAACCCAAGTTTGATCACATTGTCTCTAAAACGGGAGAAAACACTGTCAAATTTATAACTTCCCGCTTTGACAATACATAATTTTCAAAAATAGGAAGTAATCAATTTCTGTACGATTTTGGAAATGTGAGTTTTCATCAGATCTACACATTTGAAGGACCCAAAAAGCCGTTCTGACTATTCCCAGCTGGACATTCGGCCGGGCGCGTGTATGTATGTATGTATGTATGTAAATCAAATTTTATCGTACGTTATCTTTAGAATGAATCAACCGAATGAGGTGAGCGACACGGCGTTCGAAACCCTGATTAAAAAAAATGATTTGCTCCATGTTAAGTGTATATCTATATATTAGTCGATTCAAATTGTTTTGAATTATTCCAAATTATTTTTTTCCATCAGGAAAGTGTTTAAATTAGATAAACAAAAGTTTAAACTTTTGTATGCATTTTAACAAAGAAATATGAATCTCTAAAAAGTAAATTTTTTAGTAAAAAATTGGATAAAAGTCATAAAATTGCATATTCTTGAGATTTACATGCTATGTGCGATAGCTAAAATTCTTATGTAATTTTCTGTGTATAGATATTCGTAAGTGCTCGCAGTAAAAATTAAAATTATTAATAATAGAATTTCAGGTCTTAAGATAGAATATGTAATAAGAATCAGGTGAAAAGACCATCAAAAAATGTGTTAAAATTTATTGATGGTCTTTTCACCTGATTCTTATTACATATTAAAATTATTTATTATTTACCTTAGCTGGCTGATGGTTATGCTCATGAATCCATGTTGTGATAATAAACTTTCTGGATTTCGGCTGCAGCCTACCAATCAGTTTCACGGGACAGTCAATCCTATGTTTAGTCAAAGAAACATAATTAATAATCCTATCAATACTTATTCATACTAATCTATCGCTAATGAACTTTTCAAGAAAAAATATAAATATAGTAATAGAAATTGCCATTATTTTAAGATAAACTTATTGAATATAATTTAATTAATAATTTTTATGATTAAACGGATTTTTAAAATACTTTAAAGTTCAACGATTTTTTTTTTAATTCAAGTAAAAGCTATTGCTAATTAACAAAATCGGAGAAAAAAATGTTTTTGACATGTTTTATGATCATTCAAAAGAATCTTTAGTGAAAGTATGAAATTTAAAAATATAAAAATAAAAAATAAAACAGAAATAAGAAAAAAATAAATAACAAAGTTTCAGTGTTATTAAAAGAAAAAAAAATGGCTTACTCTGAATGCCGGGATGCTGATTTTTTTTTGTTTTCAAATACGCATTGTAAATACATTTCAGACATACTAATAGCACCAAAATTTTTCGATTTGCCGATTTTATATCGAAAATTTTTTATCGTTCTAGTCTCGTATGATGCAAACTCAAATCCAGTTTCTTTCTCATAGTGGTCAATATCTTTCAAAAAATCTTTCGTATTTGTATAATTTTTTGTAAGTGAAAATTAATCCGCCATTTCTAAATCACTGGAATAAAATAGATTTGTAAATATTTATAATGTATAAATATTTTGAACGTATAAGAATAATAACAAATTGATGTTTGTTAAAAATAAAAAAAAATTTCAGATGTAATATTGGTAAAAATTTTGTGTTACTAATGCGGCTGGAAAAATGTTTACAGCTACACGTTCAAGAATAAATGTATGCACATACAGGACACATTTTTGTAGAGGCAATATAATTTTTTGATGTTAGAAACAGGGATATTATATCGCTGCAACATAAAAAGTCATAACAGCACCATGATTGACTTTTTCCAGCAACAGAAGTGACTTGCGGGAGTGAGATATTATTATAATTTTTATTATCATTAAGATTATGATTCTAGAATATTAGCTAACCGTTAGAAAAAAAACAAGGGGTAAAAAATATGCAAGATTTTTAAATTTCAGAATATGTAAGTAAAATTTGAAAAAGATATTCATGTGAGAACAGTTACAACGATAGGAAAAATGAGTTTATAACGAAAAGTATCGATAGTAAAAATGTAATTAATTAAAAAAGAGATAATAAAAAGTTAATACTTACGTGTGGCTTCATAAAATTACATGTCACTCACTGTTAAGTTTTTAGGTTTAGATAAACTAATGACGGCACTAACGCTTGACAATCACCAACTTCAAAGTATCAACAAACATCGAAATGATTATATTTGAAAATTAGTAATTTTTTTTTTTATTTTAATTTTTTTTTTTAATATTTAAAGTTTTCTATACAATAACTAAAATTACAAAAGCAGTGATCGTATACTGTCGACTTCATTTTTATAAATAAAAACATGGTACGTTACATTAGATTGGTTGAATAATTATCTTTACTGAGTAAATTTTTAGATAATATTAAGGGAAATAAAAGCTAATTGAAGAAAATGAAATAAAAAAAAATAGTACACTGTTAAAACGTGACATAGCGCCATGATTAACTATATGGCAAAGTATTCCTACATTAGGCCATTTCTCCATTTGTATGGGCTTATTACACTTATAAACTTCCAGAAAATAGTTACAAAATTTTTTGAAGTTATAATGAAAGCATGAACACAGCTCGTTTTATAATAAACCGGCGCTTGTAAAATTCTGTAAGTAATTATATGGCAAATTACTACAACACGAGGCCATTTTTTGCGTGTATGAGCTTCAAAAATGTTACAAACTTCCAGAAAAGAGTGAAAAAATATTTCACTTAACTTCCGAAGCATATAACACTACTCACTTTATATTGAACGATAGTAAGAACATAGCAAAGCACTATTACATTAGGACATGATTTTAAATGTATGTGCTTCATACAGTCATAAATTTAAAGAAAATAGTCAAAGAATTTTAAGAATATAAACCAATGGATTGGAGTCCACTCGTCTTATACTAAACAGGCCCTTGTATAGTGCTATTATTAATTATATAGCAATGTACTTTTACGCTAGGCCATTCCTTTACATGCATAGACTCTATACGGTCATATACTTCTGAAAATAGTGACTGAATTTTTTACTATTTACCACAGCTATTAAGATTACCCGTTTTATAGTAAACGGGCATTTGTGAAGTGCAATTATTAATTATATGGCAATGTACTTGTAGACTAGGCAATTTTTTTTACATGTAGGGGCTTCAAAGGATCATATACTTCAAATAAAAAGTAACAAAATTTTTTACTATCTACAGAAACCGTTGAGACTACCCGTTTTATAGTGAACGGGCACTTGTAAGGCGTAATTATTATTTATATGGCAACGTACTCCTAGACTAGGCCATTGTGTTACGTATATGGGCTTTATACGTCTATATAGTTGTAAAAAATGATCAGAGAATTTTTTACTATCTACCACAGCTATTAAGACTACCCGTTTTATAGTAAACGGGCACTTGTGAGGTGCAATTATTAATTATACGGCAACGTACTTTTACGCTAGGCCATTTATTTACATGTCTAAGCGATAGACAGTCATATACTTCTGAAAAATAAGCACAGAATTTTATCACTAGCTACTACAGTGGTTAAGACTATCCGTTTTATACTAAATGGGCACTAGTATAGTGCTATTATTAATTATATGGCAAGGTACTTTTACGCTAGGCTATTCTTTTACATGTATGGGCCCTCTACGGTCATATACACTAGTCCCAAAAATTAAGGGATATAAAAAAAATTCGAAATTTTTGAGTGATTTTCAACATGCTGTAACTCGGTGAAAAATGGTCATAGAAATAAAATAAAAAAAGCAAATTGTAGCCTTAAGTTTCTAGTTTTTAGATTTGGACCTTAAACTTTTTTATCATACACGGTTCCGGAGTAATCTTAGGAAAACCGACGAAAAAAATTTTTTTTAATTTTTGCTCCTCTTCCAACAGGTCTATGGGCTTCAATAATTTTTTTTGGACAATCTGAACTTATGACTTTTTTAGAGAATTTTTCGCCCTTTAATTTGGCGGCCTTAAAAAGTCTCGACGACAATTTGGTGCCGAGTTATCATTGATCAAAGCAAAAAAGTCCATTTTGGCTTTGATAATCAATAACTCCGGACGTATTGGTCGTACAGAGAATGGAAGTAGGGTTTTCAAAACTGAAAAACATTCTCTACAAGAGAAAATTAGTGGCTTCTGATAAAAAAATTTTTTTTTGAAGCGATAATGTTTATTAAAAAACAGGTCAAAATTCGCATATTTAAGGATATTCGGGACTCTTGCTATAACTGGATATAACGAATAAACAAAGGATATTGTCGTTTTTTTTTCAACCTCAAAGTGTCCGAAAAAAACCCTAAAAATTTTAAAGCGCTGCGATTTTTCTTTCTTAGTGTCCCGAAGCTTTAAATTTATCGATTTTGCCAAAAATCACCATAATTGGTAGTTTCTCAGTTTTTGGTTATTTTTTCAATTTCAAGATGTTTTTTTCACCAGCAATCTTGATTTATTTGATCAAAAAGATTGATTATCGAAAAAAATTGAAAAAAAAAAATTTTTTTTTCAAAATATTTTTTTTCGTTACATCCGCAATAATTTATCATTGTGTTACGTTTTGGAAATTCTCCAGATTAATTTAATTATTTAATAATCATTTTTAGTGTTTATAAACAATGGTCACTGATCCTGGTCACAGCACCACTGTTACATACTGGAAAATTTTCAATATTAATTAAAATAGTTTTAATTATTTAATTTTCGATTAATGTCCAGGTTTGGCCTCGTTAGAGTGTCTATAGACCCCTGGTGAGCCGTGGTCGTCGATTATTTTATAAATTATTATTTTATTTAATTTTCGCGATGTAAAGTGTAGTATCGCGCGACCCGGTCTCCATATTGTTTATTAGGATGTGAGATTTGGATGATCCTGGACAGCCGGTATCAGCGCCCAATATTTAATTGATGATTTTTGAATTATTGGGCTGCCGGTAGCAGCGCCCAATATAACCATGAAGTCGTAGGGTATTGGGCTGCCTAATGGCAGCCCACAATAAGGTTGAATTAATTTAGGATTAATTATAATTTATTAATTATGGCTGGAGAGCAGAGGTTTGAGCTCCATGAGCTCTCTCGTAAGACTGACTATTTAGTCATTATAAAAAATATAATCGAGTCAACAGAGTTGACAAAATGTTGACGCTGCATCTCAGGTTCCCTGTGAGAGAATCGTCGTGGCCCGTGTCTCATGCATCGTCATCTGTTTTGACTACCCGCGAGCCACGGCGACTCTCTTATCATAACCGATTTCCGTTACATTGTATAAAATTATTTAATTAAAAATAAATAATTTAATTTAATTAATAAAATATTACGGGAACGTAACAATTGTCAAAAAAAATTCATCAATTTTTTTTTACGGCCGGCAAGCGTAAATCCGACCAAGCAACCTCCATGTGGTACGCTTTGGATAACGCTAATAGTGGCGGTAAAAAAAAAAATTGAATTTTTCTTGACAATGATAAATCATTGCGGATGTAACGAAAAAAAAAATTCTTTTTTTCAATTTTTTTCGATAATCAATTTTTTTGATCGAAGAAATTAAGATTGTTGGTGAAAAAAATATTTTGCAATTGAAAAAATAACCAAAAACTGAGAAACTACCAATTATGGTGATTTTTGGCAAAATCGATAAATTTAAAGCTTCGGGACACTAAGAAAGAAAAATCGCAGCGCTTTAAAATTTTTAGGGTTTTTTTCGGACACTTTGAGGTTGAAAAAAAAACGACAATATCCTTTGTTTATTCGTTATATCCAGTTATAGCAAGAGTCCCGAATATCCTTAAATATGCGAATTTTGACCTGTTTTTTAATAAACATTATCGCTTCAAAAAAAAATTTTTTTATCAGAAGCCACTAATTTTCTCTTGTAGAGAATGTTTTTCAGTTTTAAAAACCCTACTTCCATTCTCTGTACGACCAATACGTCCGGAGTTATTGATTATCAAAGCCAAAATGGACTTTTTTGCTTTGATCAATGATAACTCGGCACCAAATTGTCGTCGAGACTTTTTAAGGCCGCCAAATTAAAGGGCGAAAAATTCTCTAAAAAAGTCATAAGTTCAGATTGTCCAAAAAAAATTATTGAAGCCCATAGACCTGTTGGAAGAGGAGCAAAAATTAAAAAAAATTTTTTTCGTCGGTTTTCCTAAGATTACTCCGGAACCGTGTATGATAAAAAAGTTTAAGGTCCAAATCTAAAAACTAGAAACTTAAGGCTACAATTTGCTTTTCTTATTTTTTTTCTATGACCATTTTTCACCGAGTTACAGCATGTTGAAAATCTCCCAAAAATTCCGAATTTTTGTTCTATCCGTTAATTTCTGGGACTAGTTTACTTGTAAAAAAAAACAAAAAAAAACTGAATTTTATCTATGTCTACCACAGCAGTTTAGACTACCTGTTTTAAAGGAAACGGGCACATGTAAGGTGCAATTATTAATCATATGGCAACGTCCTCCTAGACTAGGCCACTTTTTATACACGTGTGGGATTTGCACTGTCATATACTTCAAAAATATCGTCACAGAATTTTTTTAATATCTACCACAGCTGTTAAGACTATTCGTTATATACTAAACAGGCTCTTGTATATTGCTATTAAGGATGATATTGCGATGTATTACTAGACTAGGCCATTTTCATGCATGTCTGTATTATTGTCAGTCATATACTTCTGAAAAATAGTTACAGACTTTTTTTACTATTTACTGCAGCAGTTTGGACTACCCGTTTTATAGCAAACGGGCAATTTCAACGTGCCATTATTAATTATATGGTAACGTATTCCTAGACGGGTGTTTCTTCACATGTCTGGGCGTTATTCAGTCATATACTTTAAAGAAATGAGCACAGAATTTTATCACTAACTACCACAGCAGTTTAGACTACGTTTCATAGTAAATGGGCACGTGTAAGGTGCAATTATTAATCACATGGCAACGTACTCCTAGAATAGGTCATTTTTATGCACGTGTGGGCTTAACACTGTTACATACTTCTAAAAAATGATCACAGAATTTTTTACTATCTACCACAGCTATTGAGACTACTCGTTTTATAGTTAACAGGCACTTGTGAGGTGCAATTATTAATTATACGGCAACGTACTTTTACGCTAGGCCATTTATTAACATGGGTGGGCTTTATACAGTCGTATATTTGAAAAAAAAAGTCACTAAATTTAATCACTATCTACCCCAGTGGTTAAGACAACCCGTTTCGTACTGAACGGGCACTTGTATAGTGCTATTAATAACTATATGGGAACGTACTCCTAGAAAAGGTCATTTTTTATGCACGTGTGGGCTTAACACTGTTATATACTTCTAAAAAATAGTCACCGAATTTATTATCAATCTACGACAGCTGTTTTGACCACCCATTTTATAGTAAACGGGCACATAAGGCGCAATTATGAATTATATGGAAACGCACTCTTACCCAAGGCTATTTTTTTACATGTATGGACTCTATACGGTCATATACTTAAGAAAAGTAATTACAGAATTTTATCACTCGCTACTACAGTGGTTTTGACTACCCGTTTTATGGTAAACCGGCACTGTTAAGGTACAATTATTAATTATATGGCAAGGTTAAATTTTTTAATTTACTTCGAAAGCATTAAACACTACCCGTTTTATGCTGAATGGGCACTGATATAGACAGATTCTTTACTATTTTTTAAATTTATACTATAAAAGGTCATTCCTTGCGTATAATTTAAAAAAGGGTAACATTTCGATTTTGGGCCTTAAAGTCTCAGAATAGTTATTAATATTTTATTGCTTTCATGGATAATAATTATTTAAATAACAATTAGATCTATATTTGCAATCAGTAATAATATTCTCTGTTTAAAAACAGTTTTCGGCCTTAGCAGTTCTACTTTCGGTATTATTATTTTTTTCTCATCATCATGACTATTATTTGTTTGAATATTAATTTTTTTCTATTCCTTAATTTTGAAGTAAGTGCGTAGTAAATATTATGGGCTTCAGGGGCCGTATTCTCGGTCTTATATTTTCTCGGCTCTCTGACAAAAAATTAACCAGACTACAACTAATTTATATATAACTCATGAATAACTCATGAAAGTTTAACCCCTATATACATACATACTGAGCTTGTGGTCTTGACTCAGCACCGTACATCGTTGTGGATGGTGCACTACGACAAAAAAAAATCCCGGACAGAAATTTAGCATATACTATTCAACTGCATTTATAAATTTGATTACCCATTTTACTCTAAACGGGCAATGAAAGTTTAGCCCCTACATACATACATACTGAGCATTCGGTCTTGACTCAGCACCGTACTTCGATGTGGATGGTGCTCTAGGACAAAAAAAAATCCCGGACAGAAATTCACCATGGAATATTCAAATGCATTTATAAATTTGATTATCCGATATACTCTAAACAGGCAATGGAAGTTTAGCCCCTATATACATATATACTGATCTTGCGGTCTTGACTAAGCACCGTACTTCGTTGTGGATGGTGCTCTAGGACAAAAAAAAATCCCACACAGAAATTAACCATGGACTATTCAACTTCATTTATAAATTCGATTACCCGTTTTACTCTAAACGGGCAATGAAAGTTTAGCCCCTACATACATACATACTGAGCTTGTGGTCTTGACTCAGCACCGTACTTCGTTGTGGATGGTGCTCTAGGACAAAAAATAATTCCGAACAGAAATTTACCATGGACTATTCAATTGCATTTACAGATTTGATTACCCGTTTCATGCTAAACGGTCAATGAAAGTTTATCCCCTATATACATATATACTGAGCTTGCGGTCTTGACTCAGCACCGTACTTTGTTGTGGATGGTGCGCTAGGCCTAAAAATAAATCCCACACAGAAATTTACCATGGACTATTCGATTGCATTTATATAATTGATTTTCCGTTTTATGCTAAACGGGCAATGAAAGTTTAGCCCCTATATACATATATACTGAGCTTGTGGTCTTGATTCAGCACCGTACATCGTTGTGGATAGTGCTCTAGGATCGAAAAAAAAATCCCACACAAGAATTTAACATAACCTATTCAATTGCATTTATAAATTTGATTAACCGTTTTACTCTAAACGGGCAATGAAAGTTTAGCCCCTATATACATATATACTGAGCTTGCGGTCTTGACTCAGCACCGTACTTCGTTGTGGATGGTGCTCTAAGCCCAAAAATAAATCCTACACAGAAATTTACGATGGACTATTCAATTGTATTTATATATTTGATTACCCGGTTTATGCTAAACGGGCAATAAAAGTTTAGCCCCTATATACTTATATACTGAGCTTTCGGTCTTGACTCAGCACCATACTTCGTTGTGGATGGTGCTCTAAGCTCAAAAATAAATCCCACACAGAAATTTAACATAAACTATTTAATTGCATTTATAAATTTGATTACCCGTTTCACGCTGAACGGGTAATGAAAGTTTATCCCATATATATACATATATAAGTAAACCAAGCTTGCGGTCTTGACTTATCACCACACACAGTCGTGGCTGACTGGAGGACTATTGCTGAATGATTTTCATGGCTAATTTAACTATAATTTCCTGAGGAATCATCTTTTAAAACAGCAGGTGTTTTGGCCTAGTTCACTCCTATATTTTATGGCAATTTAATAATTCCAAAATCTGGGTTCAGTTTTTATTCGACGTAATCAATTAATTCCTGTAGATTCGCTTAGAATATACCTGGGGCGACTGATTATGCATTTTATCAATTGTCTATGATGACTTAGTTGATTCGATCATTCTGTCCTCGAAGAAGTATTAAAAATCATCCAGATAATACCTTTTGCACTATTTCGTAACTTTAGTCAAAAATTTTTACCTAATGGACATTCTATTTTTAATGTCATACAATTCTACAAAGTAGTACCGGAAAAAATAATTAATTTATACTGAGTTCCATTACTCCCGGGTCATCCAGACGTCATAACGAGGGAAAAATTTAACAAGCAGTCTACTATGGGTATTTTTCTGCAAGTTACTTTATTTATTCTCAAATTACCACTATGATGCCATTTTTTAACTATATTCGAAACTTCTTTACCATTTCTTACAGACGGTAAAAGTTGCATTCAGGATTTTGGGCTTCGGGAGAATGAGCCTGTAGAATATTAACTTAAATTTAATTATATTAAATAATTATTTGTGCTGGATCGGGATGGTGGAAGAAATAATAATTCACTTATTTTGTGTATTGTCCATATTTAATAAAAATATATCACAGATAATAGCGTCGAGTACATAATTGAGCATGAGATTATTTACCAGAGCACATTCTTTCATGAAATAGATTTCATTTGAGTTTTTACAAAATTACACGGCACCATACACGTGAAGTAATAGTCATACATTGAGCGCAGAGACGAAATAATTTATAAACAATTGAGAATGCACAGATATAACAATTGTTGTATATTGAAAGTATCAATTATAATAAATTTGATGTGACATGTTACATGTACTTTTGAACCGAGCAAGAATTTATATAGAGACGAGTCGAGTGCATAGTCTTGTCGTAAACTGAATATTTGCAGCCACAAATAAAATGTGATATTTATTTTAGAGATTAGCTGCATAGCTGGATGGATTGAATGGTGACATCAACCACACCAGCTAGCATCGAGTTCAACTAGAATATTTTAGTGATGAGTAATAACTAAATGATAATTAGAATGTAACTTTGATTAAAGTATTGATTATTTGTGACTGCAAGTCATGTGATACCGAGTATGTATGTATCGATATATATATATATATATATATATATATATATATATATATATCTCACCGGAAGGTTAGCCTAGCACGCGGTCAACACAAAATGATCACAGAGTTTTTATAATAAATAAATAAAGGTTGACAAATATGAATGACAAAAAAAATACCTGATGAATCAGCGAGATGAACTAAACTGAATTGATCTCCTGATATTTATTAATTAGCACGATGTAGCTGGATTTATATTTTTATTGCCTTGTTAGTGAATAACGCGTGGTGTATTACAACATGTGTTGTAGAAAGTGGTGGTTGCCGCGTAGCTGGCTATCGAGTTGAAGCTCCGAGTAGCAGAGGGCGCGTCGATAGCAGCACTTCTAGTAGAGTAGAGCGTGGAGTTATCAACTGTTCTGGCGCGAACATTTGATAATTACGCAACAGAGCCTCACCCCTAAAATTGTGGCCTTAATACCATCTCAAGTCCTGTGAGAAGTTAAAGGTTGCAATTTATCATTGAATAAATTCATTTGCTTTCACCGGCCGGTAAGAGCAGTGAATTTGTATTTGCTTGGCTGGTTGAAGGTTGCTGCGTCACAAGTTCTTCGATAGAGTAAGTAGGTCTATGGGTCAGAGAAAAATGAGAACAGAGCCATCACAACACTTGCTACTTTCAAGGGTTTTCCTTCCTTATTGCTCTTGTAGATTTTCCTTTTCGGGAAAAGGATGGGACGTTGGGGCAAGCACGCTTGCTTCAAGTGGCCCCAATTAATCTTTCATCTTTTGCTGTTGTCTGGGACTGAGTCGTGTGTTGGTACATCTGGCAGGTTCGTTGACTGCCCATGAGGGTTTCCTAAGTGAATAGGGATACAAGGGAACGACTGAGGTCGTGTTTTATCCCTTAAACTATGTTCATTTTTTTATGGTTATTCTCACTTACAGCTAAGATTATATAAAAAAAAGAATTTTACATTATAATTGAATAATTATCAAGTGACTCATGGTTACTTGCGTTAATTATGAATATTATATAAAAGAAAAGCGATTAGGTATTGTTATGTATCGTGTTTTTTTTTTTTTTTTTTTTTTTTTTTTTTTTTTTTTTTTGAAACACATGTATAAATATACACGTGTGCACACCCGTGCATATGCACTTATACGCGTACATACACATAAGCATATAAATACACTTATATATATATATATATATATATATATATATATATATGTATATATATATATATATTTTATATTGTTTTTTTTTTTTTTTTTTTGTGTTTTCTTTTCGAAATCCTAGCACTAACTGTACCCATGGATATAGATATTTACATACATATATGTATACTAGGGTTGCGCAAAAAAACCGACTATTTTTTTCTTTTTCGATCTCGCATGAAAATTTGTTTGTTTACGATGTTTTAAGAAGCCTCTCCAAAAATCAGCTCGATAAAAAATTTTTAAGAGGTCGCTCACGAGTTTTTAAAATATCAAAAATGATTGAAATTTGGATTTTTGATTTAAAAAATTTTTTTTTTTCGTGGCAGCAATAGTTTATATTTGTAAAATCATGACTACGCTGAAAATTTAAACCCAAAATTCAAATATTTAAACCTCGCTCAAGGATTTTGAATGTTTCCGAGTGCTGTCATTTCGACGTTTTCGAGCGACCCTTGGATATTAATACTAAAGCTTCTTGATTTTTCCACCATCAATTTACATGACAATAAATGAAAATAAATCCCGAGAAATAAAAATAATAAGTTTTTTACATACTTATTTATTTTTTAATTCAATTTGTAGATTTTTTCGCATATTCAAGACTTACCAAATTTTATTGTTAAAGACTGTCCTGTATACTTTTGGTTCTACAAAAGTTATATTTTACTGAAATGACAATAATTGGGTTATAAAAAAATACAAAAACTAATTCAAACTATTAGTTACATATTATCAATAAATATTCAAAATTCTTGAGCGCCGTTTATATATTTGAATTTCGGGCTGAAATTTTCAGCATAGTCATGATTTTACAAATATAAACTATTGCTGCCACGAGAAAAAAAAAATTTTGAAATCAAAAATCCGAATTTCATTCATTTTTGATATTTTCAAAATTCGTGAGCGACCTCTTAAAAATTTTTTATCGAACTGATTTTTGGAGAGGCTTCTTAAAACATCGTAAACAAACAAATTTTCATGCAGGATCGAAAAAAAAAAAAAAATAGTCGGTTATTTTGCCCCACCCTAATGTATACATATACGTATACATTCTAACTTATATTAGATAATTGGTGCCGGGAAACTAAAAAAACGTAACTATGATTTTATATATATATATGTATATATATTCTTACAGAAATTTTTAGATATTTACGTTAAATTGCTAAAAATGAAGTTAATTCGAAACCAATGCAAGTTAATTTTAGATTTTATCCTATATTCTAATATGCTATCTAAAAAAAAAAGGAATTTAGCTGCCTTATTGTAGGGCTTAAGAATTATGTATATTATTACTATTATAACGTACATGTTATTATCTGAACAGAAGCAAGTTAAATAATGCTAAGGTTATATATATATATTCTTTTTTTATTTTTTTTATTTATATAAATATAAATACATACATGCATATATTTATATATATTTATATAATTATTGTAGTCTTATACTTAATTCATCTCTTAGGTAGTAACTTATCTCTGAATTACTTATATGCTCTTATACCTGTGCGTTTTAACTCTAATATTTTAACTTATATTATACTAAGTCACTGTTTTCCTTACAATATTTTTATGACGCTTACCCTTGCAGTTAACTTACAGTCAGATGATCGCTTATTCGTACTTCTTTGTCTGTGAAATTTCCTAACGTGAGAATACCTTCTGGGAGTTCGGCCTATGCCGTTTCATTTTTGGACTGGTTGATACCAATGCCACTTCCTTCTTTTCTTGTGATCACAATCCTTGCCTTCAATTGAACAAGGGGAACTAGGTGCCATGTCGTCATGGTACACTAGGTGTTCCGGTTGATTTTGAGGCATAGAATATGGATGATAACGAAGTCTTTGGTCATGGAAGTTTGAGGAAGTTGATGGCGATGGGTGTTGCAGGTCGAGGGGTGGATGACGTGTAATATCTTCTCTGTCATTGCTCCAAGATACGAGATCGTCAAGCAGCTGAGGAAATGAAAACGCTTCTTGTAAGTCGGTAGTAATAGATTCGAAAGGTTGTTTGTAATGATCGATGATTGTGTCCAGATAAATTTGTGTGCTTTCCTGATGGTAGAAATGTCCAACCATCATAAAGTTGATTAATCTGTAGGCACAGCTAATTGGGTAGCTGCGAGACAGATCAGGTTCTTCAGTTGACCAAGGTACTTCTTTAAATAGTCGCGGCAGGTCAAGGTTGGAGAGAGGGGGGACGAATTTAGCTCAAATTTTTCTATATTTGCGCTGTCTTCTTAAGTGGCGTTGACTGACACAGTAGTTTCTCATGATTTGCGTTCTGATATCCTCGTTTTGGGCTATGATCCATGCAGCTTGTATTTCTGCGTCATTAGGCTTGATATTATCGGTGGGTTTTATGAGTAAGGACCCATAAGGGATGCAGAAATCTGCTTCTAGGGTCCGTGGATTTGGATGATTCTTATATCGGTCACTGCGACGTAGACGTCTTAAGGCCCATAGGCACGTACGTTGATGCCAATGCTCTCGTATTACAATTTAAGAGACGAGGTAGATGAACAGCATATCCACACCAAGGGGACGAGTTCTCGAAGAGTACCCGGCTGTTGTCTCATGAGGCATGTTGTCCGTTTTATAAAAGAAAGGATTTTGACTGGTGATCCCGTACCCACTGTCTTATGCAGATGGCGTTAGTTAAAGCACAATAATAATTTTTCCTGAGTCCGTGGGTCGTGCAGGTAGTTGACGAGGTGCGGATTACGTCAAACTAAGGACACTTATAGTCTTCAATCTCTAAGCTTACAATGTCGCGATTCAGGATCTTTTGTAGATAAGTAGCTTTGATTGATCCTTTAGTGTAGATCTTCCTCGCGTTTTTAGCGTAGCTTTATATAACAAAGCTTCATATATTACAAAGTTGGGTTTGCATATATAGAGATTTCTTAATTCTTGACATTGCTTAAGTTCGTTTTCTTGAACTAACGTGTACCATTCATGATTCGAGGATATTAGGAAGGTGGCATATCCAGTTACGGTAACGCCTTCCCATTTACCATAAGCGTCGGAGTATGTCCTTCTATAACACCAGCCACCAGCCGTGAATAATCCTGCTAGTGTGACTGGGAATCTGGTCGTCGCATTTTTCTGAATACCTGCATGCGTTTCGTCTCGATATATGAAGAGTCCAGTTTTGTGGATTGTCTTGCAGGTTTCATGAGTTAACTCGTAAACAAATTCCATATTACTGGTTATTTTTCCGAATAGATGGTTAATGTCTCCGCAATGATAGATAGTACGCTCAATCGTAAGTTTGCATTGAATGATTTTAATGCTTGCAAAACTGGTAGATTGTAGTAGTTGAACTTGGGTGTCTTTTATTGTTGGCTTCTCGAAAGGTATGTTGCAATCTTTAATGTCTAGCAAGGATAATGAAGTGACATTTATTGACGGAGTCCCGCAGTCGTAAGCGATGAACCCGTGCGACAGTTGGATCGCTGATGTTAGCCAGAGAATAAATTTCGCAAGCTCCATAATATACAGTTGAGCTTACTTGTTTACCTGTAGTGATTCATTTAACTAAAACACAATGATTAGTAGGACAAATAGGGAGTGATAATTGTGTTAGTCAGATTGGGTATCAGTGCTAGAGTTAGTAGAGTTTCTAGTGTTACATATTTTTAACTTATCTATATGCTTAAGTGATCGTTTACCCTTTTCATCTTCTATTATAGCTGTGTTATTATCTAATAACTCAACTATCATATAAGGGCCTTTATAGTGTGAATCGAATTTACTTTTTCGTGGCTCTTTAATAGCGTAAACCTGATCTCCAACATTCACAGAACTGAGGTTCAAGTGAGCGTCATAGTAAGGTTTAGAACGATGTTTAGATTTAATTATACTAGAGGCCGCGAATTGTCTCATGTCATCCATACGGTTGACAAGATCATGTAAATACGAGCCATAAGACTCGGTTTTATCAGGTGGTGAAAAGGAACTAGGTATACGAGCTCTTTTACCGTATATAACTTCAAAAGGAGTAAAATTAGTTGATTCGTGTACCGAGGTATTGTACGAAAACATTGCGAAGGGAACGAGCTTGTCCCAATTATCGTATTTATTTACATAATGCTTAATAAATTCTGCTAACACGATGTGACTACGTTCTAGGGCTCTATTCGTTTGTGGATGATACCCTGAGGTAGTTACCTGTTTAATTTTGAAGATTTTAGCCAAATGATGAAATATTTTACCAACAAATGATCGACCTTGGTCGCTCAATATTATGCGGGGCGAACCAAACTGAATTATTACATTTCGTGCCAGTGCATCTGCAATAGTTTCAGCTTTTATGTTGAGAATTGGTACAGCTATACAATATTTTGTGAGATTATCTTGTATCGTCAAAATATGCATATAACCTGATGGTGTTAAAGGTAGTGGGCCAACTGTATCGATTGATATATTATCGAATGGTTCTGCCGGAGTATCAGTAATGATCATCGGTTCTTTAGTCTTGATTCGGACTAATTTTTGCTCTTGACAACTCCTGCAGGTTCGGATAAGTTCTGTGACGTCGTCTCGCATATTAGGCCAGTAGAAACGTTCACGGATTCTTCGATATGTTTTAGTGATGCCCTTATGACCACCAGTCAGACTTTCGTGATACTCTGCGATGATGTCTCGATGGACATCTTCGTCAGGCATTGTTACACTTCTACGACAAATAGTCAACGAACATTCACAGTCATTGAGGCAATCTTTGAGAAGGTCAGTGACGATTGATTGGCTCAATCCTTCTAACATATCTCCTGGCTTCGTGATTCGCAGTGTTTTTATGTTATAATGGCTTAATACATTTTTGACAGTTTTTAGTACATCTTTTAATTCTTGTATCGAAAATAAGTCAAAGTGATTCTTTTTCAATACTGCACTAAGAATTTTATGCTTACCGTGTGGTGTTACTAGTACTCGATTAATTGTAGGCTTTTTCAATTTTAAATTTTGAGGATCTATTTTGTCCGTTTCTATTAATAGTCGTGACGTAATAGTCGTAAATTCGCAATCAGCGGAAATAAAGTGTAAATAGTTGTCTCTGAAGAATTTCAGATTTTCGTTAGATGTATGTAGAGTTAGTTTACTCTCAATATTTTTCATTCCAGGATAAAACAATTCACAAGGGACAGTATCAGCTATGGATTTTCTTCGTATCGGTTGTGGTTGGGGTACTTCGATTTCTTCGTCCGTATCTGTACTTGAAGGGTTCTCGTTGACAGGTGTCAAATTAGCCCATCGTCTACTTTCAACTCCTAGCGGTCTTCTTTCGTCAATTTCTGATCCTGATGTTGATCCTTCAGAAATAACTGCAGGGGTTGATCATCCTACAGGATGCCAAAAAGTTATACCAGATGGTCTGCTGGACTGAGGTTCTGGCGCCTTAACAAGGACGTCTGGTCGTTGAGACTTATATAATGGATTTTCACCACGTCGATCCCAGTAGTAGTTTTCATTTTCTGAAGATGGTCCGGGTAACATTTCCACAACATTTTTAGGTAATGGTACTTGGGCCGGTCAGTTAATGAAGGAGTTTCTTCGTCCTCTTGATTATTTACATACGTCAGTTAATAATCAGTTGTTTGAGTTTTTGTGGATAATGGTCCTAGTTTATTACAACTTTTGGAAGGTGGAACACGATTAGTTGTGAGGCTAGGAAAGCACTACTCCTACCGTGAGCCACTGGTGGTACTGGAGCCGTGGTTTGAGTAGTCTGTGATTGTTTTGGAGGTCGACCAGGCTTACGTTTTTCTGATTGAGATGATGGTATTCGGGCAATTGTTTTTGCGCGCTGGATTGAAGGTGGGGGTGCTATTGAAGGGTTACTCGCTAATTTTCGCAACCTCACTCTCTCACATATAGTGCTAGCGTTTGCCATTGCCGCGTTTGTAGCAGATGATCGCAATCGCTCGAAATGTTTGGCAATTGGACTAGATTGTCTGGCAGCTGTTTCAGATTTGGTCGCAGGTAATATCATGACAACAGGATTTCTTGATAATGCATCTGCATTTAAATTCAATCGTCCTGTCTTCTAATAGAAAACATACTCATACTTTCTGAGTCTTGTTTTCCATCGGACCAATCGTTGAACAGGTGGCTTGACAGAGTCAATCCATTTTAATGGTTCATGATCACATACGAGAGTAAATCGTCGACCGTCTAAGTATGGTCGAAAATGTAGAATACAATAAATAACTGCTAAACACTCTTTCTCGGTTGTTGTATAATTTCTTTCTGCCGATTTGAGTAGTCTCGATAAGTATGCTATAGGTCTATCCTCGCCAATTTTTCCTTGACTTAGTACAGCGCCACTAGCGAGATCTGAAGCGTCAGTCGTAAGTATGAAAGGTTGAGAAAAATCAGGATATTGTAGAACTGGGGATGTGCATAATGCTTTTCGTAAGTCGTCGAAACTCTCTTGTTGAGCTGAGGTCCAGATGAACGGATTGTGTTTCTTCAGCAGTTCTGTTATCGGTTTCGCACGGCCCGAGAAATTTTCAATAAAACGGCGATAGTATCCGGCTAGGCCGTGGAACTGCCTGAAGTTAGTTACTGTCTTTGGTCTTGGAAACTTCTCGATAGCTTCTGTTTCCTTTGGATCTTGACGTACACCACCATTGCCAATGATATGACCAAGATATGCGACCTCGAGATTCGAAAATTCACATTTGTCAGATTGTAGGACTAGATGAGCTTGAAATAGTCTATTAAAAAGTCGTCGAACACGTTTGCCGTGCTCTTCGAGTGATGATGCAAAAATAACAACGTCATCGAGGTATACGAAGAGTTCAACGTCCTGTAGACCTAGAAGAACTCGGTCCATAAGTCGTTGGAAAGTAGCCGGAGCATATTTCAGTCCAAATGGCATTCTATTATATTCGTAGTGGCCATTAGGAGTACTGAATGCAGTTTTCTGCTGGTCTTTTGGATCCATTTTAATTTGATGGAAACCACTTGCTAAATCAAAAACTAAAAAATACTTAGCTCCTCCGAGTCTGTCAAGAATTTCGACTATGTTCGGAAGAGGATAAGCGTCGCCTATGGTTTTCTCGTTTAATTGGCGAAAATCGATCACCATACGCAAGCGCTTATTACCTTTAGAATCCGGTTCCTTTAGAACTATCCAAAGGGGCGAATTATATGGAGAAACAGATTTGGTTATTACGCCGTCATTCAGCAGCTTATTAACCTGTCGAGCAATTTCTTCTTTATGTACAGGTGGGAAACGATACTGTCTGACAGATATAGGAACTTAGTCAACAGTCGGAATAGAATGTGTCATCATTGTTGTAGCAGGGAGGTCGTCTCCAGGGAGGTGAAAAAGAAGCGGAAATTCTCTGATAAGTTCATGCATGTGCTCTCTTTCTAGTACGTTTAAATGATCAAGTCGGAGACTAACACATATTCGCTCAAATCTATCTTGATCAGTTTCTGGGACGTTACTTTCTTCGGAATCGTCAAAGAAATCTTCAGAGCTACCATCACATTCGAAGGGAATAATTTCTTGGGGAGGTATAATTAATTCTATATCATCTTCATAGGCATTAATTGCATGGACGTAGCAAGTATTATTTTTGTTAGTAACCATAACCTTATAAATGAAGATATTCTCACGAGTTTTAATACGGGGCAAAAATCCAGTTTTCAACTCTGTTTTAAAGAGTTTGATTGGAACTACCGTGCGAATTCATGCTTTTAATACAAGTATCGAGGGTTCGTCTTCTAATTGAAGTGTGGTTACTTGTGGTGTGTCAAATGGTCCACCGTTAGTATTTTCGAGCGGAATCGGATGTATAGGTTCGGATTCTGCGACTATAATATTATGATGAAAAGATATTTCGACCTTTTCATTTGTTAGAAAGTCAATACCAATTATTCCATCGGTTGGAATAGGTAGAGGATTCTCGAGAACGTGAAATTTTTTGGGATTTGAGAAGAATGTTATCTCTGTTGTACCCAAAGTATCAAGTCGATCCGTAGTAATCCCTTTTATTGATACAGAGTCCCAGGTATCGATTATCGTGTGAGGAGCCAGTGCGTCTTTTCTAATTACATTTATGTCAGCACCTGTATCAACTAGAAAACGAGCTCTGCCGTTTCGCAACTTAGGGGCTGTTAGAGTGACGACTGGTCCTCTACCCTGGACTTCACACTACATTATTAATTTTCGACTGTTAAAGATCTGATTGCTGGGGGACGCGCTCCCGTGGGGTTCGCGCTGTTTGGCGTCGCGTCGTTCCACCAAACCGCGTTGGAGTTTAAGGCTCCTTAGGAGGTGCAGGGGAATTTGGTCTCGAATTATTCTGTTGGTTTTGTGGATTACTGGTATTATTGTTATTCCCGTAATTATTTCTATTGTAATTATTATAACCATTGTTGTTATATCTCTGATGATTGTTATCATAATTGTTGCGATTATTGTAACAATTAGGTTTATTGTTATTGTAATTATTATTGGGGTTATTGTTAATGTAATTATTATTGAGGTTACTATGATTATTATCCTGAGGAGGATAATTTGTGTAGTACGATGCGTTATAAGAAACTGGTGGTGGATACGCTCCAGGAGGTGGGTATTGATATGGCATAGAAGGTAAATATGGCATTGGAGGGAAGTAGCCCGGTGAAGGATAATATGGATAGTAACTTCCAGGTGATCGACTTCGTGAACGATAAGGTGAATTACTACGCTCAGGATGGTTACGTTTATCACGTGGTGGTGTTGTGTCTCGCACCGGAGATCTACTTTACGAATTAGATCTGTTATTGTCTTCACGAACAAATCTGAACGGTATTGTATTTCGACGTTCTTCGTCTTGGAAACTGACTATTCGAGTTCGACGCGATAGATTGAGATTTGCGGATTCGGATTGCGCATAGGCTAAATAAATAGAGTTACGGTGAGAACTACCTCTCAGGTCTTCTTCGAGCCGTAATGCGATTTTATATGCATCGTCGAGTGTACCAGGATTTTGTACACTTCCTCCGTATATTAAATCGTCTGGTAGTCCGCGTTTAAAAGAGTGCTAAACCGTCTAACATTTTCTTTATTGCAGTTACTTCAGCGTCATTGTTAAAGCTTTCGTTCAATGCGGTTATTGCATTAGCGCGAATTTTCTGTATTCGAGTGTAGTAACTCAGGATTGATTCGTTTTGTTTAAGTCGAATAGCTTGAATATCTGCACAATATTGTGAGTACGTTTTCTTAGTGGCAAAATATTATTTAAGCGCGTCTCTAAGCGTGTTCATTGTATTAATTGTCTTATCCGCGATCGCGTCTCTAGCTGTTTCCTTGAGTTTAGATTTTACTCCGTTAAAATAAGTGTTTACGAGATTTTCTGGTACGATTGTAAGACCGTTTTTCACGTCTTGTAGAAATGCTTGTAATGGCATGTTCTTACCGTTAAAACTCGGGACTTGCATCAACGCTTGATGCAATGTCATACTTTTCCCGAGGGATGCGATCATTTGATCCGTGATATTTGCATGGCGGGTAATATTATTGACTTGCTGGTCCAGTTCATTATTGATGTCCCGTGGACCCAACCCATTATTGTTTTCTTGTGCAGGCAAATTATTATTGCCATTGTTTGGGGGCAAATTTTCATTGTTCAGTATGGGGTTCATTTGGATTATTTATGAGAGAAAGTTACAGGAGTAAGATATAGATAGTAAAAATGTGAATTCTAGTAGTACGAAGTTAGCAAGAAATTTATATCTGCAATAGTCAGACGCAAGTAATAAAAAAGGTTGCGCTGATCAAAACAAAAATTTATTTACCAATTGGTTTTCACCAAATTCAAATAGCCTTGTATTTAATTTATAATTGTTTATTGTAAAGTGAGTAGTGTTGAAGGTATGTTGCGTGTGAGCTTACAGCTTAATGTTCTTACTGCGTAACCGAACTTACCGTGCCTAGCTCAGCGTCTCTAGAAATTTAATAGAATGTTATAAAGGGTCTGGGTCGCTCAGTAAATGAATGACTATACGTGAATTATATGGATATTTGTTTATTGGGCGTCCCCAAAATATGGGAGTACCCAGAAAAGACCCTGAGAGTCTCTTTTACAAATCTAAAATAGTATAAATCATACGGATACGAATACAATATTTCTATAGCGGCATTAACGTATTCTTATAGTGATCTGTAATTATAGCGGTAAAATAAAAGGAGATGCAATATTTATGCGCAAGCAGACAACTATTCGAATCAGCTTAACTATGGTAACTAACTCTTTTCTGTAATTGCATCTTCTACCTCGAAAATATCACTCCGCCGTTCCCATGAAAACTCTTTCGTTGCTGCATAAGAAAATATCCCTCCGCAGTTTCCAACGGAACTCTTTTCTTCCCACAGTTAAACTACTGACCACACAAAACGTCTGCTCGTCACGTTGTATTATAAAAGTAGACTTTATGCGACTAATGTAATGCGATATCAATGTGCAGCTGTATAGCGCCTAATGAAATGCAATCAAATATATTACATACTAAATTTAGATTTATCTATTTATTATTTGTTAATTACTATTAGACGGATGGGTGTCAGCCCACCCGTCACACGCTCCCCCGGCTCGAAAAAGAAAGCCATTCTCCCGAATGGTAAAAGGGACAATCCTATTCACAGAGTAAGTTGCATGTGAACTCCCTGATATCACTCGAGATCACGATTCTCCTCCTCGATCAGTTTAAGCGCAAAATAATATTCAACTGCACAACAGTATACATGTTGCATACCTATATATATAAAAAAAAGGCCATTCGGCAGCCGAAGTGGAAGGTAGATTTTTCAATTAATTGATATAAAAAATAGTTTTATACATACATATCTTGTTAGTGTATAGTCATGATATGAAATTAGACTCGTTTTCTAGGAGTGAGGGTAAAAAAAGACAACGATTATTATTGATAGAGAACTTCAGATAGTTGATTTGTCATAACATTATACAGGTCATGTACCAAACTAACCTTCACATAAATAAAGTATTGAAAATTTAATTAGTATGAGATCATAATTGTAATCGCTGTTACCATGTTATGTAACAAGCCCAGTTAAAATAACAGTAATACTTTTATTTAAAATATAAAATAGCTGTGAAATTAACAGGTTATTTTGTTTACAATAAAATACACGTGACAAA
The DNA here is from genome assembly GCA_964016945.1 of Microplitis deprimator. Lineage (NCBI taxonomy): Eukaryota > Metazoa > Arthropoda > Insecta > Hymenoptera > Braconidae > Microplitis > Microplitis deprimator. Next base: position 4,745,866 of record OZ024714.1, on the reverse strand, counting down.
ATTGTATTATAATGGGAAATTCATAAGTTATGTGGAATGAAAACCATATTTTCAACATTTTTGATTTCATTAAAAAGTTCAAGGGTATCAAATTATTGGAAGAAATAGTCAAAACATAAAGCTTAAGGTCATTAATGCGAGATTATTAGTCAAGCTTTTAGATACTTTTTACGGAATTTGTGTATAAATATTAGTTTTGAAGTTATATGAGCTTTAGCGTTGATTAAAAACTGATTTTTACGAAAAATCATGAAAATTTCAAACAGCCATAATTTCAAAACTATTCGAGGGATTCAGCCCATCTTCGAACCTGATCAAGGTAATCGCCTATAGAATAAGTGTAAAAAATTTCATCAAGATCCGATAAGAACTGTGGGTGCTATCGTAATGACAAGACAAATGATAATCATTGGGAGTAGAGGTACATTTGATACATTATAAGTAATAAGAGAAATACTTCTAAAATATAAAATAGCAGTAAAATTCACAGGTTAATTTGTGCACAATAAAATACAACTGACAAAACTGGATTATAATGGAACAAGCATAAGTTCTGTGGACTGAAAACCATATTTTCAACATTTTTTGATTCCATTAAAATTTTCAAGGCTATGAAATTATTGGAAGAAATGGTCAAAATATAAAGTTTGAGGTCATAAATTAAAGCTTATTAGTCATGCTTTTAAATACTTTTTGCAGAAATTATCTATGAGTTGTAGTTTTAAAGTTATATGGACTTGAAAGTGATTAAAAATTGATTTTTTCGAAAAATCGTGGAAATTCAGACAGCCATAACTTCTAAACTAATCGACCAAATCAGCCCATCTTCGAACTTAACCGTGGTAATCACACATAGAATAAGTGTAGGAAATTATCCAATCATTAAGATCGGATAAGAATTGTAGACGCAATCGTGTCCTCAAAAGTATACATACATATACATACATATATAAATTTTTCAACGAGTGGTATTTTTGAACTCTACTCGACTAATTATGATAGTTTATGACGAAATCCCTTGTAAAATCGACCATGAGGACAAATACAATAGTTAGATTTTTGAAAAAAATCTACCTAAAAATGATACTCAAAAAGATGATAATGATAACTAATAATCTTAACCTATCACCGGATTATATGCTTATATGTTAAGATAAATATGATGATTCCTGAAGAGACTCTCTACATACTAAGGAAAATAGAATATTTTGTTGAAAGTACAATACATGTGAGAGTAATAACAACAGATAATGAATAATAAAATATTAAATTGCATCCCACTGCCTTGCATGCCGTAATCGAGACTTTATCGACCCCAGTCCTCATGGTCCTGAAAACCCAAATAGGCTTGGACGACCTGGCATGCTGGCTGCGTTTCTCTTGTGTGGTATACCTGCAACAATAAATGGTTTGGGAAAAGAAGAGAGAGACGGATAGGTTGTTGATTTCGAACTCTCTACAGTCTCAAGTTTTTATAGTGCCAAATGCTTCGACGGACAGTAGTAGCTCTGGTTAATCCTTCCGGTTCGTCATCGTGGTGAGAAAGTTGCGTTAGCTGCATCATCTCCAAATCCGCATATGATACTCGTGATTGTTCCTGTGCCTCGTCATTTCCAATAGCGCTGGGTTTCTCCTTCAATCCGATAATATCCACTCTTTTTTCTTTTTCTATCTGCATTAATTTTGATGGCGGCTTTCGAATGTCTAACTTCTTATCTTTTTGCTGAACTGGTTCCATCCTGAGTTTTTCTATCGATGTCGCTTCTTCCTTATCTATTTGTTTTTCCTTGTCCACCCTAAATCTTTGTTTTATACATATCTCTGGCTCTTCTACCGTTGCGATTTTTCCTTCTTCTGCCCGTTTCTCATTCTCTATAATCTTGAGCACAATCTACACAAAATCAAAAATATTATGACGCCTAGACCCATGCAGAAATACACAGCCAAGGTCTTGATTCCCACGATTTCAGCTCGTATTCCTTCAATCTCTACCATATGACGCAGCTCCTGCCGCCCCTCTGCCAACCTGACACCTCCTTTTTCTATAGTAGCCCCATCACCTTGTAATTGCCCTACTGCGGCCATTAGTTCATCCAGAACAATGTGAGTTCCTTCCGGAATCTTTTTCAACTCTTTCCCAATCTCTGGCCAACCTAGCTCTCTATCCATAATTTTGGCCACGACATGTATTCCTTCAGTCGAAGTCAAAAATTTTTCACCTGTTACTCCCTCACACTTGTCCCGCATCCACATAACTCTAGTTCCGTTCACTGTCATTTCCTCTGTCTTATTTCCCGCGCAACCAATTTTTACAAAATCATCGCCTCTGGCAACAAACAACCAAGCATTCGTATTGTATTACTTCATCCAACATGTCTTTTCTAACTTGATTGATAGCGGGAAATGCATAATGTTTGATCAATCTATATCTTGTTCTCAATATCAATGGCACCTTCCATATGTATATGATTTTTTGGTTATAAACCCATGGCTCTGCATCTATGATCGCCAGCAATGTTTTTATCCCCTCTGAATCCGTTCCAGTAGGAAGTTCTATCCCCTGTAACGAGGTTTATAAACCCTCATTATCATACCATGATAATAGGCAGTTACCAAGGGTATTTACCTCATGCTATCTGGTTTACCCGCTTTAATTTCACCTAATTATTATTATTATTTCATAATCCCTCTCCATTCACGTTTGAAATGGAAGGGATGCGCATCACGTCGACGCGTCAGCATCGACGTGAATCTATAAAAAGGCCTACGCGCCAATAATTATTTAGATTTATACTAGTTTTCTCACCTTTCATTATGACTTTATAATAAATACAGTTTATTCTTTTAACTCTTTCTTTTAGCTTTTAACCACCTGTTTACGACTAAGTATCCAGTATCATTTAAGTATTTTTAAATAATAGAATAATCATTAACTGCAATGATTATTCTTGTGTAAACCTACCTACATTTCCTAGCCTACGGTACCTGCCTGTAGAAGATGGCAACCCCGTAGAGGTGCATACCTGCTGTATCCTCATCCTAGCCTATAGTACCTGCCTATAGAAGACGGTAACCCCGTAGGCTGTATACCTACTACATCCTTTTCCTACAATACTTGATTGTAGAAGCGTGTACCTGCCACGACATTATCCCACAATACCTGCTTGTGGAAGCGCGTACCTGCCGCGACCTATCCTGTAATACCTGCTTACAGAAGCGCGTACCTGCCGCGATGTCCACCTACAATACCTGCTTGTAGCCGTACCAGACAATTGCGATACAGAGCTCACAATTGTCTTAATTACTTATTGCTCTCATTTATTGGCACCAGTGAACCAACAACTCACAGGTAAGTATAATAATACTATTATTATATCTTTAATAATTTCTTGTGCTTCTTACTAGTTTGGCTTGCTTTGCAAACACCTGTAGTCTACTTTCTCTTTCTCATATATTACTGATATATAACATGCCCCACGACTCCCGATCCTTTATACGCATTTGGCGTGTATAAATTTATGGCCAACCGGTCGTCTGGTCCTTACGAACCGGGTAACACCAGGATCAGTTACCGAATTATTAGCTTACTAGCTAAAAGGGACACGGGTCCATTTAATTAAAATGGGTAACGGACGGTTGATTCATCCCTACTAGAGGGGTGGACCTCAACTTCGTTTCAGTGGCGCCCAACGTGAAGCCACAATGGCCCAAAAGATTACAGGGAAATCATTTAAAAAATTAAAAAAAAAACTTTAAAATCAGTAAAATCACCTGGCCAATCAGTGTTAAACATAATTTATTATTTTATAAATTACCTATATAAATTACGCTTTTATGCAAGCTTCACTTGCACCATAAAACATTATTAATTACCTGAATTCATTATCATACTCTGCTTGAAAAAAAGTAATTTATTTGATAAATTTAGCATTTACAGTAATTCTCTCTATTTAATTATAATATTAAAATCATCTAATAATGAAAATTAGAATCGTTATAATTTTTAATCAGCTCCTTCTGAGCAATATTTAAACTACAATAAAATTATAAATATTCTAAAAATTCTATGTAGAAATGTATGACATCATTCAAACTAAATTTCAAAAATGAGACGCTTTTAAAAAAATTTCAGTTCTTGGAACTCTCGGCGTCGCATTCCAATACTTCACGTGATCCGACTCGCGGTATCACGCATGAAATATTATTTTTCACTCAAAAACCTGGAAAATTCAATACTCAATAGCTACCGGATTTTACCACTTCGGTGATAATCCTATCACATATTCTCTAATAATTATTTAATAATTCTATAAATAATCTTGAGTATCAACAAAATATTATTCAATTAAATGGTTTGACCTAGTCTGTTTACGGCTTCACCGCTTCAGACTATAATCCTGAAAATTACTACGTCGTTTAAACATTGTATAAATAAATATTGTTTATATAGCTTCACTATAAAACTTCTTCAAAGTGTTTAATAAAAAAATTATTGTTAAACTTGTGGCTTCACCACATAAATAAAATACTATTGAATTAATTATCATTTATTTAAATAAATAATAGAGTATTAAACCGATTCATCGGAAAAATACCAAAGACCTGTGCACGTGACTACTGCATGCGCACAGTTACCAGGAATCTGAAAATGTAAGCCCTTCTGGCATCCAATATAAAATTTAAAAATTTATTTAAATAATTGTATGAGCCGTTCTGGATATCAGACCTGGTAAAATGGAACTCTGATTCCAGTACAGTCATCAAAAACTGTACAGATCATACAATGATCTATAAACTATAAATCATCTTTGATTAATTAAAATCAAAATTGTAAGTTATCATGCTACAGAGACCAGATAACTAATTACCGGATCATGCTATCAGCATGAAAATTAAATCTCTGAAAAACCACGAATCTACGTACTCGACACGACATTCACTAAAGTTTATAAATAAATGTTAAAATCATAAAATTATAATTCTCAATTCCGCGAATTATATAAAAAAGAGTTGAGAACCGTTTAATATAATTTGGTATATTAACTCATTAGAAAAATCATAATTGACAGACTATACACTGACCCCCCGCTTTTCACCTGACGTGACGTCATTAGCACAGATCAAGCGCATCGCTGCTACCACCTCATACTCTGACCTGACGCCATACAGTACATATCGTACTTAAAGCACCTGTCTATCATAATTTTACTCGTTCTCTATTGCAATAAACTCTACATAGTATTAACGTATCAACAAAAATACAACATTTATAAACTTTTGTGACCTGGTTTTACTGTTATAACCGTAAGTACGAATAAAATATATATTTAAATTCGTGAACTGGGATAACTCTCAGGAACACCTGTATCGATCCACGGTGTATAATTTTGCATTCCTTACTATATTTATTCAATTAACCGCCCAGCGGCTATTTGAACAAATATAATGATGACCGACTAAAATAATCCCTTTGGAAAAAGGAGAGTCGAAAAATAAAACTGGAGCGATATTTAATTACTCCAGTAAAATATTAAGTTCACATATTAAAACATACCAGCAATAAATAAAACCTGATATTATCTAATGACTACCTCAAAGTACCTGTAAAATCTTTGAGGGATAATAACGAAAAATTGCATCATAAAATATTTTACTACTCAGCAAAATCTGAGCATTAATTAGTAAAAATATAAACAACAAAAATATAGATATCAGATTTAAAAAAAACATTCATAATTAAAATTATAAATTTGAAATAAAACCTAAAAAAAAAAAAAAAAAATCGTGAACATATTAAGTGCTGTTTTCCGATATCTTGCAGATAACCAGAAAAACTGCAACTGACTAAAAGGAAACGTTGTACCGGAAACGGAAGTCAATAACCAGAGCAGCTCTGTAACAGAGATCCTTTCTGCGGCCCGGCTCAGCGTACGTGAATATTTTCCGGACACACACATACACCAAAACAACAGCAGCGTAGTCGCTTCAAAGTATAGCGACCCTAGCGGAAGCGACATATAATTGTGAGCGCGCATGCTCCACAGTCAGGGCGCCAATCACAGACTCCCGCTTCCCCTGTGTCCACTTATACTTAACAAAAGTAAAAGTATTCATCCAATCCTTTATTATCCCAACTCGAACTACGACTAATCGATACTATAGCTATATAGACTACTCTATACGCTATAGCACATTCAACGTATTTACCGGCATATGACCACGTTATAAATTGCATTCTGTTTATTTAAACAAATAATTCAAGATTAAAAGAAAACTTTTACGTTAAATATTATTATTTAAATATCATTATTTATTATATAAAATAATTAAGTATCATAATCCTTCTGATTATAATTTATTATTACCAGGTAACAATTATTTTATTTACCACGTGGGTCCAACCTACTATTTATTTAATTTATATATAATTTATTTATTTAATTTAACAGATCATATAACCTGGATCCCTTATCTAATACCTGAATATTATTTACATATAAAAAATTAATATTTGGAAAAATATACATTTGAAAAATACACAACCATAAAATAACCTATCTATAACCTGTAAGTATGCAAACTATTTATTAATACATTAATGGTAGCTGAACTTTATATTTCCTTTTATTATTTGATAAAAAGAAAATAAAATAAATAATAACTTTTATTCGGCTATTACTGAGATAATAACACGCGAAAATAAAAAAATTTTTATATCGCGGGAAAACACACTCGTAACTACAATTGACGATACCACTTAATATTACGTGACTAGAATAATAAACGCAACTGGACAACAAATTTGAAAGAATTCACAATCAATAAATAAACTCAACCGGTGTATTAATAATAAGAATATTACGTGATAAAACCTAAATCGAAAAAAAAAAGAAATAATAATAAAATAAAAATACCGTGTGACCTACTTTTCAAATATGGGGCATCGACAAAATAACCACAACGCGATACCTGGGGATCTCAACGATATTTACAACGCCGAAAGCGAGTTTGAAAATCCACAATTACCTATCAACGCGAACGTTCAGGTAATCGAAGGTGACCAAGGTCAAATAACACCAAACGGGCGCGATCAGCGAACTTTGTCATCATCGATACCCTCACCACTCGACTTACACAACTTAACGACAATAATTGACAGTCGATTCTCGACGAATGACGCCATTGTACGACAACTAAGCCTACAAATAGACGAATGTATAAGGGGCCATCATCACTCCCAAAGACAAATAAGACATCTACAGAAAAATATGGACGATGTCCAACGAAACTGGACTCTAGTAAGTAATCACTTAAGAGAGAAAAATCAAACCGTCGGTCTGTACGCTCACTGTACCACCTATATGTTAAGAAGGGCGCGTACTCGTGGAGACTTGGGACTAGAAGATCTTCAACTACTCGAAGAAATAAACTCAGACAGATTACCTGATATAAATGTCAATCCTGCAGACATCACTGCAGAAATAATTCAAGAAATTGCTGCCGCGTGTAACGCTCGACCTACTTCTCACGTATCGGGTCCACCACCACTAACCAATTCCCCTCGCGGTATCGTACCAAACGCGAACTCTAGTTACCACCAGCAACCGCGAAATGACTGCCCACACATGACAATCAACCAATCAGCACACGGAACCGAATATAATAATCAACGGACCTTTGCTAAAAATGTAGCCGCCGCTGAAGCTACACTAAGACAACGGGGATTGACATACCCCAGTTCAAATTTAAAAGCCCGGGAATATTTACAAGCTCTAACAGATTTCGTGAAAGAGATGGGACTGACCGAAACTGAACACCTCACGCTTGCTAAAACTGTCATGTATCAAGCTGAGGGGTACTGGGTGAGACAATACCAGCATTCATGGCACTGGTGGGATGATTTCGCTAAATCCTACATCGAATATTTCACACTGGGTAAAACTGATTTAGACATAAATCAAGAAATTATGACCACGTATCAACAGCATCGTGAAGACCCGAAAACATTCGTCAAAGAAACTATGATGAAATACCAGGAGATGGCCAAAGCACCATCTGAAGAAGACCAAGTGGATCGCTTACCGGATCGCTGCTTAGCAGATAAATTAAACAACGACTCGGGCTGCAGCTTAATTTGTATAAACATTCCCTTGAGAAAGAAACCGACAGCGGAAAAGTCCACCAGCATGTCAGAAATCCACGTTAATAGTACACCTGTGGAGTTACCACTCATTACTCCACCACCGCCCGCAGTAAGTCGATCAATACACTGCACGTTCACTTTCACTACACGTTCATTCATCGCGATATTTGATACCGGCGCGAATAAAAACTTCATCTCGCGGAGAATTATCGAATTAATTCCTCATAACATTCTAAAATTCAGAACTGCTAAAAATAACTCCACTTTTATACTCGCGGACAACACGATCGCCAGCAGTACCGAAAAAGTTTACCTGAATTTTATTATCCATAAAATCGACATTGAGGACTAGTTTGAAATTTTCGAAGACATGCCTGACGAGATAATAATCGGTTTAAAATTCATGACGCGACATCACATAAAAATTAATACCGTTGACCACACGTGGACATGGAAACACACCGACGATACTTATTACAGTTCCACTACTAAACTACCAGGATTAATTTATCGTACTATTACCACAGAACAAGACCGATTAAATGAATTTCTCGACCGTGAATTTGAAAAGATGAAAGCTGCAACTCTCGGCACTATCACTGTCGTCGAGCACAAAATCGAATTGACCGACTCAAAAGCCATTCGCGTTAAAAATTATCGTAGAACGCCGATCGTACGACAAGCCATGCATATGATTGTCGATAATATGCTGGCAGACGGGGTAATACGGCCAAGTACCAGCGAATGGAGCTGTCAACCTGTAATGGTGCGTAAAAAGTCATTACCAGGATTACCACCCTTTGACGGAAGTAAACTGGAACATTGGCGAATGTGTATCGATTTTCGCCCGCTGAACGCGGTAACTAAGTTTGTTGCGTATCCCATGGTTCGCATGGATACTGTACTCGAAGTTATACGCGAGGGAGAATATCGATCAACAATTGACTGTAGTAACGCGTATTATCAAATATTAATACGCGAAGAAGACCGTCACTTAACAGCATTTGCAGTCGAAGGTAAAGGTTTTTACGAATTCGTAAAAATGGCGCAAGGCTTAAAAACTGCCCCTGCGACATACCAAGCTGCAATGGACGAGGTCAAAAAGGCGTTTCGACGTCTTTTACAACGAAAATCGCTACCGGCTTACTGGAAAAACTTTATTCAATCGTATATGGACGATTGGATAATTGCTACTCCCACTTTCGACATACACCTGATAATACTTGAATTATTATTTGACACCCTTCGACAAATTGGACTTGACATAAAACGAGAAAAATCTAACTTTTGTCAGGAATTGATAAAATTCTTGGGGTTCATTATTTCTCGTGAAGGAATTTCACCTGACCCGGAAAAGACTGCTGCGATCAGCACATATCCGCCTCCGACAACTCGAAAACAATTACGGAGATTCCTGGGGATGGTAAACTGGTACCGTCGTCACCTGAAATACGTTACCCGGGCACAAAACCCGTTAAATAAATTGACTAGTGACAAAATGCCCTGGCAATGGACGGAGACAGAACAAAATGCATTTGAAGAATAAAAACAAGCTTTTCTTGACGCTCCGACTTTGTCAGTACCTGACTATACTCTACCGTTTCTACTTTACACCGACGCAAGTGACTCGGGTATTGCCGCGTTATTAACCCAACAAGGGGAAGATCGCGAATACGTAATTACCGCAATATCGCGACCGTCAAACAAGCACGAATCTAACTATACTACCACCGAACGTGAATGCCTTGCCGTCGTGTTGGCTCTTAAAAAATTAAGGGGATATTTAGAGGAATATCCCGTAACGGTAATAACTGATCATGCCAGCCTAACATGGCTAAAAGACATTAAAAATCCTCGCGGACGACTAGCGCGATGGGCCATGGAACTTTTATGTTTTCCTATCACCATGACTCACCGTAAAGGTACCGAAAACGAAGCCGCGGACGCGCTATCTCGAGTCTAGGATGACGCTAATATACAAATCGATAACTGTCAACACCGTACTTTATACCGAGCCATCAGCTACGACTGGTACAACCGAAAAATTCAAGACGTAACAGACTTTCCAAACCGGTTCCCACAGTGAAAAATAATTGACGATAAATTATATTTTTATCGACATCGAACACCGTTCAATTATCTCCAAGAATCACCCGAAAATTGAAAACTCGTTGTACCTGAAGAAAATCGCGAAGAAATCTTAACAAAAGTTCACGACGTAAATACATCCGGACATCTCGGTATCTCTAAAACGTACGAATATCTGACACTAAAATATTACTGGCCAGGAATGTACAAAGACACACGTGACTTTGTCAATAAATGCAAAACCTGCCTTTTACACAAACCTGATACTAATCCACCTAATATTCCTGAAGGTCACCGACCTATCACTGAACCTTGGGAATGTGTATCGATTGACACAGTCGGACCACTACCGCGTTCAACTCATGGTCAAACACATTTATTCGTGCTATGTGACGTATACACTCGTTACCTTGAATTAAAAGCAACATCTGAACCGACCGGTAGAAAAGCTGTAGAATTTTTACGCGACGTTTTTCGACGATGGGGACCTGCACGTGTTGTTATCTCTGATAATGGCACCGAATTTACAAATAAAGAAGTAACTTCATTTTTAAATGTAACGCAGACCGCCTATGAATTTACTCCACCTTATTCTCCTCAATCCAATCCAATTGAGAGAATAAATCGAAACCTAAAAATCATGATCCGATCATACCTAACTGACAAACATAATAAATGGGATGAGTGGCTACCTGAGCTGACCTACGCCTATAATACATCAATCCACAGTTCCCTTGCATGCAGTCCTGCCTTCCTTAATTTTGGCAGAGATCCTAGATACCTTGAACTGCACCGCGACGTATCCTTAATACCCGAAATAGATAAACCTGTGGAGCGTGAGCAACTCATTAATTTATTAGACGAGATTCGACATTTTGTCGAATTAAAAATGCTAAAAGCACAAGACGTGCAAACTACCGCGCGAAAATCTCCGCGACCTGAAACTAATTTAACAGTCGGTACCGAAGTATACATAAAATCAAAAACTCTGAGCCGAAAAGAAGAAGGAATCGCTGGTAAGCTCGTTCCACCCCGAAAGGGTCCATTTTTTATAAACAAATTTGTATCGTCAAGCATAGCTACCATTTGTGACAATAATAACAAAATTATTGGCACTTATAAATTATCAGATTTAAAAGTGCCCAGAAGGTCCACACGTCATACTTGAGTAATTAATTTATTATTCTAATTTCACAGAGTTGACCACCTGAACAACACCTAAGGGTGAGACACTCCGGCACCTGCATCATCATTGAACGTGAAACCTCGTTATAAGCCAACTAAAAAAAAAAGAAAACAAATGACCGAAGAAAGCAGGTTCTCATCTGTACCTGGATCAACCGGATGTCTTAGATGTAAAAGAAAAGGACATTCTCATCAAGAATGCTCCAATGCAAAATTTGGAGATGATTATTGCACTAGCTGTCTACGGGTAGAACATGACAACAACTCATGCCCATACCTGTCATCATCATCTGCTGGATTTGAGCTGATGAAAGAGTTCTGCCTTTCCTGTAAAACTCAACACCCATATTTTGACCCAAAATGCAGAGCCTGCCGAACTCGGGTAAACCTGAGCAGAGACGACAGAGGAGCTGTGGACATCCTCCCGCCATAATCACTATCACCAGCATCAAACTAAGTGTCTCGCACCTGAGGTAAAATGTTCAATGAGTTTTATTTTTTTTACTATAATATTTTGTTTTTCAACGTTTTCATTTTTCTGGGCTTCACCCAAAATCTGAAAAAAAAAAAAAAAAAAAAAAAAAAAAAAAAAAAAAAAAAAAACATAAATAAATATATAATATATATGTGCTGTTAAAAATGAACTTAAGACTGTTCAAAAATAACATATAAAAATAGAATTTATTAATGTTAAAAGAAAAGAAAAGGTATAAATAATATAAAATTATATAAGATTACTTATGAAGAAGGTGACATTTAATTTACAAATAAAAAAGTATTTTTATATCGAGACTACCTTAGATTAAGTTAAACAATGTGATAATTTATTGTAGCTCATTTATTATTTTTTATATTTTTATTTTAAAAAGGATATTGATGAATCCGAAGGGTGTTACCTGACATACCATGTATTGATCACCGAATATCATTATACTTAATTATTGTTAATTATTATTAACCATTGATTCGTGATAATTAATTATCTCTTTAATTTTTGCTATTACTTTACAGACTAATTGTACGTAATCGCCTATCATCATGGTATTCTCTAACTTGCTTTCGACTGAAAGTCATTAAGTAAGTTCCAGTCTGGCCAGGGGGTGTAACGAGGTTTATAAACCCTCATTATCATACCATGATAATAGGCAGTTACCAAGGGTACTTACCTCATGCTATCTGGTTTACCCGCTTTAATTTCACCTAATTATTATTATTATTTCATAATCCCTCTCCATTCACGTTTGAAATGGAAGGGATGCGCATCACGTCGACGCGTCAGCATCGACGTGAATCTATAAAAAGGCCTACGCGCCAATAATTATTTAGATTTATACTAGTTTTCTCACCTTTCATTATGACTTTATAATAAATACAGTTTATTCTTTTAACTCTTTCTTTTAGCTTTTAACCACCTGTTTACGACTAAGTATCCAGTATCATTTAAGTATTTTTAAATAATAGAATAATCATTAACTGCAATGATTATTCTTGTGTAAACCTACCTACACTTCCTAGCCTACGGTACCTGCCTGTAGAAGATGGCAACCCCGTAGAGGTGCATACCTGCTGTATCCTCATCCTAGCCTATAGTACCTGCCTATAGAAGACGGTAACCCCGTAGGATGTATACCTACTACATCCTTTTCCTACAATACTTGATTGTAGAAGCGTGTACCTGCCACGACATTATCCCACAATACCTGCTTGTGGAAGCGCGTACCTGCCGCGACCTATCCTGTAATACCTGCTTACAGAAGCGCGTACCTGCCGCGATGTCCACCTACAATACCTGCTTGTAGCCGTACCAGACAATTGCGATACAGAGCTCACAATTGTCTTAATTACTTATTGCTCTCATTTATTGGCACCAGTGAACCAACAACTCACAGGTAAGTATAATAATACTATTATTATATCTTTAATAATTTCTTGTGCTTCTCACTAGTTTGGCTTGCTTTGCAAACACCTGTAGTCTACTTTCTCTTTCTCATATATTACTGATATATAACATGCCCCACGACTCCCGATCCTTTATACGCATTTGGCGTGTATAAATTTATGGCCAACCGGTCGTCTGGTCCTTACGAACCGGGTAACACCAGGATCAGTTACCGAATTATTAGCTTACTAGCTAAAAGGGACACGGGTCCATTTAATTAAAATGGGTAACGGACGGTTGATTCATCCCTACTAGAGGGGTGGACCTCAACTTCGTTTCACCCCTTACTGTATTCCAAAATAACCTCGATATGACCCGCTGAAAATCTGACACCGACAATATCCCATTGTAAATCTGACCCTCAGTTACCATGAAAGATGCGAAAAACACTCTTCTACTAACGGTCTCACGCACTTCTAAGTCCCCTTCAAACTGGTCTAAGTCCGCTTCATTTTCTTCATTCCCTTATTCAATGCTAATTTCCTCTTGGAGTCTGAGTATGACGTCGTTATCCTGTGTTCTTGCTAAACTATCATTACCTTCCGCAAATTTAGATGTTCTCTCGTAATAATTCATTAGCTCAGGCGTTGATTCCGCTGCCTTCCGCCTACATCAATCATTACTCTCTTCTACCTGGGTTTTTATTAGCTTAACTTGTTTTTCCAAATCCATGAGGCGCTCCTTGCTCTTGACATATTCCCTCAATTTGTCCAATCTCTTTACTAACCGTTCCGTCTCAGCTTCTTCCTCATAAATGTCTATAAATGTTATTATCTTCCACTCATGCGAAAAGACTCTATATTCCCCAATATCCTCCGAATACAATCCTCGTTTATTGTCCAATCTTATCATATTTCCTGTAATCCCTTCTCCCGTCCTCACTATGGCACTGTACGCATCAAATTTAAAATCATAATCACCCTTCTCTCCTTTTTTTTTTTTTTTTTTTTTTTTTTTCGAAGAGAGAGAAACCTTCCTTTGCTCTTCTTGCTCTTTAACCTTTCTTCCGCTAATTGTAACAATAAATGTGTTACTGATGATAAAATTGCACCAACCAAATACAAGCTCCAGCCGTATGCTCGATGTAAAATATATCCATGCACTACTGTGTCGATTATAATTTTTAACATTTTTATACTTATCATTATGCCTATTAAACCCGCACTTGCCGTTCCGAATGTTAAAAATCCTCCCCAAAATTTATCCCATTGTTTCTTTGCATAATAGATTCATCCATAAACTGTATCATTGATATTCCTGTGCTACCGACAATTGTGCAACCCATTGCCCCTCTTACTATGGTATTAACCAAAACTGGAGTTTCTATTGGTAGCATTATCCTATTCCTCAATTTAAATATTTTGTATCCTCATAATCCCAAGTTGGTATGGTCGTTGGCTTTAAAATTTGTGGTTCCTTTGTGTCTTCGAATCCCGGCTTCATAATGATCCATGTCCCATCTACCTCATATCCGACCGATAGTAACTGATTGCAGTCTACAATAGTACGTTGTTTAATCAACATTCTTGATCTAGCCGTAACAAACCAACTCTGGTTTTGATAAGTCACCGGTAACTTCTGATAATATTCTTCTACCTTCCTCAACTGGACATCTACTGGTATGCACTTAATTACGTAAATGATTTCCCCTGCAACTGTTGCGTAGTATCCTGGTCCTTTAATTATCGCATAAGCGAATTCCTCCGGCTTTAATCCTGACAACATCAGTGCGTACAGTATTACCTGTCGTTCAACTTCGCAATTGTGTGTTAATATATCTCTATAAAGAGATCTCATTTGTCGTTTGATATGTTTTTCTACATACACAAATTTTGAATTTATGTATGCAAATATGTCGAGGGCATGCGTCGAGATTGATTTTACTTTCGTTGTTTCTTCCCCTGGTTTGAGTACCTTAATTAATAATTTAGGATGCTCTGTTTGTATCAGAGTGTACCCACATATTTTCTTTTCCATCTTTTTCGCTAGGGCAAATGTTATATCTTCTGTATTGATTGTACATATTTCCGGTTCTCCCTTTTCTCCGGACAATAGCGCACCAGGTCCCTCGTACAAAATTATGTGACTCGCTGTTTGACACGATTCTTCTCTTATGACCTCCCACAATGTGTTACTTCCTGTCTGATCTATGCACCCTCCTTCAGCCTAGTCGCATCTTGCTCCACTGCTAAGAACTACCTTATCACTCGCACGTTCCACTGTGGCAAAGTAGTTACTGACCGTTATCCTAACGGTGGCTATCACAATTACGCTATCCCAGATGCCAAATAGGTCACTATATTGCGTTCCTGCACACTTCCCATCCACCGTAGTAGTTCCTGCCAACATGATCGTCCGATAATGTGTTGCGTTTCTTGTTAATCCCACCAACTCCGCATTATAGCCCATCTTCACCCTGCTAGTTTCATGTAGTCTTTTACACTGTCTATATTCTAATTCATAAATGTATTCTCTTCTTCCGTTTATCACCACAAACGAATGATACCATTTTCCACAATATGTTACCACCCGATTTATTTCCACCCGGCATTCAAATACTTCCGTATTACTAAATTCTGCTAACTGAAGCAATTGGAGTAATACAAATTTTTCCTCTGGATTCTTTAACGGTATGTCACACTCGCCCACCTTATTTGCTGATATGGTGGTGACGTTCATAGATATGCCTCCGCAATCGTACCACAATAGTGCCTGTAGGGGTTGAGCTAACAGAATTACTGCAAGCAGTACCATTTTACTCTTGCGCTCCATCCTGTATTCAAACAAATATTTTGGAAATTAGCAAAATTCTACACTCCGCGATTCAAATATATACTTGTTATAGATTATTATTATTAATTTATCACCTTCACCCTCTGTTATATAGCAAAACCGATTATTATCATTAATCATGACTGTGCATACTTCCACTGACTCATCTCTTTATTCAAAATATCATTTATTACTTTACTGTCTATTTAAAAAAATTTATTTTACCCCCCTCGCTTTTATTTTCAAAATAACATTGGAAAGGACGAAAGGAAAGGAAAACTAGGTGCGAGGAAAGAGAGAAAAAAAAATCTAATCCTCCTAACTGGTTTTTTCCGACTTTGTAACAGGGTAATTTTCAACCTTGCCAAGTTTGGCCCCTTTATTAATTGATCTTAATAAGGGCACCACTGGAAGATAAGACTCGGCCTTCTAGAACCGGAGATGTAAATTTTGAAAATCAGGGTCGTCGAATTTTACGAGAGTGAGGAAGGATGAGGAATTAAATTTAATTATACACAACGTTTAACTACAGTAATTATCAAATTTTATTTATCACATAACAATTTACCCACCGGCTTTTATTTCACTTATACTTTTATTAAAATTAAACTGTCCACCGGACTTTATACTCTTGCAACTATGAGTCCCCTGGACTTTATTATCCTAAATTATTTAGTCCCCCGGACTTTTATAATTAAATTGGCCCCCGGCCTGATCCCCTGGATCTTAAATAAAATGAGTCCCCTGGACTTTCACAACTATGGCAACCTGCCTGATCCCCTGGAACTTAATTGAATGAGTCCCCTGGACTTTATTATAATACTTATTTAGTCCCCTGGACTTTATGATTAAATTGGCCACCGCCCTGATCCCCTGGATCTTAATTGAATGAGTCGCCTGGACTTTATTATAATACTTATTTAGTCCCCTGGACTTTATAATTAAATTGGCCACCGGCCTGATCCCCTGGATCTATTTATAAATTTTAATTCCCCTGGAATTATTCTATCTCACACACACACACACACACACACACACACACACACACACAATTTTACGTCCTTGACTGTCCACTGGACTCAATTCACACACACACATTTTTATTTAATTTGCAACTTTAATTTACCGACTATAATTTTAACCTTTCATAATTTAATTACGACAATCTTGACAAATTTTTTAATTTCAGTTTTCAAGTATCAGTTTTGAGTGAGAAATTTTGTGATACTGAAAACTGACGCCGACGACTGACGCTATCTCTCTCTAGTTCACGCGTCTCTATCTTTCTCTCTCAGATTCGTGTACTCTAGGTCTTTGCGTTAATACATTTTTCCTTTAACAATTTATAATCGATTTATTACAAAACTTTACTTGATTAAATTATTTATTTTATCACTATTTCCATAGCACTTTTAATTTTCAGTCTAGTAAATTTTGGTATCTTAAATGTTATCTTATTAACTAAAACTGAGTTCATTTGTCATACTAAATTGTCTTAGTAAACTAAATTATGATTTATAATTTCTCTTCTGTTGCCGAGAAATTTTATTGCCTTAATTTATAATTAATAATTAATAAATTCTGGCCTCTGCCGAGAATTTAACCGACGCAATAATTATCTTATTTGATTGTAATAAATTCTGGCTTTCCTGCCGAGAATTTCTGTGATCAAACACGTGGTGAAATTTGATTTTATTTCTTTAGAATAAATTCTGGCTTCAAGAATTTACTCTATTGAAGACGCTAGGTTGTTAACACTTCTGGTAACTTTATATTCGATATTAATTAATTTATTAATTCTGGCTTTCCTGCCAAGAATTAATTTACTCACTGCACTACTATGTTAACACTAAACTTTGCACTTTTCACTGGATGTTACCCTTGGCGTCTATCTGTGTTCCTGGGTCTTTACTGGGCTTCCGGCCTCCTGGAACAGGCTCACGGCAGAGGGATGTCCGTTCGACTCAACCGACTCTCTCCGATTTTGCTACTATCATGTGGTTATAGATTTTTAGCTCGGCCATTTTCGGTAACTTCCGGAAAATGGCCTCCCCACTTAATTAATTTTGGGACAGAAGTCCGAGCTTCTTCAATTAGCGCACCCGGCGACAAGTCGAAAAACTCTAACGGGTATTCATTCGGGGTTACAGCTCGGGTAACTGACCAGCCGTGGAAAATCACGATTTTCCTTGATGATAAATTAAATTTTACCCTGTTACAACTTAATGAAATTAATACGCTGATTCGACTTCCTGATTTAATTGCAAAAATACCTTCTTTTTTTTTTTTTTATTTTTTCACGCGATTTTATTTCATTCGAGTATTTTCCACACGGGCAACAAAAGAAAATATCATTTTTCCTGGACCAGACTGTTGGTCTAACGCTATTTACTACGCCTTTCCTGATGCGTCAGTGTTTATATGCAATATTCCTAGTTATAATGTAATTTACAGGTAAGTATCTTTATTCGAATACTATGAACTTTAAATATTCTTGCAAAGGTGATTTACCAGATATCTAATTCTCGGTACATACTTTTAATTTCAAAAGTTACCCAGAATTTATGCAAAACATTTCCTACGACCAATTTCCAAAGTATAATCGTTCAATCTTTATAGAATGAGATCTTTTGCCTTTTCAATTTTTCTGTTTATACTCCTTTCCTCTTTATTGTTTCTCTTGTTTAGAGAACAACCACAACCAAAGAAAAAAAATTCTGCAAAAAAGGTCGTCCTCTTTTCCTAGAAAAGTCTATTTTAAAACTGAAATTGTATTATTATTATTATTTTTTTGAAAATTCATTTATAACTATGACTAAATACAAAATTTGTGATAAATGTATTTCTTCTTTGTAATTTAAGGATAGACTTATTATCTGAAAAGTCTAAAATCTAATAAAAAAAATTTAATTTATTATTTGTACTCGTTCTGCCATTTAATTATGCAATTTGTTAATTAGCTCTGGGCTCCGGCATTGTTACAGCTTAGTACTATTTTTTTTTTGTATTCCAGCCACAGCTTATTATGTATGCGCAGTTAATACTTAAGGATTTTTATCATGTATGCATACATGAATAAAAAAAATGTGTGAGAAATAATAATGAAATGTTTTTTTTTTTTCCTGAGGTTGTTCTAAATTTTATTTCACTTTACTTGATTTCTGAAATCTAATAACCAATTTCTCTCTTTCCTTTTCACCGATACCATTATTAGTAAATTAAAATTTTATTGAGAGGAGAACAAAAATTGTACGGTTCTACTAATTTCTAGGTTTCAAAAACTATTTAGATACAAAAAAAAAAGTTGGTTTTCTTTTTTTTTTTTTTGAGAAAAGAACAAAAATTTTATCCGCATATTAATTTCTCTCTTCCGATGCCTTATTTTGCACGTGTGCATATCGACAATCCGTTTGTCGTTATCAACCTCCTGAGCTGATGCTGCGGTTTCAGCGATATCTTCGCCTGCTCTCTATGTCTTTTACAATTACGATAAGGTAAAAAAAATTTAACTTTTATTTATTTATGTTTTTCAGGGTTTTGCTTTCTTGTCTTGCTGTACTAGACGCAATTGATTAGTTAAAAAAAAATTTTTTTTTTTATCTATATTTTTTCTACTTTATTTGTGCTAAATAAAATTTATAAAGTTGAGAAACAAAAACAAAAAAAATTCTGCTTGTCTTCATGTTATTACTTACAATTTCTCACTGCTTAAAATCTGGAAGCAGCCGCTCATTATTTCTTTTAACTTTTTAATTCAAAAATCCAAAATACGAAAGACAAAAACAATAGTTATAATATAATTGTAAGACAATAATTTTGAAACTAAAAATCATTTAAGGTTTTAGTTCGGCCTTTCATAACACTGATTATCTTCTAATTTTTTAATAATTTGGAGCCCAAAGGTACTAAAAAAATTCATCCAAATTAAATTCTACTCGCTTAAAATGCCGCCACGGGCGCTTATTATTTTTCCTAAAATTTCTTCAAATTCTTAAGTCCAACAATTATAAAATAATTATACGACAATTAATGTTAAACTAAAAGCGTTTGAAAGTTTTATCGTGTAATTTATAATTTGTCGGGAAAAAAAAATTATTCATTCTAAAATCCTACGCTGCCCAACCCTGAAGTAGACACTTATTAATTTTCCTAACTTCTCAAATTAAAATTTTTAGGTACAATAGTTATAACATAATTATAAGATGATTAATTTTAAACCAAAAATCATTTAAAATTTTAATCATAACATTTATAGTTTATCTAGAAAAATTTTATTTAGGTCGAGATTTATACATTGTTGAAATTCAAACCAGATATTCATTATTTCCCTTAATTTTTCAAATCGAAATTTAGAATTACGGATTTTATTATATAATTATATAGTAATTAATTCTAATCTAGAAATCATTTGAATGTTTTACCCCATCATTTATAGTTTACCCAAAAAAAATTTATTTAAATCGAAATCTATACGTTTCTTAAACCTTGAAGTGGACAATTATTTTTTCTAACTTTTTTTTTTTTTTTTTTTTTAAATTCTAAGGTGCAATAATTATAATATAATTAAATTATAGGGTAATTTATTTTACACTAAAAATCATTTAAAAGTTTAATCATATTATTTATAGTTTGTCTGAAAAAAATTCATTTGAATTATATTCCTACGCTGTCGGAATCCAAAAGTAGGCACTCATTATTTTTCTTAACTTTTTAACTCGAATTTTTATGATATAACAACTATAATATAATCGTGAAACAATTAATTCTAAACCAAAATGCATTTAAAATTTTAATCCTATTATGTATATTTACTTGAAAACTTATCTATTCTAAAATCTTACGCCACCTAAAACCTGAAAGCAGTCACCTATTATCTCTTTTTTTTTTATTCTAAAATGCAGTAACTATAATATTATCATGAAGCAATTAATTTTTAACAAGGAAAACATCTGATAGTTTTATCATGATAGCTCCGGTTTATTTTAAAGAAAAATGCACCTAATTTAATTCCCTAAACCATACAATGCCTGCGCCCGTATTCATGTACACCGGAGGGGAAATGATACTTATCAGCTAATGTTATTGATCGTTGGATCTTAGCATACATCAAAAATCCCTTCTCTTTTCTACGTCGGTTAAAAGATTCCCTCTCTATTTTATTAATCCTTATTCAAAAAATTACAATTCCTTCTATTTGTAATTTTAATTATAATTTATTTAATGATATTTCGGGAACGTAACACATTTTTATAGTGTTACCACAATTTTATCTTATTAATAAAATACATAAAACAAAAACGAGAAGAAAAAAAAATTGTAAAGGATACGGTATTGAATAAATTTATCATCATATCCTGAAATTATTACTATTTATAATTTTTGCTGTGTTATCGGAAGTAATATTTTTCATTTAATATTCCATGGGGATAGAGGAAAAGAAAAAAAATTCCTCTCTTTCCTAGAAATAAATGCATGCGTGTAAAAATATCAAGAAAACCTATAATTTCATCGGGAACCTTCATTACTTGTCATTTTGCATATTTATTTAATTTGCAACATCAATTAAAATGTTCCTATGTAAAACAAAAATTCATTTAATATGACATTAACTCGCTCAAAGTCATAAAATTTAAATTCAATCTCTGTCAAATGATCCTCTTATCTATAAGAAATGTATTATATTACCGGATTCCAGAGTCAGAAGGGTGACTTTGCTCGAGCTCCGAGTCTCATTGATGCGGTACTAATTCGAAAATTTACGTGAAAAATATACAATAAACTGTATTCGCGTGAATTATAGTGTCACTTCATTTGAAAACTCAGTTTCAAGTGTAATAGTGTATTCTGTATTATATACTCGTGTAGTATTAAGTGTGAATTATAGTGTAACTTTAAAACCAATATTCTACGAAGTAATAATTATTCATTTTTTATTTTTGATTAAATTTAAAATTTATCATAAGATTACGATCCCCTAATTAACAAGATAAATTTCCTAAAAAAAAAGACCTTTAATTAACCATTTTTAAAATTTAACAATTTGAAAATACTTCATTAAAAAAAAAATCCTCTTCTTTTTTTTTTTTATCTTATACGCTTTAATTTATTGTACCTAACACAAAAAGAGAAATCCTAAAAAAATTTAAATACTTCTATTTTACTATAAAATACTTTTAATATCCCATTTTCTAATATTTTTTTTAAATGAAAAAATTTTGTTTAAATTAATTATTCATTAAAATTAAAAATATTATTATTATTATTATTTTTTTTTTTTACTAAGAAACATTTTAAATGCCTATTATTTTCCATTTCAAAAAACAAAAATCTAAACTAAAATACTTTAATTAACTATTTCCGACTTCAAAAATTTAATACTTTCAACTACTCGTTTTCAAAAAAATTTCGTTGTTTTTTTTTTTTTTTTTTATACAACAAAAAAAATTCTTTTTAATGTACCATTCTGTTGAAGCTAAAATTGAAATACTTTAATTTGCCGTTTTTCCAATATTGCAATTTGAATTAAATACTTCTAGCTAGTCGTTCTTACAATTTTAAAATTTGAAAGGCCAAGATTAAAATACCCTTAACATTCATTTTTTTTTTTCGTAACATCATGTTTCAACAGGGCGTAACCTTGACCGAGTTTGCCAACGAAAGTTTACATAATATGAACTTCCCTCTTTTTTCCTTCATATATAGTTAATTCAATTATGTTTCCAGGATTTCGTCGGAAACGCCGACTGCCCTCCCAGACGCGGATGCGTAGAACTCAACCGAAATTCGAATTCATCACGTTTTCTTTTTTCTTGGATTTTAAATGGAATGACTACGTGATTTTTCTATCTGTCAAAAAATTTTCTTATAATGATGTTAATAACAGTTAATTATTTACCAATTCAGTCAACTTTCATGTCATTTCCCATTTTCTTTTAATTTATAAAAATTTTTCGTAAATTATTTGCAAAATTAGGAGAAAAAACAAATTTTGTTATATATTTATTTTGGCAACGTCAAACAACTTCCTAATTCATTATTTTCCTTTATTTACTATTTTAATTAAATCGATCTCTTTATCAAACAACAATTATTACATTTAAATAAATAATTATTTAATTTTTTTTTTCACTTAATTTTTTTTCTTTCTTAAATATTTCTCAATCCAAATCCGTCTCTAGTTCCCATCGTTTTTCATTACAAAAAACTTATTACAATTAATTAATGACAGTTCATAATACGTAAATACTTTTATTAATTTTAATGGCTCTAAATAATTTAACTTCAATTTTAAATGATTATCTTTAACAGTCACGGCGTTTTATTGATTTGAAATTTTTTTTTTTTTATGTTAGAAAAATAAATAATCGCATGACTAATGTCCATGCTTGTTTTTGAATTGATTATTATCATTACAATTATTATCATTTAAATAACAAAAGGTTTGGATTGGATTGAGCTCTTTTTGTAATTTATTTATGATTCATTAATTAATAAATCATTTATTAACATTTTAAAATCGTATTGGTTCTAGACAAAAAAAAATTTCATTTTAATTTACAGTCAAATATAAAAACAAAAAAAATTTTATTATTTAATAAAAATTAAACTTTCCGAAAGTGTATAAGTAATTATTATTTTTCATATTTTTCTGAACAATGCACATCTTTTATATTATTACTTTTTTCTTTTGATTGAACTACCAATTTATAACCAGTGCCAATATAAACACTCATATATTGGTCAAAAATAATCGTAGTAACAATGATACTGATAAAATAATGGTCTTTTTTTTTTTTATTATGCTTATTTAACGTAAATTGTGATTTTGCTCATATGCGCGTTAAGATGAAAGAAAATTCTGTTGACAATTGAATTTAAAAAAAATTATGAGCGTGATTTTTTCTTACTTACTTAATTTAAGATATATTTATGTCAATATTAATTTACCATCATATGTGTTATATTTTTTTTTCATATTTGTTGTTAAAAAAAAATTTTTTCTCAATTTGATGAAATGAATATCAATCATAAATATTTTTGTTTAAATTATTTTAATTTATATTACCCCAATCAACTCAACCAAAAAACAAATTATGCAATTTATTGTAAAAAAAATTTTATTCATTTTATTTTCTCTATTTTCGTATAAAAAACTATAAATTTATCTCATTCAATTAAATTCTATTACTTATTGAAGTTACGAGGTTACAAAAAGTGTCAAGATAAAGCTTCTATGTTCATTTTTTATTCCATAGTTAAGTTTTAATTATAATAACATAGATTTTTCCAGTCAGATCAAATCATATTTAATAAATTCGTTAGTAATATTCTGAGTCACGTAGTGACTGCAAGTCGCTCGTTATAATTATTATTATTACTATTATATCTATTATTATTGTCATTATATATTTTTTTCAAAGCACATCATCGCAAATACTCCTTATTCGAAAAAAAATTTGTTACCCGCCATTGACCCAGAACTTCCTTGGGTAAACTTAAGCTATTATTTGACAATAGGATTTATCAATTAACATTATAAAAACGGCAGCAACAACAATCCTATAATTTAAAATATATTCCCAGAGGAAAAAATTTTATACTAATTATGTTTTTTTTTTTTTTTTTTTTTTTGAGAAACTACGTTTTAATAACGTCTCTCGATGAATGATCCCGGTATCTATCGTACCCATATCATATTTCCAAATTCTTTCGACTTCAATCAGTTCCAACTCACATTGCCTGTAACAAGCCTCGATTGCTGCGTCAATTGCAATGATAAAAAAAAATTTGTCTATTCCCGTCGAGTAAAATAATTAAAAACTTTTTTTTTTTCTTTTTTTTTTACCATATATTCTGTATCTGTACCCTCTTTGTTCAGCTTCGTAGTGCTACTAGTTAGTGTCACCAGGTCTGTAACTCTTATCAAATATCCGTTTTTAGTGGGAGTGTACTATTTAAGAACGGACAATACCATTTTAGCAACCTGCTCCACAACCTGGTGTTCTACAAGTGCTACATTTGGAAGTTCGTGCCCGTACAAGGTAATAATTACCCGTTTTTGTTCTAAATTCCAAATTAAATAATACGCTCAAAGTTTATTAGAATGGTCAAAATTTGAAATACTTTTAA
This sequence comes from Microplitis deprimator, assembly GCA_964016945.1. Lineage (NCBI taxonomy): Eukaryota > Metazoa > Arthropoda > Insecta > Hymenoptera > Braconidae > Microplitis > Microplitis deprimator. Next base: position 4,720,610 of record OZ024714.1, on the reverse strand, counting down.
CGACCCATTTTTCCAAAATCAATAAAAAAATACCACCAATCATTTTTTCAAAATATTTCTTAACTAACTACACCTTTCAGAGAGAGAAAAAAAAATTCCAAGTGAATAAGAAGTGAAAATGCTTTTAATTGACCATAAATTATTATTTAAAATGATTCCATTTCCTCATTTCCTAACATTTTTCTTTAATCAGCGTTAGAACTTAAAAGCTGAATGAAAAAAATTTCGAGGAAAGAAAAAAGTTTTATAATAACATAATTTTTTTCTTTTTTTTTTTTTTTTTGCAAATTTCTCTTTTTTTTATCGTTTTTCATAGTAATAAATCCTGTTTCTATTTTTTTTTATATGAAGTTACTCGTTTATTATTAATCTTATATTAAAGATAATTATTTTACATAGTTTATTGATTTAATTTTATAAAAAAAAATTTTAGTAGATCATATGTTTCATAATATTTATACTATAAAATAACTACCATTTCTGTAATTAATAGTTTGGGTTAAAAATCCGAAAATAAGTATTTAAATAAAAAAAATATTTTATGAATAAATAAATTCTATTCGTTTATTCAGGTCAAAAAAAACAAAACGAGCGTTTGAAATTTAAGTGTCAATATTGTTATGTCCAAAGTTTGTTATTTTTTTTTTTTGTTTTTCAGAAAATTACTTTAAAATGATGCAAGAGCAATATTTTTATTTATTTATTTTTATATTTGTATACAAAAATTCTTTAATTAGTTCTGATAGTTTAATATAAAAAAAAATACTTGAAAACTCAATCGTCTTCTGTAATTAAATATAGATATGATACAAATTTTAGAGGATTGGGACAACTATACATTCAACTCGTAAAAAAAAATTTTAAATCGACTACTTGATTTTCTTTACAATTCAATAAACAAATTATTAATTTCCAAAATTATCTGTAAATAATTTCCTTTTCTTAAATTTCGTATATTATTATTAACTTTCAATAAGTGTATTGAAATTTAAAGTAGCGATAAAATTTAAGAGGAAAAAAAATTCAATCAATTTCAGTACTACTTTAATAACACAAAAATAATTATGAGCTGTGAAAAAAAATTCACCCTGAATATTCTAAAATTTAGATGTTTTGTATTTAAAATTTTGTGAAATAATTTAATTATACATGCAATGTGTATTTTTCATTCGTCCGAAAACGCAGTTTTTGTTGTGCCGTAAGACATGAACTCCATACTTTATAATCTCTTTAGTGCTTATGTTCATATTTTTACAAAAACGTATTTACGTTAATTGCTGTCTTTATTTTTCTACGAAACTACCATAGTGTTTCCCGAATACCTGGACAGATAGTTAGAAAGTTTCGTTTATTGGGCTGTACTAAAGACACACTTTCGTTCTGACGCGATTCCTGTTACATCTATTGCTGACGATCATCAGAGAATTTGTAAGTTTTACAATGTTTGCGTAATTTACAAAATGAATAACTTAAAACTTACCCTACACTATTAATAATTATAGTTAATATAACTTTCTTTTTTATAATTACCAAAAAAAAAAATTCCTCCCCCTTTTTTCATTACTTATTATCATTATTCTCTCTTTCTACGCAACTACACACTCACTGCCTTAATTTATTGTTATTTCCGAGTTATAGTTGCGGTAATTGTGACATGGTTACTTCCGGCACGCACTGACTCTGATTAGGAGAGAGAAAAATTAATTCACGAACGAGAAAAATATAAAAATATCAATAAAATAACTAATCTCTAAAAAGTAGACAAAACAGAAGGAACAAGAATGGAAAATTCAAGCCTATATGATGAATTAAAATTTCCAATTGGGATGGTTTTAAGTTTTAAGGTATTGGGAGAATAAAAGTGAGGAAGGTCAATTTTTTTTGCACTTGGTAAGTCCATTAAACTTTTCTTTTGTTGCATATTTATTTCCACTATCTCAATCGTACTAATTGTAACCATTTTATTTAGATCATTTCGAACCGTCGTGAGCGACAGTAACCTGGAGACATGTGACCCACGGATAAAGATTCCAACTATCCACAACAGTTGTATGCCAGCTTATTCATCACTATCCTTCCTATCACTACCATTATTATTTCTGTAATCTTTACTCTACCTTTCCATCTATTTCTTAATAAATTTTCCTTAACAATAATTTAGTTCTTTACTTCCCTTTATTTTAGTGTTTCTCAGCATAAGACGAATCTCTTCTTTATACTTGCATTTCTTCTCTTATTTATTCCCCACCCAATTCTTATCAAATATCCTATGAAATTACGCTCAGTCATTCGCAAATCATATTCTTAATTTACATAATAAAAAAGTAAAAATAGAGATCATTATTACTACTTATTGATTAATTTATCGAATCGGAGAAAGAATTTATCAGAGTTCAAATAAAGTAGTCTCACGCCATGCAATAAAAAGGAGCAGATGTAAAGTAAAAGAATAGTTTTCCGGTACCGGGTTTTTTATGCAATGAAAGATTGAAATTCCTTCTCCAACTCTTCATTCTAGCTCTCTCTACGTTATTCTTATTATACAAAAATTAGAGGGTGAAATTCGAGTTAATTGTTTCTTTATTACGTTCGTACATAACTATTGATATATTCCATTATCATAATCGAATATCTGTTGTATGTATATATATTATTATTATTTTTTTTTGCTAATTCACATATTTAATAACTTTTTTTTTCAGTTTTCTCTTCACATTTATAGATATTGACCCATGTATGTCATTTTGATGAGCTCTTCGTTACTCATGTTACTAATGATTCCGTCCAACAAATACCTTGGCAAATTTCCTAATGGTATTTTGCTGTTCCTTGTCACATTATTTAACACCCAAATAGCCTGTTTGATAAGCTTTTCCCTGTATCTTGCCGCCATAGCTGGGCATTAACTCGTTAATCCGTTAATCGTTAATTAACGAAGTTAACATTTTGATTAACGAATTAACTTTTAAGTTAACTTTTAAAAATGTTAACGGACACGTTAACTTCCGTTAATATGCAGAAGCCCGTTAATCGTTAATCTAATGCCTACTATTTACCGCACGGCACCGCGGCGCGGCGCGAAAAACAGGTTCAGACAAGTATGAAACGAATGACAAGTGCCGGGCGGCGCGTGGCAGCGCGTGAAACAAAAACAAAACTAGATATATTTTGCCGGCACGTGCGAGCGAGAAAACTGACTGCGAAGATATTTTTTCGTTTGATCATTTCATTACTTAGCGCCAGTGCTTAGAGTGACGAATGTTTTGTTTGTTGTTATTATAAATTACTCTCAGTGATCATTTGCGTGTTGATAAAGAAGAGTGAATGTAATTTAGTTAGAAAAAGTGTAGGCTGTGCAGTGTAGTAATTAAAACCATATCATGGAAGACATGGAATCGGATTCCAGCGGTCCTGATGAGAATCCATGGCCACATTTGACTGAGTATGTGGAATTTGTATCCAGATCGGGCCAGCAAATACTTTTTGCGTGTAAGCGATGCTTGCCGAAAGACACCAAAATAAAAGTTCATGTATCAAGCCTGAATAATTTGAAACAACATGTAAGAAGGGTACATGAGTCACAGTACGTACAGTTTGAAGAGATTGTTAAGGCGTGCTCTAACCGGGGCAAGACAAAAAGGAGAACTCATTCTGCCGATGATGATAGCACAAGTAGCAGTAATCCTAATATTCCTAATCCCGTTAAAAGAAGAATTCAACAGGGTCGACAGCTGAGCATCGGGGAATCGTTCGGGATTGCAGCTACTGGCAGCGGTGTACCCCAAGCCAAAGTGGACAAATGTATAGTAAATTTATTTGTTTCAAACATGATTTCTTTAGATGTTGTCGAAAGCAAGTCTTTTGGTGCGTTGATAAAAACGTTAAACCCGAGCGAAAATTTAATTTCAAGAAGAACTTTGGGTAGACGCATTACTGACGAACACATTGAATTAAAGCAACGCCTGATTAGGTAAGTAACTAAAAGAAATACCTATTTTCTATTTATTTTCAACAGATAAACGTCGCCTTACGTATACTTACCTACGTAGGTATAATTTTATTTGAAAAAAGTTAAAATAATTAGGGGTTCATAAAATAGGTATGCATGCATATACATATGTATATAATTTTCATTTATTAATAGTGCATTTTTTTTTACGTGATGTGTTTATAATTTTAATTTCAGTTTACTTGGAAAAATTGATTGGGTGGCAACGACGGCTGACTGTTGGTCAGCTCACAACAAAAGTTATTTGGGCATGACAGTTCACTGGTTAGATGCTATCACAAGAGCCAGAATGCATGCAGTATTTACGTGCATACGCCTGAAAGGTCATCATACATACGACATCCTGGCCCAAGCAATGATAGATATTCATTATGAATTTCACATAGATAAAAAAATCACAAGGTCAGTTAAGTCTATTTTTCGTGATGTGACCTACGGTGATGTGGATCGGTTACGTAATCCTTACTTAACATTATAAATGTGAATGTGAGTTTGTTCGTTTGTTACGCTTTCACGTAGAAACTACTTAGCCGATCAACATGAAATTTTGTACGCATATTCTCAACGTAGGCTACCTTAAAAAACAGGCATAATTTTATTTTAGGACTACTACGGATAATGACAGTAACTTTGTAAAGGCATTTGTGCAATCCGGCTCGGAGATCGACATACTTCCAGAGTTGCCATCATGTGATTTAGAGTCTGAGTTTGACCCTGATATTGCCAATCTTTTAAATCCAGACTCAGAAGAAAATGATGACTTAGAATTTATTTCAGTAGAAAGCATACTGAATGCTCCTGATCGTCTCCAGTGCAATGAAATCAATGAACAGATATTAGAAAACTTGAATACTTTGCCAGTTCACATGAGATGTGCTGTACATACGTTCAATCTGGTCGCTAGCAAAGATGCAGATGCTGCTCTACAAATAACTGTTTTCAAGACTCCCTACAGAAGTGCCTTAGCCAAGGCACGTACTCTCTGGAATCAGCAATCACGTAGTACGGTAGCGGCAGATAGCATTTATGCTGAATTAGGCAGACGACTTGTCCTCCCAAATACGACAAGGTGGAACTCTCTGTATGATGCTATTGTCGTTCTCAACAGTATATTGGAAACAAAAAGGCCTTCTCTTCACAGGGTTATGACTCAACTAAAAATTCTAACTTTCAATGACCAAGATGTGACTGTAATGAAGGAGTACGCAAAGGTAATTTCATATATGTATATAGTTTAAATTAACGTTTTAGTAAAGTTATTTTCTTTCCACATCATATCAATACTTATATTAAATACTTATTTATAGGTTATGGCACCTGTCGCGAATGCCCTCGATAGTATCCAAGGAGAAGCTCAAGCATATCTCGGATCACTACTACCGATGATTGCAGCAACTGTCTATAAATTAAAAAATATTAAATCTAAGGGCCTAGTAAATTGCACAGCTTTAGCCAATGCCTTATTAAATGGCATAGAGAAAAGGTTTGGTCCACTCCTGAATGATGAACAGTGCCTACTTGCCGCGGCATTTCACCCAAAGTTCCGGTTGATATGGCTGGAAACATATGACAGCAGTAGAGTGGATGCAGTAAAAAAGGTCATGGAAAAAAAGGTAGAAGATGCTTTACGACAAGAAGCAGCGGAAAATTCGAAGGACAGAGATAGTTTAACTGACAGAGGGAGCAATGCGAGTAACAACGATGATGACGAGGAGGAAGACTTTTTCAATTCTGTCACTCAGTCTATAGAAAAACCAAAGAGCTCCAACTCTTTAAAGAGTAAAGCGCAAAGTCTTGTTAGAATGTGGCTGGATATGAAATCAAAAGACTCGTTCAACGATGCTGCATTCCTCGGGGAACAGATATTCATAAATCTATTTATTAAATACAATACTGCTATACCCTCAAGCGCTGCAGTTGAACGTCTGTTTTCCACGGGTGAAGACATTTTAACACCAAAACGAGCCTCGCTTTCAGACGAGAACTTCAACATGTTAATGTTCATGAAGGGGAATATGCACCTTATGCCCGACGATTTAATTACACATTTGAATTATACAAGTATTTTGTTTTATTCCTAACCTGTTAACTTCCAGAACCTAAACCAACAAGTTGTATAAGTTCACTAACGCAACGATATAAAAATGCAATTTTACACATATTAACGGATTAACGATTAACGTTAACTTGCGTTAATTCTTCCGAAATGTAACGCTTTAACGCTTAACGAAGCTAACTTTTTTTGTAGCGGATTAACGATTAACGAAGTTAACTATTTGATTAACGGTGCCCAGCTATGCTTGCCGCCACGACTTTTTCCAATATTTCATTCCCATATAGGCCGATCTTTCCTCGCTGAAGATTTCGGACAAAATCCTGATGCCTTATAAATCGCCTTATACTTTCCGATGATGCCTTCCACACGTCGATAGGTATCATTTCCCTTTCCCCTTGGCGTATTAACACAATTTTCTTCATTTTCTCCATTTCTTCTCTACATTTTCCTTCATACTCCTCTTCATTTTGTTTTAAGTATAATAATTCCAACTCGAAATCATTGTTTATTGTATCCCCTATTACTCTTTTCCTTATGAAGAGCTGCCTGATTATCAAATGTGTCCGGCTGACGTGTTCTTCGGTGTCCGACCATACTTCATCCGGCTCTTTTTTGCATCCCACAGGCAAATCATCATCTTGTCGCGCATATCTGCAGTATTGCACCACGTATCTTCTTTTTTTTATATCTTTTAAATTAATACTCGCCCCATTTTCTAGCAGCATTGTTACAATCTCATCATATCCTCTCGCTCCTGCTAGGTGCAATGGTGTTACCCCTTCATTAGTCGTCTGCTTATTGACATTGGCTCCAAATCTTATTAGCATTCCCGTTATTTCCATCTTTCTTATGTGATCTGGACTATACCAATTGTCTTCTTCTATAACGGTTGGCCCTGGCTACTTCGTGTCCAGTAGCCACGAACCACAGTGAATAGATTTCCCGAATAATTTTAATTAATTAATATTAAATTCTTAAATATAAATATTAATTAAAGATTGGTTTTATTGCTGGTTTAGATAACGGGAAATAGATCTCAGGATGCAGGTAGACTCGTTCTGACCGGACACGCGGCCGAAATCAAACTTCCTCTAGACGACGCTGGTGATGAAAGAAATTTTATCAAGAGACTCTAATTTAATTATATAAAATTCAGTTTTATTTAACTAAACCCAAATATGTACAATTATTTCCCCTCTAATTAATAATTGATTTACTTATAAGAATAATAGGGCGTCCAGCGACAATAAATGAATTTACTAAGTGCACAAATATCTATTGGACGCGAGGAACAAGATCATTAATTAATCATGTAGTATCGCGTTGAAGAGAGAGAAAATATTATAACGGGTAAATATATATATATATATATATATATATATATATATATATATATATATATAATTATATATATATATATATATATATATATATATATATATAATTATCAGAAATCTTATCTGGTTTAGTGGAATTGACGTACAGTTGGTATGGGCCTTCGCTGCATTGCAGGACCTCCGGGTTGACGATGAACTCTTACAGGTTCCTTGGCTGCTAGTCCTTAGTGCACCCCTCACAAACACTATGCATGAAATCTTTCACTTGTGGTTTTTTAAACCAAATTTCCAAAATCAAAATACTCTCAGGAGAATAGAACGTTTTATTTTCTTCAGGTGTGGTTCGTCGCACGATGACTTGAATTCGAGTGTCGTCTTAGGTCAGCTCGTCTTAGACGCCGACCTCCGTTTACCCCTACTTAATTATGCGCACTGACCAATTCACGGTCACCTGCTGCGCGAAATCATCCCCTATGGTCTAGCGCCTAAGTCAGCCGAACTCGACAATCAGGTAGCGACGAGAGAGAGAGAGAAAGACCAAACCAAGACCGAGACAGCGAGAGAGCCGCACTCTCACGTCGTATACCACTGCTGCCCGGTTACACTTCATACCAGCGAGTCAAAATATTCTTAAATATCATGAACAGCAATGTCATTCCGTGGCAATCTCTATGATTTACTCTAGCCCCTTGTTTTAGTAATGCGTTTACTTTTTTCGATTGCCCATATTCCACTGCGTAGAATAATGGTGTTCTTCCTTTTTCGTCCTCAATGTTCATATTGACATTGTGCTCAGTAAACAAATCATATATCTCCATTAGAGATGGGCGATATCTATCGATATTTCAACTATCGATGTTTTTTTTCTAAAGTATCGATGTTTTCTATCGATATTTTTTAAACACGATATATCGATACTTGATAAAAAATTTACAACTATCAACAGAATCGACACTGACGCCGCTGACATTTTTACGCGGTTCATTCATTAAAGTCGAAATCGAAATTGTTTTAATTATGAATGTCGCTAATACGATTGATATTACAACGGTTGAACGTAAGTATTTGATGTACTTAAAGAATAATTATATAATATAATTATTGATTGAATTTAATTATTATACATTATTTTATTTTTAAGATAACTCAGGTTTGAGGTTGTATTCTATTTATTTTCAAGTAGATGAAGAACCCTTACAACGAGTAGACAACCTCGGTTTTCATGTTTATTTAGCATTAAAACTTAAGTATATAAAATATATAATTAATAATTTATTCATACTAATTTACTCGAAGGACTCTTGACGTAACAATATGTTGTTAAATAAAAATATTTATTTGCTGATTATAGATTCTAACCACGACGCTTATCAGTTTATATTGGATTTAATAAACAGAAAAATGTATCCCCTCCAGAATGCCAATTGGACAACTATTTACAAAAGCATCGATGGAATTGATTTTGAACCTGTTAATTAATCCATAAAACTTCACTATTATTTATTTTATTATACTTATATTTCAATAGAGTAATGAAATAAAATAATTTAAAAATAAAAAAATAAAAAATGTCAATTCCTGAGTTTTTTTCTTCACATTTTAGAATAGCTCAACATTTTTATTTCTGTCCTTGTGTGTTTCCGTTCTCTTTCTTCACTTACGCTCTATGCTCTAAACTCTACAGCTATCAATTAAGTTAAGCATCCGAAGCGAATTAATTTGATTTCGAAAAATATTAGTACAAATCAAGGACCATTCGCTTATTTAATTTGAATTCAATTCTTTTGCAATAAAAATTTAAAATCACTAAATTTATTAATAAAATCTTGAGTAAATTTTTTTTATTTTTTATAGAACAAGAAATTTTAGATACCAGATCATTCACGATATGGTTTAAAGTTAATGATCCAGGTGAAGATTCTTATGCGATTGGTGGATTGGATACTAAGGAGTACTCAAAGCTCAAACGTATGCTAATATTAATAAATATTGATTATTAATACAAGTTAATAATTAAATTTACATCGGTTAATTAATTTCTATATATTTCATAACTGCAGATAATGATCAATATACCTACGAATTTGTCAAGTTACTTATTGACTCCAACAAGATACATGTACGTGATGGTGTAATTGATTGCATATGGAGATCAGTAGACGATGTTGACTAGTATGTATATATTAAAATTTTTTAAAAATATTTTGACATCATTACATGTATGTGTATCAATGAAATCATATTATTTATCATTTTTTTTTCTAAATGACGTTCTCAATTATCCACCTGAATTTCCAAATAATAAAGATCAAAATTCTTCCAAAAAAACATCCTACCAGCTTACTGATCCTTCTAAACAAACTTCACAAAAAACCCGGTTATCTGAAAGTGGTAAATGTTGTCACGTTTTTTTCTCATAATCCTTTCAATTTTGTTATGATGTTTAAACTCTACATTCATTTTATATATTTCCATCTCCTAAAGCTAATAATTCATCGATTTCCACTCCTCCTGCTATTGATAATGGTTTATCATCAATGTACGGTATCATTTCATTCATATTTAACTTTATTTATTGAATATCTTTATTTTAATCATATTCATTTAATATTTTATTACACTTACGGTAACTTTTTTTTTTGTAGTTCTAAAAACAAAAGTCATGTCTGGAATTATTTTACACCTATAAATTCTTTATCTGCACGCTGTAATTTGTGTGAAAATACTTTTAAAACATCTGGAAATACTCCGAATTTACGAGCGCACCTGACTTCGAAGCATAAATCTTATGCAGCAGTCAATTTCCAAGAGGAAATTAAAAAACGTCCAGTTGCAAACGTTGTACAGTCATTGGATGCTCTCAACCCGAAGAGGTTAAAAGCTGTTAGTAGAAATCTTGTTGTCCAGCAGAATCCCGTTATCCCGATGTATTAACGAGCCAAATCATATGAAGGTTAATTTTTAAAAATTAACTTTTCATTCAGTTTCAGTTAAAATTATAATTTCGTCAAATTTTAATTTTATATATTTTGCAATGTAGATGGAGGTATTGAAGCGGAAAAACTTACAAATTCGTTGCTATCTATAATAGCAGTAGATCATATGCCACTACGGATTACTGAAAAGAAAGGTTTTCAACAATTTGTAAGGACTGCTACACCTCGCTATGCACTACCCAGTCGTAAAACGATTACAAATTTGTTATGTGCCGAGTATGATACTCTTAAAACTAAAGTTATAAATAACTTGGCAAAATGTTCTTTTTATTCTATTACTTGCGACATTTGGACTGACGTAACTCAAAAAAGTTATTTAGGAGCAACAGTGCACTATTTATCAACAGATTATCTTGAAATAATAAGCACTAATCTGTGTGTTGCATCTTTGAATGTTGAGCATACTAGTCATAATATTTCGGAGTCTTTATTGACAATTTTGAATTCATTTAATTTGAATGCCAGTAAAATAACTGCTGTTATTAGTGATAGTGCCGCAAATATGAAGAAAGCAATTAGTGATACTTTTGGACAGAGTAAAGGTCATCCGTGCTTCGCTCATCGTATCTCTCACATTGTTCCTGATGCTGTATCTGAAATGTCAGCCGTAAAAGAATTAATTGATAAGGTCAAAAGGATTGTAACAGTTACCAGAAGAAGTGTTCCTGCATCTGATGAATTACTAAGGCTTCAAATACGTGATGGGAGAACAGAAGGTACATCACTTCGATTTATTCAAAGCGTGGAAACACGTTGGAATTCAACGTTCGCAATGCTTGAAAGGTACCTCCTACTAGAGAATTATGTATATCCAGTTACATCAAAATGTGCCAGTCCTCCTCCATTGTTGCCTCACGAAGAAACTGCAATTCTTAAAGACATAACTAATTTGATCCAGAGTATCGCCAAGGTGATTACCGAAATAAGTGGTGATACTTATCTAACATGTGGCATCATAATACCAATTGTAGTATGTATGATGAATACAATTAGACAAACGAGACCTATGACTCCAATCGGAGTAGAATTTAAAGCGATAATTCTCCGTCAAATGGAAAGGCGATTTAGTGACATTGAATCATATAAAATTCTAAGTATTTCTACAATACTAGACCCAAGATTTAAAAAATTACACTTCCAAAAAGCAATGTCTGCTTCACAAGCCATTGATATTATAAATCGAAAAATGAAGACATCTATTTCTTCTAATCCTGTCCAAACGTTGCGACCATCTATGGAAAATAATAAGCTGCAAAATAATATTTGGGATTATTATGATGATCTTGTGAAGAGAACAGGTGCGGCAAAAAACAACATGGACGGATTAACTTTTAAATTAAAACAGTATTTGAGTCAACCTGTCATTTCAAAAACTGAGAACCCTTTAAAACATTGGAAATTATTACAGTCTAGCTATCCAAATTTATACAATGTTGCGACTGAGTATTTGTGCGTCGTTGGAACTTCTGTGCCGTGTGAACGTCTCTTTTCTACAGCTGGAAATATAAAAACTGATGACCGAAACCGATTATGTACAGATAATCTTGATAAATTGTTATTTTTAGGCAGTTTAAGTGTTGAAGATTGGGGCTTATAATTTTTCTATTTAATGGTAATAATATCTGTATGTTATTTATATTTCGCTTTGTTTATTTAATTTAAAAAGTTTTTATAAATTTTTATATTTAATGGTAATATTATCTGTAATTTATTTACATTTCGCCTGGTTTATTTAATTTTTAAAGTACAATAAATTATATAAAAATAATATCAAATGCTATAAATTTTAAATTTTTGAGCCTATTTTAACAATCGATGTTGAAAATCGATACATCGATATTTTTTTATCAAATATCGATACTCGATAATAAAAAACTACAGCTATCGATATTACGATATCGATATTTTTTTTCGATATCGCCCATCCCTAATCTCCATGTACATATGTCGTACATCTAGATGCACAGCTGCTACTTCTCCACGACTTCTTGCCTCTACTTCGACTCCATTTTGTAGCATGTATTCCATCATTTCTTCCAGCCTTGTCCTGTTCACTCCTGTTTTCTGTCCAGCAGTGATGACGGGTTGATGTATTCGATCGATTTCCACTGTCATCGTTATCTGCATTGATATTTTCACCTCGAGCAATGAGTAACCATGCTAATTCCGTGTTTGAATATTTTAAAATTCTGCATAATGGAACTATGGAGTTTGCGTGATTTGGTCCATTTATATTTGCATTTTGCACAATGAGAGCCTCCACTGCCTCTTCCTTTTTTCGTAGCAGTGCCCTTATAATTAGCGCATATCCTTCCCTCCATTCTGGTATATATGAGAACCCGTATAAACAGAGTAATTTCATTCTATCATTCTTGTAGTAAATTTGTACGCTGTTTAATAATAACATATTGTCTCATTGTATCTCCAACTGTGGGTCTGCTGAATCAGACTCGGAAGCAATATGCGCAAGTTTTATTTTATCCAGATGGACTACATGCTTTTTTCCTTTTACGATTAACTCGACGTTCTTGTTGTCAAATATTCTGACTATTTCATATGGGCCGTCATAATGATCCTTCATTTTATCCGTTCTCGGTTCTTTTAGCAGCCAAACCCAGTTGCCGACTTCAAAAATTCACTCCTTTGCGTTTCTATCATAATATTTTTTTGATCTCTCCTTTGCTTTTTCTGAATTCTCGTTTGCTAATTTACGAGTTGTTTCCAACGTGTCAATTAACTCATTCAGGTAATCGTGGTACGATCTTCTACCCGTCGCTTTTTCTCGTGAAAATTCCGATGGCACTAGCGCGGGTCGCCCAAAAACGAGCTCGTGTGGAGTGTAATTTGTCGCCTCATGTACTCCTGCCGTGTTGTGTGAAAACATCGCAAAATCAAGCCATTCGTCCCATTCTCGATATTTGTCTATAAAAGTTCTTAAATACTCCGTAAGAGAGTGGTGGCTCCTCTCAATTGATCCATTAGACTGCGGATGATACGCTGTTGTATTTGAATGCCTTATTCGGAACAAATTACATAGGCACTGTATCATATCACTTACAAAATTTGTTCCTTGATCTGTCAGAATCGCTCTTGGTGCCCCGAACAAGCAAATTACTTTTCCTGCCAATGCTTTTGCTACATCTTCAGCTTTTTGTTGTCTGAGTGGGATTGCCATCCCAAATTTTGTTAATAAGTCCTGCACAGTCAGAATATATTTATAACCCCGCCGTGTTTCTTCTCGTGCCCATAAATATCCATGAAGATTTTTTCGAATGCGGTCTCTGGCGTATCAGTAATCATCATCGGCTTCTTAGGTTTTACGCGCACTAATTTTCGTCGCTGGCAAATAAAACAATTTTTGACAAAATTCCTCACATCTTGCTGCATCGTTCTCGAATATAATCGAGTTCTCATTCGGCGATATGTTTTTGTCATTCCTTTGTGTCCTCCGATAGCGGAAGTATGATACTCTCTCATTAATGACCTGTTAATGGCTTTGGGTACCTACAATTTTCCACCGCAGACTGTTATTTCTATATCTTGTTCCTTTACAATCTCACGTAATTTTCCAATGTAATAATCTTGCAGTGCTTTATTCAAATGTTCACTCCCCACCGGGACTCTCAATGTTTTATATACCTCTCGTTTTATCAGTATTCCCAATGACACCATAACCATATCTATTATTTTCTCTGATGTACGACCACCGGCATCCACTGTGTAGACCAATCCCAATCCATGTCTCTTTCGTTTATTTATTATTAAAATATCACCTTGCTCCAGTTGAGCCCCATGCAAATTTGCCATGTTTATCCACTTCATCTCGAGCAACACACCCATTAGGTCTGAATTTCCATCCCTGTTGGCTGGTACGAAGAAGGAAAAATTTTCGTTGACGTCTGTTACATGCTGTCTTGTCTGTTCCAATTTTGATTCTTCTTCCTGATTTGCGTAATGACCATCTGGTATGTCTAATTCCATCAATGAGTTCCCCGAATCTGAATCTGAATCCGTAGAGTCGTTAACACATGTGCTTCTTGCTTCAAAATCCTCCGATAACAGGAATCGCCAAGTTTCATTACTATTCTCGCCATCTTTTTTATCAAAGTTTTGTTGATACCCATGCTTCGTATTTTCTTGCTGCATTGGTACTTCCGTATCTCGTTCCAGCTCACGTCCAGTCAAATTGGGCTTCTGCACTTCAATTATTTTATCTCTTTTTTTCTTTCTCACTTTTTCTTTAGCGACTAATGGCGCCTTTATTTTTCCTTTCGCCGTTATTCTGTCTTTCCCTGATGATTGATGTCACTCAGTGTTCTGCCCCATCCCTTGATCTTCTTCCACTTGCTGTATCTTTTCTTCCGTTTTTAATTTATATTTGTTTCGTCGCGGGTGACTGCTGGCAGCCTGTGATTCCGCTCCAGGTTCTGACGCTGACCCAGACGGCACGTAATACTCCCCACTTCCATCACTTGCTATCAAGATGGTGATTCGCTGTCCCTGAGGGGCACTCGTATCGCTTTCTTGGGCCGTCACTTACTTCCTCTTGGACGTCCCCTTCGTCGTACTTCTTTTTGCTGTTGTATACCCAATGGGCCCGCAGCTTGAGTAATCGCAGCTGGCTTCGGCTTATCATTTCCCCGTGTATCGTTGTCAGTCTTCATTTCGATATCAGATTCTCCTGATGATGTATTATATAGGTAATCATCTGCTCTTTTTAATTTCTTCTTTAAATTTCTAACCTTCCCTCTCTGCCCCTTTCCATCAGCTGATGAATGTGTTACTGATGTTTCTTCTCTGGTTCGTTTACCAACATTTACTTCTGCCATTGTCAAAAGCTCACCGTTTTCGTTTCTCACTAGATTTCGCGATAAAGCATCTGCATTTGTGTTACTCTTGCCTGGCCGATGAATAACTTCGTATTCATATTCTTCTAATCGAGTTACCCATCGCCGAATGTGTACTCCAGGGCTTTTAGTAGACTTGAGCCACTGTAATGGTTGATGGTCGGTAACCAACGTAAATTTCTTACCAAAAATATACGGTCTGAACGTGTCGACATCATACATAATAGCCAATAGTTCTTTCTTGGTCACTGTGTAATTTCTTTCTGTTTTTGACAAAGCTCGAGAAGCATAACTTATCGCACTATCTTCTCCAAGTTTTCCTTGGCTTAATACTGCAACCACGGCAAAGTCTGACGCATCTGTAGCGACGATGAACGGTAATTCAAAGTTTGGATACTAGAACATTACATCTCCACATAATTCTTCTTTTAATATATTGAATGATTTTTCTTGAGATTCACCCCATGTAAAAATAGCGTCTTCTTTCAATAAATCAGTTGAAGGCTTTGCTTTACTTGCAAAATTCCGGATAAATCTTCTGTAATATCCTGCAAGTCCAAGAAATTCTCGTACCTTCTTCTCGTCCGTCGGTCCCTTAAATTTTTCAACTGCCTCCACTTTAGTCGGATTCGGCTTTACTCCTTCCGCACTGATTATGTGTCCCAAATACTCAACTTTCCGCCGTAAAAATTCACACTATCCCGGCTTTAATCTTAATCTCACTTTTTGAAGTCTATCAACGAATTGCCAATATTTTTGACAATGCTCTTCCAATGTTTTTGCATAAATTACCGCGTCGTCAACATGAATAAATAGTATTACGCCCTGCAATACGGATAATACATTTTCCATCGTACTTTGAAACGTTGGTGGACCACCTTTCAAACCCGTCGCCATACTTTTAAACTGATAGTGTCCCATCGGAACTGAAAATGCCATTTTATGTCGATCTTGCTCTGCTAATGGTATCTGATGAAATCCCGAGTCGAGATCAAACACGGAAAAATATACAGCATCACCAATTTGGTCCAAAATACCTCGGATATCTGGCAACGGATACGAGTTTGGTACTGTTTTGTCGTTTAACCTCCGAAAATCAATTACTAACCGCCAATCTTTAGTTCCGTCGGCTTTTGATTTCTTGGGAACGATCCATACTGGTGAACTGTACGCAGAATCCGATGGTTTAATTATATCAGCATCAATCATCCCTTGTATTCCATCTTTTAACACATCTTTCAAATGATGTGGCATGCGATACTGCTTGATATTGATTGGGTTATCGTCTTTTGTTCTTATCCGATGAGGTGGAACGTTTGCTGCCTCTAGTCGTTCGCCTGGTAATATGTAAACTCTTGATTCATACTCAATGTTTTGTTGCACTGTAATTAGCTCTTCTTCATCCAAATGTGTTACTGTTATTAAATTCAATACCCGCTCTGCTCGTTCGGTTTTACTTTCTTCATTCTGCTCCTTGTTTTGTATAAATTTCACCTCTGCTTCAGCCGTCATTTCCTCAAAAGATTCATCTTCGACGTACGGTATCGCGAAATCATGCTATTTTTCCGTAGTGTTAAATGCATACATTCGTGCTGCGCCTTGGTGGACTGCCACTATAGCTTCTCCCAAATATATTCCAGGTGCAATATCGCACCGAGGAATATATCCTTTCACAACGTTATTTACAACTCTTACCTCTATTAACTTCATGCACCATCTGGGAATTCTTATAACGTCTCTCAAAAAGCCATATATCTTATTATTAATTGAAACCGTTTTGTTACAAAAATCAATCTGTGAGTTTTGTGCCAAAAAGAACGGCTGGCCCAATATGCTATCTTCTTTTATATTAAATTCTTCCCCCACGACATCAAACAGTATCCGCTGGACTTCTATCTCCAGCTCAGCTTGGCCTACAGTGGTTATAGCATCAGATGTTATGCCTTTTACAAGCGTTCTTTTCATACCGTCAATTTTTATTCTTAATTCTAGTGAGTCTAGTTGTATTAAATTTATCTCTGCGCCCGTGTCAATAAGGAAGATAACCGTTCCTCCAAGTACTTTATCAGCTCTCAATTTTACGTATATATGTGCAGCGCCCATTCATTTAACAGATTTCACTTCTTTCTCTTTATTTATTCGCTCCTTATTCGTTTCTTCTGAGTTGGCCGTTTCGACGGAGCGTGTCATCGCACCGACCCTTCCTAGTTTAAAGGCCGCGCGTTTGAAGCTCTGTTGGACATCTGATTTCCCCGGTTCTGCTGATTAGCTCCACGTGACCCATCCCATCTCTTGTCATAATTTCCAGGCAAACTGTTCATAAGCCGTTGCGTTTCGAATGCGTTTGTCATCATTGCACCTGAGTTACCATAATTATTGTTCCATCTGTTGAAATTGCCTTGAGTTCCTTGACCTCTGCCCCTGCCGTAATAACCGTTATTTCCATAATTTTCCCATTGATTTCCATAATTATTTCCATTTCGATACCCATTATAACTGTTGCCATTTTGTCCATATACATAATTACCATTATTCTGCCAATTATTACCGCTTCCTCTATAATTATATCTCCCATTCCCTCTGTATCTATCGTTTTGTACATAATACCGCTCCTGCTGCTGTGGAACTTTTCCCCAGAATTCCTGCTGATTCATTGGTGCCCAAGAATTTCGTTTGCTTTGTATTGGAATTGAGCAATTCCGTGCCAGATGCCCAACTTGCCCACATGTAAAACAACTTCGCTTGTCTCCATTGTCCGCAATCTTCTCATTAGTAATTGTATACGTAAATTCCGCACTGGGTCTCGGTTTATGAATATACGTTGTGCCTTCTTGTTTACTTTCTTCTTTCACCTCTTCTTCAAGCGTTAGCTGTCTTATCCTCGCATGCTCCCGTGCCTTGAATTTAAGTTTTCCTTCTCTCGCTCTTTCCGCCGCTTTCGTCCTTTCGTATTGTATTTCCGCCTCCATTGCGATCTTTATCGCGTCTGCTAAATTTCTGGGCTCTTTACTTGGGACCGCGAACGATAACTTTTCATATAGTCCATTGATGAAGGTTTCCAGCACTGTCGCCTCTGAGTCCTTAGTTCGGTAATCCTTCTGTTCCTTTGTTAATCCACTCCTGCTTATTTTATTTTCAGCCTCCCCTTTTATACCCTCCAGTCGCGCACCAAATTTCGTTACACTTTCGTTATCCTTTTGAATCATTCCTGCCAGTCGATGTATTACCGCTTGGAATGTTTCCGTTCGACCGAAGTTTTGGCGTAGTTTTTCTATCACTTGTTTGCCTTCCTCAAAAATGTACGCACAATGCTTAAAGCCAGTCCCCCGAATCGCGTCGACAATTCAAAAATAAATACCGAATCATCACCAGCTTTTAGCCGCGTCGCACTGTACTCGATTGCATCAATGAATGATTCCACATCACCCTCTCCCGTAAAAACCGGTATATGCCGCATTAACGATATTATTCTTTTCAATTGAACTTCTTTAGTCTCCGCCATAGTTTTGACCGCTTTTGCGCCTTGAGACGTACCAGGGCAATTTGAATTACTATTAGTTAATGAATTACTATGAGTTTCCTCCCGACTTTTTTCAAAAATGTCGACTAAATCCCTAATATTTTTTATGTCAGTCTCATACGAACGATCTGCAACCGATTCTTTTGAACTTATGGAGCCAGACGAGGAGTCACTGGGATTGTCTAACCGCCAGTTAGTGCAGTACTCCCGCTGGTCTAGTTTACTATTATCGTTAAAGGACTCAATTTTTACTACTTACATAGACACCATGATGAATAATGCTGCTGCTATGAGCATTCCTGTCTGTTGACCTTGATTCCTCTCGGAGTGCTTTCGTATCCAACCCCCGGCAACGGCTTCTTTCCTCAGCGGCACTACAGATCACTATTTCCTTTTTCTTCTTTTTTTTTTTTCGTTAACTTTCCTTTTATCACTTATTCCACTTTTCTTTCTCTATATTTTTATCACTCACTTATTTATTTATTCTCACTTGTCACTAGCGGGGCGACCTTGATATATAACTTTCACGCTCAAACCGGCTTCACTAATTCAGAGGATTTCACAATTCATTTGGCAATTTTCCAGTAATCTCTAATATTTGGCACTTAATTAAAAAACTCTTTACAAATCTTCAATATTCCTTCAGTAATTCACAATACAATTCAATAATCTTCAATATTTCTTCAGTAATTCACAGTTCAATTCAATATTTTTCCATAATTCTTCAATATTTCACAGTATCATCCAATAATTTTTCAATATTTCACAGTATCATTCAATAATTCTTCAATATTTCTCAATTCAATTCATTTTTTCTTCAATATTTCTCAATTTAACTCACTTTTTCTTCAATATTCTTCAATACGTGCACTTTCTTTGCTATCTCACAACACCGTTTACCAATTCATTTATCGCGGAGAAGATTTTGAATCTCAGTCTCACAGTTTCATGTTGCGTTGACTGGGCACTCACCACTAAAATTCCCAAAAATTCACTTTATTCACCTCACTTCGCTGGGCGAAAACCACGTTGGGCGCCAAAATTTCTGTTACGTGTGAGCTTACAGCTTAATGTTCTTACTGCGTAATCGAACTTACCGTGCCTAGCTCAGCGTCTCTAGAAATTTAATAGGATGTTATAAAGGGTGTGGGTCGCTCGGTAAAGGAATGACTGTACGTGAGTTATATGGATATTTGTTTATTGGGCGTCCCTAAAATATGGGAGTACCCAGAAAAGGTCCTGAGAGTCTCTTTTACAAATCTAAAATAGCATAAATCATACGGATACGAATACAATATTTCTATAGCGGCATTAACGTATTCTTATAGTGATCTGTAATTATAGCGGTAAAATAAAAGGAGATACAACATTTATGCGCGAGCAGACAACTATTCGAATCAGCTTAACTATGGTAACTAGCTCTTTTCTGTAATTGCATCTTCTACCTCGAAAATATCACTCCACCGTTCCCATGAAAACTCTTTCGTTGCTGCATAAGAAAATATCCCTCCGCAGTTTCCAACGGAACTTTTTTCTTCCCACAGTTAAACTGCTGATCACAGAAAACGTCTGCTAGTCACGTTGTATTATAAAAGTAGACTTTATGCGACTAATGTAATGCGATATCTATGTGCAGCTGTATAGCGCCTAATGTAATGCAATCAAATATATTACATACTGAATTTAGATTTATCTACACTACTGGAAAAAATTAAGGGATCAAAAAAAAATTCCAAATTTTTGGGCAAATTTCAACAAGCCGTAACTTCGAAAGAAATGGTCGTACAAGAAATCGATAAAAAAGGAAATTGTAGCTCCAAGTGTCTAGTTTTTGGATTAGAAATTTAAAAATTTTTAACCTCTGCGGTTTTTGAGTAATCGTAGAAAAACCAGCAACAAAAAAATTTTCAAAATTTTTTTAGTTATTTTTTTTGGTCTACGGGCGTGGAAAAAATTTTTTTAGCTTAACCTCTATAAGGATCGGATACTTTGTTCATTTAGCTTTAATTTGGTTTTTTGAACACCTCGATACGTCCACTTCTCGCCGAGATATCGGTCTTCAAATGGAAAAGGATCCTTTTGTGTTTGATTATCGATATCTCAGCAACCAATGATCGCACAGAAAGTTAAAGGTGGGTTTCAAGAACTTGAATGAATTCTCCTTAACGACTAGCCATTGCTTTTCCAAAAAAAAAATTTTTTCTTATTGTTACATGAATTTGAAAATGCAACAAAAAAAGGGCTATTGGTGGTTTTTTGGAAAATCGAGCGCTAGATCGAAAATATTGAGGAAACCACTAATGTTAAGTGTGCCTTTTACAGTTCAATATGTCCACAAAAACCCTACAGAAAATCAAATTAATCCAGCCAGCCGTTTTTTTGTTTCACTCGATCGAATTTTTGAAAAAATTAAAGGATCACGTTTTTTGCTCTGAAAAGCTCATAATTTTTAAAAATGAGAAAAAAAAATCGTTTTTCCTAGCTTTTTCCACATTTTTGCTCCAGAAAAAGCTTAAATTTAAAACAAAAAAAAATTTCGAAAAAAAAAAAAAATTTCAAAAAATAAAATTTTTTTTGAAAAAAAATGTTTTTTTTGTAAAAATTTTTTTTTAAACAAGTTAAGGAAATTCAAGAAACCATCGCCCAATCATTTTTAACGCGTTTCCGCAGCTGTATTCCTTGATTCTACTGATCTCCTTTTAATTAAATTCAAAAAAAAAGTTAATACCCCCAATCGAATTTCGATTTTTTTTCACACGCTTTTCGCATTGTTTTTTATTTTACTTGTTACGAATCCTTAGCAAATCGCTTAATTTAACAGTTTTTTTCAAGACTAATTACTTTGCACTAAAAGAAATTTTTTTTAATTTTTTTGGTCAGAATTGAAAATTTTTTACTTTTTTAATTTTCAATCATGGTTAGACGACATTTATCAGAGGTAGAAGTTGCTCGGTTAGTAACTCTTATTGACGAAGGTTACAGTCAACATGCAGTTGCTGTCCGGATGGGTGTAAGTCAATCCGTCGTATCTCGAGCTTATTCCAGATACCAAGAGACGAACCAATACAATCGTCGCCCCGGACAAGGTCGCCGTCGAGTTACTAATGCCCGCGATGATCGGGCAATTGTCAGAGAAGTTCGACGACAACCTTTTGTCAATGCGAATATTGTTACTCTAAACTTCCCCAATCGCAGACAACAGCAACAGCAACGACGGCATCAAGTGCGAAACATTTCCTCTCGAACAGTCATCAATCATCTCCGTGAAACTGGGTTACACGCACGACACCCTAATCGTGTACCCCTGTTGACAGCAAGACATCGTCGAGCTCGTTTAGCGTATGCTAACGCTCATCGGAATTGGACCTTGAGGCAATGGTCAAATGTTTTATTCACTGACGAGTCTCGTTTCAATCTGCATGGTAACGACCGACGTCCTCTCGTTTGGCGCCGTCGTGGAGAACGTTTTCGCCAGAACTTTGTCCGTCCAGTCGTCGCCTACGGCGGTGGATCAGTCATGGTGTGGGGCAGCGTTTCACGAAATTGGAGAACACCTTTGGTAATTGTACGCGAAAATTTGACAGCTAGGCGCTACATCGACCAAATTTTAAGACCCATTGTTCTGCGCAGACGACAACATCTGAGGTCGTTCATATTCATGCAAGATAACGCACGTCCACACACAGCCAACATTACCAGACGCTTCTTTGAGCGGCATGACATCACATTGTTGGTATACCCAGCAATGAGCCCAGACCTCAACCCCATAGAGCACGTTTGGGACATAATGGACCGTCGGTTGCGCAGAGAGTATCCAAATTTGCAGAACTTAGCTGCCTTGGAGCGCGCGCTTCAGCAAATTTGGAATACCATTCCGCAACCTCAAATTACCGTCTGCATTAACATGGCTGAACGATTAAGAGCCGTTATTGAAAACAGGGGTGGTAATACCCGGTATTAAATTGATAAAAATCCTCAGAGAATGAGTTTGGAGTCATTAAATACGGTGGAACTGACGAGCCACCGGGTCTCAATTCTCCTGAAGGACCATACACACACACGCACACACACACACACACACACACACACACACACACACACGCACACACACACACACACACACACAGAGAGAAGCGTAAATCCGACCGCGCAACCTCCACGTGGTACGCTTTGGATAACGCTAATGCCGGCGGTAATGATTCTCTTAAACTTTTCAAGAGAAAAAAATTCAAAAAAAATTTTATTTTTCGAAATTTTTTTTTGTTTTAAATTTAAGCTTTTTCTGGAGCAAAAATGTGGAAAAAGCTAGGAAAAACGATTTTTTTTCTCATTTTTAAAAATTATGAGCTTTTCAGAGCAAAAAACGTGATCCTTTAATTTTTTCAAAAATTCGATCGAGTGAAACAAAAAAACGGCTGGCTGGATTAATTTGATTTTTTGTAGGGTTTTTGTGGACATATTGAACTGTAAAAGGCACACTTAACATTAGTGGTTTCCTCAATATTTTCGATCTAGCGCTCGATTTTCCAAAAAACCACCAATAGCCCTTTTTTTGTTGCATTTTCAAATTCATGTAACAATAAGAAAAAATTTTTTTTTTGGAAAAGCAATGGCTAGTCGTTAAGGAGAATTCATTCAAGTTCTTGAAACCCACCTTTAACTTTCTGTGCGATCATTGGTTGCTGAGATATCGATAATCAAACACAAAAGGATCCTTTTCCATTTGAAGACCGATATCTCGGCGAGAAGTGGACGTATCGAGGTGTTCAAAAAACCAAATTAAAGCTAAATGAACAAAGTATCCGATCCTTATAGAGGTTAAGCTAAAAAAATTTTTTCCACGCCCGTAGACCAAAAAAAATAACTAAAAAAATTTTGAAAATTTTTTTGTTGCTGGTTTTTCTACGATTACTCAAAAACCGCAGAGGTTAAAAATTTTTAAATTTCTAATCCAAAAACTAGACACTTGGAGCTACAATTTCCTTTTTTATCGATTTCTTGTACGACCATTTCTTTCGAAGTTACGGCTTGTTGAAATTTGCCCAAAAATTTGGAATTTTTTTTTGATCCCTTAATTTTTTCCAGTAGTGTATTTATTATTCGTTAATAACTATTAGACGGATGGGTGTCAGCCCATCCGTCACAAAGTATTTTAGTTATTCAGGTATAGGTGTTGTGTCTGTTTGTGTTTGTTTATCCTTAGTTTCAGGGTTGTTATTGAAACTGCTGTTGGGTAAATTATCTACTTTCTGAATTTTCACAGTATTTGTTAATTTTTCTCTTTTTACAGGATACGGAGCCAGTGATCCTTTATCTAGTATCACTATTAACTTCCGTACGTGATATTTTCTTCCTGCGTGGTTTCTGGTTCTCGTTGAATAATGTTTAAATTGTGTACAAAAATAAAAGTGAAATAAGTTTATTTCGTGGAACTACAGGTATTTTCCTCTTCTGGATGTGCGTAATTTATTTCCTGATTTTGTAAAGTATTCGTTGGATTTTGTAAAGATAATGGTATTGTTACAGGAGTGTATGGTAACTTCCCCTTATGGTATATTGCAACTAACTTTCATAACTGGTATTTTCTGCCAGCGCGTTTACCGCGTTCCATTAGATATTGTTGAGCTGTACGTACAAGGTACTTTTCACAATTGCTCCACAGATCAATTAAAGAGTTAGAGCACTACAATAACTGATCTAACGAAATATTACGAGTTTCTATGGCTTCTTGAAAATGAGTTGATGAATGAATAATGGATGAATCGCCTGCAGTGCGACAAAAAGTCTGCGCAATCCCAATTGATTCGATGATAGATTGAGTAGACTGCGACAAAAAGTCTGCGCAAATCTAGGCAATCTGATGAAATGCGACAATAAGTCTGCGCAATTCCAATCGATGAGATTTGTAATGAATGATTAATTGTATATCAAGATTTACCACAAATAGTCACAATTTCGGGTGCAAAAGGTTGCAAGTTGTTTGTACGTAAAACCCAGTAGTATTATAAAATAAAAAGTTTATTTATTCATTTATAAATGAATCGCCTTATCCTTAGAAAATCGCAAATTTATTTTCACTAAAATTGACTTCAAGTTTAATAATTAAATTTATCTGTAGTAAATTGAATTTTCGTCTAATATTTGCATACAAGGGTCCAGAGGCGATAATTTGTAATAAAATTTCAAAAATCGTTTAGGTATATCAACTGGTATGAGTTTATAATTGACAAAACTTTGTGATCTATTAGCGTGTAAATATTTTTTTATAAATGGGCACGATGGTGCGTCTTCTACGATTGCAATTAATCTTTCTATCTGAAATTTGATTTTTGTTTGTTTAGTGCGTTTTGGTGAAGATGAGTTAGACATAAACGTGTAGTGGAAATAATTTGTGTAGCTAATAAAATTGTAGGTAACAATGAATTGCAAAAGTATTTGAAATATAATACTAAAGGTGTGAAACTTTGAAAATAATGTTCCTTTTCTTTTTCTTTAAATAAAATAAGAGTAAGAGAAGATTTTCAAAATTAAAATTGTAAATAGTTTTAAGAAAAGTATAGTTTAGATTTAAGCTGCACGAGGATTTAGAAAGATTCTTGGGAATAATTTAAAATATGATTCCAAGATTTTATTTTAATGAAAGTAAAATAAAGTTTTGAAGGTCTCAAGTAGAGTTTAAAGGTTATGGAGTTTAATTATTTTGAAAATATTTCGAATCGCGTTTTGAATATTCTGCGATAAATAGAATTTTTGCGAAATTATTTTAAGAATTTAAATAATTACTTGAGTTATGATTTTTAGAATAATAATTTCAATGATTGAGTTAAGAAAATTTAATCCAAATTAATTTCATTTTGAAAAATGTCATAAGAAAATTTCGCTTCTAAGTTTAATACAGATGGCTTTAAATTGCAAAGAAAATTTGTGAAGAAACTTCTTCTGAAAAGTAAATATTTAAATTTAAATTTTAAAATTTCCAGAATGTAAAATTTTTTAATTTTGAGAATATATTGAATGTATGAAATTTTGAAAATTAAATATGGACTTAAAAATTACAAGTTGAAATTTAACTTGGAAATTTCAACAAGGCAGAACGTTGGATTTTTGGATTTATTAAATTTAAGAATCGAATAAAATTTTAATGAAAGAACGATTCACCAGCGTATCCTACCGCTGTCAACAAATTTTTCGACTGTCACGATCGGAGTGAGTGAAGGCGACGGGCGAAAGGGTTATGTTTAATTTATTATTTAATGCTGGAATGCCGATTTTCCTTGTTCTATAACTCAGCCAAGGAGTTCGATTAAACGTCACGTGTTTAGTGTGAGAATGTATGAGGAATCAGGTGCCAATTATTAATTTATAAATTAATGTGTAAAATTATTTTTATTCTGTCATCCAACCAAGGAATTTAGCATCACGTGGCTGATATAAGAATGTTATAACTTCGTGTTGTTTTACAACTTATTTATCTATTTGTACCGAGCGGATGTACTATAGACCGTCCCGTTTAATGACCTGCGTAGCGTTAGGGTAGGTCAGGGATTTCTGAGTTGAGAGGGATGTTGGGTCGGTAAATATGGGCCCTCGAAAAGACCGTGTTCTTTCTCTGTCTTATTTATATTTTACTATGACTTAAATTACCAGCACTTTTGACTGCCGGAGAAAAGGACAGAAAATAAAAGAGACAAAGGTATACAATAAAAAAAGATGGGTAGTATATTGACAGGTTAAATTCTACAAAGATATTATAATAATGAACTTCCCCTGATGGGTTGATATACCTGCACACACACTCACTCCAAATTCACCAATTTGAATTTGTGTACACAGGAGTTTTACAATGTTTATGATGGTATTGAGTTGAGTGCTTTGCCTTCGAGTGAATTTATAATGATTTTTAGGGTTTTTATTAACAAACCCAAAATGCATCATAGATACCCATATATGGACAACACATACATATATAACACATATATATACAAAACTCATGCACATAAACGCATGTACGAGTCCTCATGTATGACTATATTTTTGGCGAGTGTGCTCCAAATTCCCCAGGTTAATTTTATACCAAAAAAAATGAAAAAGAAAATTTAAGAAAAATTAAAGAACTGTTAAATCGCGATCCATATGTAACGATTGTTACATTTTCAAGCTCCTTGAGCTCAAAAACAGCGGGAAGTTTTGGGGCTGGCTAACCGACGCCCAGATTTTTTTTTTTTTATTATTGTAACTAATGAACCGTAAATTGCTTTGTAATTCCCATCAAATATTTTTGTAGAGAATTGAACGCTCTCCAAAAAAAGTCTCTTACCATTTTTTGATAAATCCATCTGCTCGAAAATTATTGTTGAAAGTCAAATCTATTTTCAGCAAAACTATTAGACTTATCAAAAAATGTCATAAAACCTTTTTTGTAGACAATTTTATTTCCTACAAATTCTTTCAAATAAAGTTTATTTATAATCCGCATTGTTTTCTAGTTATTTTCATTTTAATGATAAGCTCATAAAAATAATAGTCTTCTAACCGATTTTGAAAACTTGACATTAAAATGAAAATAACTAGAAAACAATGCGGAATTCAAATGACATTTTTTGATAAGTCTGATAGTTTTGCTGGAAAAGTAAAAAGATCTCGGAATTGACTATAAATTTGACTTTTAACTCCAATAACTTTCGAGCAGATGAATTTATCAAAAAATGGTATGAGACTTTTTTTTTTGTGGAGCGTTCAATTCTCTACAAAAATATTTGATGGTAATTGCAAAGTAATTTATGGTTCATTGGTTACAAAAATCAAAAAAAAAAAATTTTTTTCCCTGTGTTATTCTTATGGGACATCGAAAAGTGCGATGCGGACAACTTTAATATTAATATTAAGGGTTTATATTTTCAGAGGCCTATTTTGGCATCTAAACGAAACTGTTGAGCCTGGTTCCGAGAAAAAAAAAATTTTTTTTTTTTAACTCCCTAATATTTATATACTATACTACAAAGAATAACACATGTATATTAGGGTGCTTCGTTTGAGATGACTATATTTTTTTTCTAAGTCCCGTGTCGAAATATCATTATACAAATTGAAAAGCAACTTCTCACCGAATATGAGCTTAAAGTGAATTTAAAATTTTCCCATTTAACACGTAAATTTTTTATTTTTTTTTAATTATCTATAGCTTCACGGCATTTTAAGATAATTAATCGGCCATAGGTGTGAATCACTGAGGAATCCTTCCTTTTTAAATGCGTTTGTAGCTAATTTATGTTTTGTAACCAGCCTCGCCGGTAAAAAATCTTAAAACCAATTTTTTCTCGAATTTTATAGTTTTTTTAATTTTACTTGCAAACCACTATTTTTACGACAAAATTGTTTAAGACTTATTTTGTAGGAAATTTCATTTTCTACAAAAAAAATTATGTAAGCCATTACCGTAGAGCTAGTAGTTTTCGAGATAATTCCAATTAAACATCTCAAAATTAGAAAAATCGCTGTTTTATCCAAGATTTTTATAATTTTTATAAAATTATGGCCAAAGAAATATATAATATATTTTCATTTATATATCATAAAAAATATGTGATGTAATACGAAACTGTCTCTTATTACACCTCCTTCATCTTTTCTTAATTTAACCCAAATGCCTTTGTTTGAATATCAGAAGCTTTTTTAATTACTACCTCTCTCAGTAAAAAAATTATTGGTTCATACTTTTTATACATACATATGAATGTGTGGCTATAAATTGGTGTATTACCGTACGATGGACGGTGTGGCTCAATAAGTTATAGATTAAATTGAACGGAATATAGTATGGTGCCGGATAGCTTAACTGGTAGAGCACTCGGCGCGATACCGACATGGTCTGGGCTCGATTCCCAGTTCGGGTTATCTATATTTTTCTCAATTTATCTATAAATTGTCTTATTGAGAAGGTTTGCATGTTTAGGTTTCCACTTATTAAATTGGTTTGCATTTTTTTTTTCCAATTTAATAAGTGAAATCCTAAACATGCAAACCTTCTTAATAAGACAATTTATAGATAGATTGAGAAAAATATAGATAGCCCGAACTGGGAATCGTACCCAGACCATGTCGGTATCGCGCGGAGTGCTCTACCAGTTGAGCTATCCGGCACAATACTATATTCGGTTCAATTTAATCTATAACTTATTGAGCCACACTGTCCATCGTACGGTGATACACCAATTTAATAAGTGGAAACCTAAACATAAGCTTCAATTTAAGACCTTAAACTTTATATTTAGACCATTCCTTCCAATAATTTAATAGCCTCGAAAATTTTATTGGAATTAAAAAATGTTGAAAATATGGTTTTCATTCCACATAACTTATACTTGTCCCATTATAATCCAGTTTCGTCAGTTGTATTTTATTGTGCACGAAAGAACCTGTAAATTTCACTGCTATTTTATATTTTAAAAGTATTTCTTTTATTATTTATGATGTTTTAGATGTACCTCTACTCCCAATGATTATCACTGGTCTTGTCATTACGATAGCACGCACAGTTCTTATCAGATCTTAATGACATTTTTTACACTTATTCTATAGGCGATTACCTTGATCAGGTTCAAAGATGGGCTGAATCGTTCAAATAGTTTTAAAATTATAGCTGTTTGAAATTTTCATGATTTTCCGTAATCATTTTTTAATCACTGCTAAAGCTCATAAAACTAATATTCATAGACAATTTCTGTAAAAAGAATCTGCAAGCTTGTCTTATAATTTTGAATTTATGACCTTAAACTTCATGTTTTGACTGTTTCTTTCAATAATTTGATTGTCTTGAAATTTTTAATGAAATCGAAAAATGTTGAAAATATTGTTTTCATTCCACATAACTTATGCATTTCCCATTATAATACAATTTTGTCACGTGTATTTTATTTTGAGCAAAATAACCTGTAAATTTCACAGCTATTTCATATTTTAGAATTATTACTGTTATTTTAATAGGGCTTGCCGTGGTAACAGCGATTACAATTATGATCTCATACTAATCAAACTTCCAATACTTTATTTACGTTAAGGTTAGTTTGGTACATTACCTATATAATGTTATGTCAAATCAACTATCTGAAGTTCTCTATCAAGAATAATCGTCGTCTTTTTTTACCTTCACTTTTAGAAAACGAGTCTAATTTCATATCATGAATATACACTAACAAGATATGTATGTATAAAACAATTTTTTATATCGATTAATTGAAAAATCTACTTCCATTTCGGCTACCGAAGGGACTTTTTTTTTTTTTTGAATCCATCAAACATTATGAAAATTTTTAAAAATTATAATTAGAATTTTTAAGTACTTATTAAATAACGTTAATAACTAATTTAATCTCTTAATACTTAATAATTCTTTACATTATATTCCCTAAGTACAGGGGTTAATATATTTAGATAATAACTTGTAATAGCTTGATTGATTGACGTATAAACAAACAATAAATCAGAATTTTCTATTGAATGAGAACCACTTATGACAATCACCAATGTTATTTTTATTTTAAACTTCTTTATCATCAGAACTATATTTGACTACTATGTGAAGCCACTATCCAGCCCTGTATTATGTACAGTCTGTTTATTTAATCAAAAATTTATATCTACTGTTCAAATCGTCTACTTCTGACCAACTTCAGTACGGACGATTTCATATCATTCTCACGGTATATAACTGGAAGGAAAGGATTGCCCCACAAGATTTTCATTTGAAAGCCCAATAATTGCTTGATATGAAACAATCCCTTTATTTATCTCAATGTATGAAATTGAAGCCAAAAAAATCGATTGATAAATTTATAAAAAATAACGCTCATAGCTGATAGACTCACTGACGCGGTACGCACAGCTCTGAGTGAATGGTGGTGATGCGCGCGCAACTCTCCTGTTTAATATACTCACCATGGTGACATTATATAGAAAGTTATAAATAACGAGGGCATAAATACTTAACATTTATGATTGAATTAATAATTGATTTATTGATAAATATTAAGTATTTTTTGTCTAGTTATATTGTAGTTTTTTATATAATATGTCGAGAAGGTGAGTACATTAAACAAGAGAGTTGGGCGCGCATCGCCACCATTCACTCAGAGCTGTGTGTACCACGTCAGTGAGACTATCAGCTATTAGCGTAATTTTTTATAAATTCATCAATTTTTTTTCGGCTTCGATTTCATACATTTTGATAAATTAAGTAATTGTTTCATATCAAGCAATTATTGGGCTTTCAAATAAAATATTTATTGAGCAATTATTTCTTGACAGTTTGATATAAATCTTGATAAAAGTCTAGCCTAACGCAGATTTCAACATATTTTTGCAAATTGTGAAAGGATGTGTCATTCCGATCAATGTGCAAATTGCACCATTAAATCCCTTTAATTTTTTTTTACATCAAATTCAGCCGGTTAGAAATTGTTATACGAAATGCTTTGTAGCAGGAACTGTAGACTACTACGTATTTTTTACATGATCCGCATATTGAGTGGAGATAGATGTTAATTGCAGTGCACCCACACCTTCCGGAAGGTTTCTAATTGTTGATTGTATAAGCAACTGTGAAGTTTCTACTTTAGATAGCAATTCTTCATTAGAAAAGATAACTGCAATATGTGTTTGTAAAGTATTTCGTACAAATCGTGTTTCTGCTCGCCCTGAATTATGCCGATTAATATTTTTAAAATTTTCGTCGGCTAAATAAGATTCGAACTCGGTATATAATGTTATCTCTGGAAAATTTTGATTTCTTTGCCACGTTTGCATTTGTGGTCTCATTTAGTTTAAATTTAAAAGAGCAGTAGCTTCTTGATGGCTAAAAAAGGTATTATTATAAAATTACGATGAACAAAGCATCCAGAGAGAGGGACCTATATATAATAAAAAAACTACATAATCGATATATCTCTGTATATGATTTGGAGATCTCGAAATTCATGTCAACAGTTAACGTATAGATCTTTTCTGAAGCGAGATTTGCAATCGCTATTTATATCGGGTTCGTGAGTGTGTCGATTTCTTCCGGGTAGATAAGCGAAGTTATCAGAAGCAGATAAAATACTAGCTGTATTACGAGCATTCAAACTTCGCTCACAGCAATGGAGGCACGTAAATAAACAAATAAATTCCTTAACCAATACAGATTTCATAGATAAATTAATAAGAAGTGAACTAAAGTTTATTATTAAATTTATAGGAGAAGTAGATGAGTAGGGATGATTCACCGGCCCGATAAAACAGATTCTGGGTTTGTGTCCATGCTAAACTGTTGTATCGACGGATGGTAAGTTCCTGACAGTCGATTTGAACTTATCTAGGACCTTTTGTCAGCTAGTTGATGCTAATTGACGTCATTTGAGCTTATCTAGGACCTTTTTGAGCACTTGTCAGCCATTGGATGCTAATTGAGAACATTTTGAGCTCACCCCAGCCATTTTGAGCTCGTGTTAAGAAAAAATTATGTACAATTTCATTAATGACTAGAGTGGGTTTTTGGCTTGCCTATCAGGTTACAGGTTTTGGCATCGTGTTTGTGCGTAACCTCAGAGCTGACACTAACGTAGCCTACCCTGATTAATGCAATATGTACACGTAAATGTATGATTTGAAGTTTTATATATTGAAACTAGGGGTAGTATGGGTACTTGCGAGAAGCATGCCATCTAGTGGTGTAGTTTCTCACCCCTCTTTTTTGCTGATGCGTCATCGATGACGTCATCCGACAAGTCTGAACTTGTTTTTGAGCTAGAGTGGGGGGAAATAAGCTGAGTGCTGAGCTCGCGAGCTCGTAGCATTCAGTCTATACTAAAAAACCTCAACGGTTGGTCAGTGACAAGAAAAAAAATTTTTTTTTTTTAAGTGACGGCATACAAAAAAAATCAAGAGTTATTTATTTATACCTTACATTTCATCTGAAATTTAAGAAAAACATCATGTGTATTAGTGTCAAGTAAGTACTAATAATTACAACTTGGTGAATCGTTCTAATTAAAAAAATTATTGTTTAATAATTAATTTCTTATTGGTTAATTTAAGGATGGACTTGTCTGAAATCAATAAAATCGACTGCTTGCCGCATATCTTGCCAGTTGAAAAGCTTCAAGACTTGGAAGTGGGCAAATCAACCAAATTATTGAGATTAAGATCATTAAAACTCAGTATGGACCTAAATCTATCGCGCATGTTGAGGATCAGTTCACCATCTACCTTCCAACCAGGACAAACAACGAGCTGATTGCTGATGCGAAGCTAAAAAATCTCAACGACATGGCTACCGAAGCGTGTCTTTATATTTTATACCACGGTTCAAAATAGATTAAATTTGAATTCGTATTACAGCTATCTTAAATGTATTTATTTTTATTCAATAAATTCAAAAATTAAAATATCTGAAATGTTTTTAATTATTACATGTACCCCATACACACATTATAGATTTAAATATATATATAATTAAAATTATTAAACCTTAGAAATTGAAAAAAAAAAAATATATATATATATATATATACGGTACTGCTAATGACACCATCCACGTACCAATCCGTGACTGTAATTAGAGTCACGGACAGATTTAAGATAAACGGACTTTATTTATTCTTGTCTGTATCTGTAATTAGTAACACGGAAAGATTTTCCTTCTAGGGAGATAATTTCCGTGACAAAAAAATCCCCAAATTATCCGTGGATGATTATTTAAAAAAATATATAAATAAGTAAATATGGTGAACATATATAAATAAGTATTTATGGTGTATTTTCATGAGTTTATTTTTTGATAATACTGTATGCTTAGTATGAAAATTCACACTTGTGGATATATGAATGAGCAGAACAAAGCTTCGGAAAGTAATCAATAGATGTCTTTACTGCAATTTTTTTATTATTCTAAATTTTATCCATTTCTACCAACGTATAATGATTTATTTTCACAACTACAATTTTAAATTCAAATAACTGCAAATGTCTACATAAGGAACTGTCATCAGCATAAATTATAATCTTTATTATAAACTATATAAGTACAGGTGTGGTCTGAAATGCCTGGTACATGAAAGAATAGCAGTGCTACGTTTAGAGTACGAGACATTAATGAACACATATTTACACAAAAAAATTAGAAATAAATTAGAAATTATTTTTCGTAATGTTTCCAGCACTTTTATTTTTATCAATCTTAATAATTTTTTTATAATCTTATTTAATAATTTTATTTCTCTTAATTTCTGACTTACTTTGTTACGTTATGTACTCTTTTTTATATTTACATTTTGCGAGGAAAATACCCTGTTGTTGTTTTCATCGCAGCTTTGGGTCTCCCTCTCAATCTCACAACTGGTGGTAATGCGACATTCGACAAGTCAACATTATCGTTTGTATTATCTATTTGTTTTTTTTATGGCTAGTCAAATTTAACGTTTCCAAGTGTTGACATAATTGACGGAATTCAGGCTCTGATACTTGTAGAGCGGTTTCCATTATTTTATCAAAGAGACCAAGTAAAATTTGCCGTTTTTCATCTTCAGATTTTGTAGTTATATATTCTGCAACAGTAGAATCCTTATTCAATAATTCATGATGTGTCTTATCTGATTCGGAGACTCCTTTAGTTTCTGATATGGCAATAAACGGATTGGTAATTAAGGATATATCTAAATCGTCTTCTAAGCTTTCACGAAAAGTGGAACCTACATTTTTCAAATTTACAGCCTTCGACCATTTGGGGTCGCATAATTGAGAACAAAAAAGATTTAGCTGAAAGTATTTCCGTACACTCAAAATATGAACACATGGTAATTTTAAGCTTACACGAAAGTGACAAGTACAATTTGTTGTAGAAGCTGTAAATCGGTAGCCATTGATAATCATACTACACATTTTTGTTGCATTACAACTTTCAGTTATGATTATACTATTATATTTTTTTAACTCATCTGCAAGTTTGCTAAAGGCTACTTTGGTTAAAAATTCAGCATATTCATTAACGAAAGAACCGAGCTCATGCTCAATATTCAATCGTTTTAAGCCGTCTATAGCCGTCAATAAATTTGTTTCTTGCTTGCTGGTATTTAACAATTTAAAGAAGTTAATAGCAAACTCACAGAGGGTACTATGATAGTTACAAATAGTTTTAATTTGTTTA
This sequence comes from Microplitis deprimator, assembly GCA_964016945.1. Taxonomy (NCBI): domain Eukaryota; kingdom Metazoa; phylum Arthropoda; class Insecta; order Hymenoptera; family Braconidae; genus Microplitis; species Microplitis deprimator. Next base: position 4,685,668 of record OZ024714.1, on the reverse strand, counting down.
TTTGTACTTTCAACAATATTATTAGTATCATTTTCATAATTAAATACGGCCATTGAAAACTTCGTCGATTCATCACGAATGCTATGCCAGTTATTATTAAAATAATTTACAACGCATTTTGGTGTTTTTGAAACTAATTCTTGGTATAAATTATCGTAATTTTTTTTCGATTTAGCGTAGGCTAAGTTTCTGAGTAATCTAAAACTCAATACTCTTTCTTCCTTGTTAAGTTTCATTAATTTAAGTTGTCGATCGAAAGTCTTCAAAGTATGGAAAAGACATAATAAAAATCGAGCATCAGGAAAAATTTCCGCGAAAGCACTCCTTTCAGTCAGATCTTTATCTGTCATTATACAAGTTGTTTTTTTACAAGCTTCTTCATTCAATTCACGGAAATTTTTGGCGACCCATTTTATATTATCAGCTGTTTCAATTTTAAGTACTGCTGCTCCGACAATTTCACCTCTTCCACTGCCAGTTTGAACCATTATTAAATATAGGGTAAATCCTAAATTAAACAATTTATAAGTACCATCAATGAATAGCATTTCTGGCCAATTGCTCATTGATGTTTGCATGGATGCGTTGGTAAAGAAAAGTGCTTTGAAATTTTTTTTATCATCTACATTGATTCTTGTAGTACATCCTGAAATGATAAAATAAGTGTAAAGCAATTGGTAGAAATTTTACATGAATACTGTAATATTTGTAATTGTACTTTTCATGATAACAGCTTCGAAACTTTGAGTTTTTATATCTATATAAACAACCTAATTTCAGCTCAATGCCGCGAACAAATATTACCAAATGCGTAAATTGTTAATGCCTTCAGTCAGCGGATAGAAAAAAATAATGTTTCTGTCCGCCGATAGCTAGTTTTGCTATGATTTTAGCTCTGATACCTGTCATTCGTTTATTAGTAATAAATTTCAAATCACTCATTTAATTTATGTGACAATTCTGACTTTGTGATAAAGTTTTACAAAAAAATATCTGGGCGTTGATTAGCCCTGCGGGCCAGCTCCAAAACTTCCCGCTGTATTCGAGCTCAAGGAGCTCGAAAATATTAATGTGACTATATTTTCGAGCTCTTCAAGCTTGAAAATCTTATTGCATGCGATTGTTTTTTTATGAGCTTTTCAAACTCTAACAAGTTACGCTTTATGCTAAAGTTTAAAAGCTTAAAAATCGAAAATCATTAATAAACAAGCGGTTTTTAAATTTCAATTTTCGATTATGTTCAATAAACTAAATGTATTGAGGCAGAAATTAATGTCAGTGATCGAAATCAAGATTCAAATGAGTTTTGGCTTAGGTCAGAGCAATAATATATAAAATATCCGAGAAAATGATTAAAAACTGTGTTTTTTCGATTTTTTCGTTGATAATATGGTTTAAACTAAAGAACAAGTTTGATGGCATTATATGATGACCAAAAGAGACCATAAAGAGGAAAAGTTTATAAGATTTTAGACACATTTTAGTACAGTACATTTTGATTTATCTGGAAAAAATAACATAAAATGTTATTTTTTTAACTTTTCAACGCTGATATCATTTGAACTAATTAACCGATTTTGACGATTGAGATAGCAATAGGCGCGCTTTATTGAATTCTAGAGCTGATTAGATTTTGACATCGATCGTTCAATTCGTTTCTGAGATATCAATAAAAAACTAAAAATAAAATTTTTTTTTTTCTCGTAATTCACCAATATTTTTGAGTCTACTTGATCAAATGATCTGAAATTTTCAGGAAAGTTGAAGGCCAACAAGCTCTTTCGATTTCCGCATTAAACATGTAAATCGATTGATTAGTTAAAAAGTTATAGACAATTCACACACATACATCTGATGAAAACTCGATTTTCGAAACTCGGGGTAAAAACAATAACTTTCCGAAATTTTTGAAAATCATCGATTACCTAAGCGGGAAGTTAAAAAGTGTAAGCAGTGAGTAGTATTTACTGTAACTACCTAACAATGAATTGTAAATCACAATTTACACTTGCGTAAACGTATGAAAATTGTCAATCACACCATTGGTCTTAAATTAACTTTTTTCCGACTGACTGCTAACACCAAAACTTGAATCCTAGTGCTAGTAATCATGAAAAATATTATAGGTGATACAGGATGAAATCTATTTTCAGATTGAGGCCGAGGTCAGCCCTCGCTTACGATTCGAGGAGCATACTTTACCCTGGTTTAAAATCGTCTTGTTTTATCCCTTGTCAGAAAGTATATTATAGAAAACAAACACGATTTATTACTGTCATTTTATTTTAAATTAAGATATAGATATTAAAAGAATAATGAAAGAAGTATGATTATTATATTACTATTATTTATTTTTACTTAATAAATGTAGTTAAACGGTATGTAGTAATCTTATTAAAAAAAAAAAAAAACGATTGGAAACAATTAAAAAAACAAAATTTTAAATCCTTTTTAATGCTTTTGAATACTTTTGAATCACTCTTCGTATGAGCATTTAACATTATACAAATCGTTTCGAATCGTTTCTTTTAATCAGGTATAGCTAATCATAGAAATATTTACCATATTCTTTCTTCAAAAGTGCATCAAATGTTTTTAAATCATTACCATTAGGTGCTTTTAAAGCTTGAGCAATATTTGAAATATCTTTAGATAGGAGGTAGATGTTAGATTTTTGCGATATTTCATGTCTAATTTTTTTGTTGCTACATCCTAATTTAATGTATTCTCCAACTTGATGCTTTAATTCAGGTCGTAATTGCCGTTGCTCAGGTAATACGTAGCGCAGCTCCTAAAAATATTATTATAAATTCAAATAAGTATTTTAAAACAATATAAGATCTAGGTTGACTTTAGTTAAAAAATAATATGTAAAAAACGGTTGATTTTTCAACCAGTCTCAAAACTTTCTGTTTTCGAGTCCACAGAGCTTAATAACATTATTTTCTATACATTTATACGAAATTTACCTTATAGTGTGGTGGGTGATTTTCGTGGTTAAAATTAATTTCAGAAATGACCAATTTGTAATTGGCTTCGTGAGTTATAACTCTTTTCAGTGTCATAGAAGCTCGGCATCCATGGTTAAAAGTACTGAAAATTATATAAAATAGACCATTAAATATAATGTCATGTTCACTTATATATATTTTATTTATTATTTTACCTAGTGACTCGTTTTTTATTCTGTTTAGGCGTTTTTGTTGCCTTGCCGTATTTACACTTTAAGGTAACAAACTTATACTTCAATTTTGTAACGAGTTCGTCAATTTGGTCTTCATCTTTGATGCACTTTTCAAAATCACAACAATATAGTTTTTCACTTCTAAAAGTGGTAAAAGTTTCACCACTACTAGCTTCATATTTTTTTTTTTATCCTCAAATTCTACCCAAGAGTCAAATGTCATTTCTACTTTGAACTCGAAAGATTGATTAAATGCCATAATTAAATTTAAGAAAATCCAATTTTACTACAGGAACTATTTACAATAACAATAGAATATAACATATACACATATGTACATGTATGTATAGATTTATATTTTATACTTCTCATGAAATAATCAAATAAATTAAATGTCATTCCCTTTTTAACACTATAGCAGCGATAATCTTAACTTCATGTGTAATTCTCGGAGACAATGGATGGCCGAGACTGTTATTATTATTATTATTATTATTATTATTATTATTATTATTATTATTATTATTATTATTATTATTATTATTATTATTATTATTATTATTATTATTATTATTATTATTATTATTATTATTATTATTATTATCATTATGTTACAATTTTAAACCAATCATAAAACTGGAAGACAAACAATGGAATGGGAGTAGTGATTTACAGAAAATCTAGACGATGAAGTTAGCCGACATCTAATAATATTTAAAAATTTTTTTAAAACGATAAATTATAAAAAAAAAAATACTTCGAAAAATCGCGGCTGTAGTTTTTTAAATTTTCTACATGTGCATATTTTTCTATTTTATTTTTTTGTAATTGATTTGTTGAAAAAAAAAAACCGAAAATTTTGAATTATTTGTTAACTTCAGGGTGATAATAGAATGAGTGAATGAAGCAGACATAAGATAAATTAAAAATGATTCATAGAGTAAATAATTAATAAAACAAAACTTTAAAAAATGCGCATTTTAAAAATTTTGAAATTGATAAGTACTTTTTTTATAAATATTAATTTTTTAATGAACTACTTAATTTATTTATAATTTTAAATTTGTCTGAAGTCTGCTTTATTCACACTCATTGTAATTGATAATTAGTTTAAATAAATTTACACCGACGACTATCATTTAATTAATATAAAGTATATTAAGAAAACTTTTGATAAAATTTAAATGAAGTGTGATATAAATTTTCTGTTTTAATATCAAGATACAACGGAAATTTTACAAAATATCACACAACTTTACGAAACTATAAAATTATTATATTCGATACTGCATTTAAATTTTATGAAATTTATTCGAACTTTAGAATTTTCATGTAACTAATTTTATCTTAAATATTATTTGAACACTTTATATACTAGAAGAAATTTTTATCCCACAAATTTATTAGTCAACAGGAAATATATTTAACATAAATTGATAAAAGGAAAAGGGTTGGATTGAATGTGGATTAGAAAATACATGATAAAAAATTTGAAAAGTTTATCAAAACATTCTGTTTATTAAAATATACTTTAATATGCTGTAAGTTATCAAATATTGCATTTTAAAAATGCAATTTTATCATCCCGTTTGCGTACAAGATGGACAAACCCATTCACGAGACTTCGAAGGTTTACGGCGTATTTTTACACATTTAAAATGGTACTAATACCAGCACTTATCACATTCGATACTGTTCTCATTATCTTCATCAATTCTTTTGAAACATTTGTGACAAGTCCATGATCCATTCTTTTCCTTGACTTTTATTGCATTAAGCAAAGCCTGGTAAGCCGTACGTTGGAAGTATTTTTGAATATTATCGAATTTCTCAATTTGATAAGGCACCGCATCAGAAACATTTTCAATTTGATCAATCAGATCACTTTTTCTTATTTTCCTATTTCCATTTATTACGGACTCGACTATTTCTGATGATATCAAATGTTTTAATAATTGTTCAAGTTTTTTATTTTCATCAGATACTTGTGAGTTCGGAACGGCGGGAGTAGAAATATCATTGTTACTGTGTGAAATGGAAGGAGCAGAAGTAGTAGGAGTCTTAGTCTCACCAGCTGAAGTGGTATTAGTAATTGAATGACTTTGGGGAATCGGAATATCATTGTTGCTGTATGAAATGGAAGGAGCAGAAGCAGTAGGAAATTCGGTCTCGCTAGCTGAAGTGGTATCAGTAATCGAATGACTTTGGGGAATAGGAATATCGTTGTCAGTCTCGCTAGCTGGAGTGGTATCAGTAATTGAATGACATTGGGGAATAGGAATATCATTGTTGCTGTATGAAATGGAAGGAGCAGAAGTAGTAGGAGTCTTAGTGTCACCAGCTGAAGTGGTATTAGTAATTGAATGACTTTGGGGAATCGGAATATCATTGTTGCTGTATGAAATGGAAGGAGCAGAAGTAGTAGGAGTCTTAGTGTCACCAGCTGAAGTGGTATTAGTAATTGAATGACTTTGGGGAATCGGAAAATCATTGTTGCTGTATGAAATGGAAGGAGCAGAAGTAGTAGGAGTCTTAGTGTCACCAGCTGAAGTGGTATTAGTAATTGAATGACTTTGGGGAATCGGAATATCATTGTTGCTGTATGAAATGGAAGGAGCAGAAGTAGAAGGAGTCTTAGTCTCATCAGCTGAAGTGGTATTAGTAATTGAATGACTTTGGGGAATCGGAATATCATTGTTGCTGTATGAAACGGAAGGAGCAGAAGCAGTAGGAAATTCGGTCTTGCTAGCTGGAGTGGTATCAGTAATCGAATGACTTTGGGAAATAGGAATATCGTTGTCAGTCTCGCTAGCTGGAGTGGTATCAGTAATTGAATGACTTTGGTGAATAGGAATATCATTGTTGATGTATGAAATGGAAGGAACAGAAGCAGTAGGAAATTCAGTCTCATCAGCTGGAGTGAATATAATATCAACTGGTGTAGTCAGTAATTAAAAAAATTCCAGAAGCAGGATCAGCATATGTATCGGGTACAATATTAGACGGACCAGCAGTTGTAGATTGAAGCATTAAAGCTGATGTGGAGCGTGGCTCTATTGGTGGTCTTTTCTTGTCTTTAGGACGTCCTATGGTTTTTTGTTTCCTACTATCAATGGGTTTTGCAAAATGAGACGAGTCAGATGAATCACTACTATCCAATTTCTTAACAGCAACCAGCTTGTCATGAGCACCCGATTTGTCACCATCCATATCCTCACTGTCTGGTCCGTGGTTGTGGTGGGGTACCCAGGTTCTCACGATAAAAACTTTCTTGTTCAAATCGAATCGCCCTATTAGTACTACAGGGCAGTTAGTTTTTTGCGACCTGAAAACAAGTATATGCATATATGTATACACTAAATAGAAGCATGTCAAAATTTATTTTCAAGTATTATTTTCTCTGAACTTAGTTCAGTAGAAAGAAAAAAGTATCCAAAAAATAAGTGGCTATAAGATAACATCAATTAATCAAGAATTAAGAAAACCATTGGCTAAGTTTAAGAACATGAAGCAGATTGAGAAAGTAAGGGAAAATTTATCAATAAAAATAATACTTACTGGGCTTTCCGTTTTCCTTTTCCCTTCGTTACGAATTTCCCACTCTTCGGACATACAAAGTGTAAATCGTAAAAGGTAAAATCCGGAAAATTATTTGTGATGCCTCTTTTCTCACAAAATTGTGCCATTTTATGAGAATCTCTTTTGCTTAATAGAAATTTTGTTTCTTCCATATACGTATCAATTTTTAACAAAAATTGTTCACAATTGGAAAACTCTTCTCCAACACTAAAAATATCTGCCATATTGAGAAATCTGTAATTAAAAAAAAAAAATGAAAAAAAAATTTTTTTATCATTTTTAAAGCTTAATTTATTTATAAGTAATGTAAATATATATATTTTTTAATTTTCAAATAGACATATTCAAGTGCCATTTTGAATGAATTTAACATATAAATTTTAAATAAATTTATGTCCGATGTGAATAAAGTCCACCATTTTATAAAAAGAAAAAGTATATAGTGATTTTTTAATTATAAACTATTGTACTTACTACAAGGATTCAAGAATTTTTATTAATTCTAAAATTATGATGTTCAAAACCTTACCTTTTTTTAAAACAAACACACAGTTTTTTTATATTTTGATATCAGTAAAGTATAATTTAATTACGCAGTAGATAGATTCTTTCTTCGCAGATTAAACGTATCGAATATTCCGGACTTAAGTAACTATCTAGACTTTAATTATACGCAATGTAGATAGGAAGCATCTAAGTCCAGTTACATGAAAAGAAACTAATCTCTAGAGGTCTGTATATCACAATATTTTCAGTCGGTAACAAATAAAACGACATTTTCGACGCTATATTTGATTAGAATATCTTGTATGCTAACATTCCGTGATCACTCTTCCGGTTTTCTCTTTGGTTTAAAAAAAAATTCTTTTCAGTTAATCATTATTTAACCACATAATAAGCTATAAAATAAATGCTTTTCTTGAATATACACTGTAAATATTTAAAAATTTTATGAACTTAATTGTGTCAATAAAAATTTCAAATGCGGTGGTTTATCGTTTGACATTTAATATATTTTACCCCTTCAAAAATTTGCTACAAAAAATTTCTTTTATTCTCGTCTAATTTTTATGAGTTTGATCTAGGGGAGACCACCCTGTTTAAAAAACCTCATAGAATCCAATTGATTCTTTTAAATTTCCATAGAGATTTTATAAGAATGAGTTAGTTCTACGAGAAGTGCTATAGTTATATATAGGCCTTATACAAACAGCGATAAAAATCTATCGGATATTTTAAGCACGGCGGATTACGACGGTCCCAGTTCGCTGTAAATAATTTTTTGTGGTATTTAAGTATTGGGTACAAATTTTTTTGATCTATTTTGAACAAATTAATCATAATTTTGTCATAATTAAAAAAAAAAAATTTCTGGAGCACGATGGATCCTCTCCGAAAAAATGATAAATTTGAAAAATTTAGGGAAATTTTCTCCTTTTTTTAATAAATTCGCACCATTCAATTTTACCTGTATTAAATAAACCCCTAACAATTTATTAATATACATAGTAAAAAAATTTATATTCCAGAATAGATGGCTTTTATCCAAAATATCATCTATTAAATATCTTTAAAATAATTTGCTTCGTCTCTTAAAAACGATGTGTAGTTTCATTCAATATTTAGTGAACAAACTTGTAATGATAAATCAATATTCAATTTATTTGTTAATTTGAATAGATTCTTAATGAAATCTAATGTACTTGCTACTATTAGAATGAGAATGCTATTTTTAATATTTTATAGGGGATTGTTCACTTATAAGTGAAGCTATGAAGATGGAAACGGCAAATGTTACAGTGTATATGAATTTAATTGCTTATTTATTTACTTATTTAATAATTTTATCAACCCTAAAGCTTATGTCCTCTAAGGGATACAAGTACAAAAATATACAAATAGTGCATCTCCAGGAAAAAATGATCAGACAATAAATTTATTTTCAATTAATTGGGAATCATTTGGGACGGTTTAGGAATATAATTTTATAATTCAGCACTACTTAATTAATGGATAATTATTTTATATTGCTTGAGCGTTTAGTCCGTATTTCAGAAAATATAATTAACACGACTTTTTCATTAGCTAATAGTAAACTATTTGGGAAGAAAGTTCTGCATTTTTTTAGTTTAAAAATCCCAAATGCTAATTGCTCATTAATTAATTAGTCCTAAATAATAACGTCATACTTCTAAATCTTCTCAAATAATTCCCAATCGATTAGAAATAAATTTATTGTCTGTAAAATATACATTCTAAAGTTAAAGGTAGAGATTTCCAACGGTAGAGTATTATCCATGAATGCAATTCGGTGGTGTTTTCTTCTGGTAGTAATTATATCACGGTAGATATTTTCATTGGTAGAGATTTTGAGATAGTAGATTTTTTTATTGGAGTGGGAATTTTCTAGGTAGGTATGATTTGGCTGACTTCAATTGGGTAGAGTTTTATTTTTGGTAGGGTCGCTTATGGCTGAGTGGTATACCTGCCGAAGTGATCTGCACTGAAAAAAATAATCGCTAGCAGCTAGCGATTTTTTCGCTAGCCGCTAGCGATTTTTTTGATAATAACTAGCACGGTGTAGTTTTAACTCAGTGTGAGTATTATCTTCTACAACGTTCGGTGTTATTAGCTCAAAACTCATACATCGTCCGATCATAAGATCTGTAGGGCGAGGGGGGGGGGCAATATGGGCCCCCTAAAATTTTGAATCCCTCAAAATATATGGGGGCGAAATGGGACCCCAAAGTTTTTAACATGAAAAGTGTACCGGCGGAGGGGGGGGGGGGTAAATGGGCTACCTAGACTTAGAAAACCTAAGAATATTTTTTAGCCAAACGGGATCCTAAATTTTTTTGAATTAATCGAATAGTAATTCAACAGAAAACTTTGAATTAAGTTGTTTTCAAGTCCAAATCTTCACTATCAACTCTTATACTACTAAATACATAGCAAAAGTTTCAAAATATAAAACAAGCGAGAAAAATACATTGAGTTTTGTTGGGGGCCCGTTTTACCTAACGTCTCAGGGTTTTTCATTTTGATAGACACAGCAAATATACACCAAAAAACTTAGCAGGAGGAAAAAAAAAGAGAAACAAGCTGAAAAAATCACATTAGAGAAATTTTGGGAGGACCATTTTACCTCAGTGGCCCATTTTGCCTCAGTGTCCCCTCGCCCTACAGACCTTATGATCGGACGATGTATGAGAGTTTTGAGCTAATAACACCGAACGGTGTAGAAGATAACACTCACACTGAGTTAAAACTACACGGTGCTAGTTAGTATCGAAAAAATCGCTAGCGGCTAGTGAAATAATCGCTTCCAGCAAACGATTTTTAATCGCTAGCTGCTAAAGAAAAAATCGCTAACTGCTAGCGATTATTTTATTCAGTGTGCTCATGCCAAGATAACGTATTGTCAATTAACCTTTAACGGCCACACCTCACCCAGGCCACATAACGACCATATGGGGTAACTGCTTTTTTTTTTAAAGTTTTTTGACCAATTTATTTGAAAGGTTTAAGACTTCTAATTCTACTTTTTTTAAGCCGGGGGGGACTAGTCACCCCATGTGGCCGTTAAGGGTTAAAACTCCAAGATATTTAAGTAATTTAACATAGTTTATATTAACTTCATTATTTGTGATCTTTGGAACATTAATGCAGGCAGACCTGTTCACATGCTGTGCACTGCCAAAAATAATGGCTTTAGTTTTACCTGATGGATTTACTTTCAAAAAATTATCAACGTACCATTTCTCAATTGTTTATTTGATAATGATAGAAAAAAACATCATTAAAATCAATTAAAAGTTGGAAATGTTGTTACAGAGTTAAAATACAAATCAATTTGATTTAAAGACCAATCTGGGAAGCCAAAACAAAATCAAAATTATCGTCGATTAGTAAAAGTAAAATTAAATGCAGATAAATAACATAGAAAAACTATTGACATGAACTAAAATATTTTGATTTTCTTCTGATTATAGTTCTTATATGAGTCTTCAGCTTATATAAAGGTCCTTGAACACCAAAAATACATTGCTTGTAGTTATGTGCAGTAGTTTTTTCGATTTGAATATTCGTAACAGTAAGCTACGAATATCCGTGGCTCGAGATTGATATTTTTGCAGTTACGGATATCCGTGACTGGTATCCAAGGATTTCGACGGCTTGCAGTCACGGATATCCGTGGCTGGTATCCAAGGATTTCGACGGCTTGCAGTCACGGATATCCGTGGCTGGTATCCAAGGATTTTGACAGCTTGCAGTCACGGAAATCCGTGGCTGGTATCCATGGGTATCAACGGCTTGCAGTCACGGATATCCGTGGCTGGTATCCAAGGATTTTGACGGCTTGCAGTTACGGATATCCGTGACTGGTATCCAAGGATTTTGACGGCTTGTAGTCACGGATATCCGTGGCTTATAATTGATATTTTTGCAGTTACGGATATCCGTGCTTTGTAAGCGTAAATATTCGTGGTTCGCAGTCGTGGACATCCGCGGCTTATTACAATGACGGACTTTCATAATACAAATCTTGTTAATTGTATACATCACGAATTCCACGATGACCTTTCAACTGTGTTGACACATAATAATCTATAATATATTCTGTTATTCTGACAATCAAAATCATTGAATAATTGCAGTTGGAACAATATTAGCAGCAGCAATTGTGGCCGATTAAAACAAAGCTCACAATTCCCTGGGGATTGGCATCAGGTGTTTGTTTAGATAAAATAGTTTAAAACTTATTGAAAAGTGTTTCAAACAGTAAGCGAACTTGAAGAAATGGATCACTTTTCTCAACGGAATAATATTGTTCAGCATCAGGAGTCGTCATGATTCTAATGCTCCTCTTCTCACTTCAGAATTCTGATTGAACTCAATTGAGAATAATAAAAAATCGATTATTCTCCAGTTCAATTTGATTCACTTCAATCAGAAAATAATCGAATTTATTTTTTTTGATGATAGGAATATCTAATCAAAGCTTATTACTTTACTTTGAATAACAGACTGTATTCTTACCGAAGTTATATCAACTCTGGCAGAACAAAAATTACTTCAATGTTTTCAAATTTGTTGAGGGAGCTCACCAAGTGATAGCGAAATTGAAATTACTGTATAACTCGGAAACTATGGAATTTAGCGACTTGACTCAGAACTTTTTTTGAAGGGAATAAAATTTCCTATAAAATTCCCGGAGCCACTTTTAGTGTACTTTCATTGGTTTACGTTCTGCAAACCGATAAAGGTCTATTTCATAGGAAAAATGATTTCCGCGACGGACACAAGTGAAACAGCTTGAATAACTGTTAATATAAGTTACTATAGGCACTTTTGAAGAACACTAAGTTCCCTACAAATTGCGACAAATGGTGCTTTGATATCATTAAATGCAACTGAGTATTAGACAGTTAAAAAAAAAAATTAATTTAATTTACGTGGATTTTTAATAGAAAATCTTTGAAATTAAATGGAAAGTAGTTAGAACTGAAATTAAGAACTCAAACTTGGCAGGAATTTTTGTTTTAGCATAAAGAACAATATTTTGTTTGATGAGCCGCGGAAAACAAACTTTCGCCGGAAACAAAGCACCCTAACATGGATATTAGGGTGTCCGTTACTTACCAAACTGATTTTTTTTTAGCGACGCCCTCTAAATTTTTTGTTTGTGGCCTAAAAAAAATTATCAGACCCATATAAGCCCTTAATATTCATATTAAACCGTGCCCTAAAGACAATACATTTCCTATTTAAATAACATGAGGTTTCGGCGCGTTTTATATTTAATTTTTTTTCACCTAAGCTAGTTAATCTACGGATATCAGAGATACATATTTTTGTAGGAAATTGAACACTGTACAAAAAAAGGTCTCTTATGGTTTTTTAATAAATTTATTGGTTTAAAAGGTATTCAAAGTTAAAGATAAACTTATAGTTAATTTTTGATTTTTTACTTTGACCGCGAAATTATCATTATTTCTGTAAAAGTAAATTGTTTATTGCGAAAAATTTTCAATTTTAACTGTGTTATTAAAAAAATTACTGTCAAAAATTCAGATAACTGAAGAATAATGTGAGTGACGTGTTGAGTTAATTACAAAATTTTTCAAAAAAAAATTGAGTTTGTCTTGTGAAAAACGGCTCCAAATTTCCATTTGGTAAACCAAGTCTAAAGCAAGTTTTATTTTTAACCCGGGTAGCATACGGTTTCGATCTTCGTTCTTTGTTAAAGTATTAATATATTCTTCTGTCAATTTGACAGCTCTTTCTGCAGTATCAATGACTATTTGTAGGTGTTTAACAATTTTCAAATAAAAATTTCCAAATTCCACCAAAGAATATTTAATAAAATAGAGTGTTGATCAATATGTAAAAAAATTTATTTAATCTGTCATATTTGTTCCATTAAATGGAGAAATTTTGTAATTTACTCAACACGTCACTCACATTATTCTTCAGTTATCTGAATTTTTGACAGTAATTTTTTTAATAACACAGTTAAAATTGAAAATTTTTCGCATTGAACAATTTACTTTTACAGAAATAATGATAATTATGCGGTCGAAGTAAAAAAATCAAAAATTAACTATAAGTTTATCTTTAACTTTGAATAACTCTTGAAGCAGTAAAAATATGCATCTCTGACATCTGTAGATTAACTAGCTTAGAAATAAATTTTTTTCTCCGAAATTGGAACCGTTTGAGAGATAATCGTAATAAATTAAAAAAATCATGCTTATAAGGACTACTCTAATGTGCATATATCTATAGAATCTTGTGCTTGTCTACTTTTTTAATCATATATTGATGACTTTTCGTCAAAAAATATAGCAATCTCTGTTTTCCCTGAATAAGAAATCTAATTTGAAATGATTTGGAAAATCTAAATTATTTCATATTGTACTATATCATAAAATTATGATTTGAAATAATTTAAAATTCTCAACTTCGAATTATTTTAAATCATAAAAGTATGAAATAAATCATAATAATCGGAATATTCAATATTGCAAATCTGCGCACATCGTCAAATCATGCTGCTTTCAATTATAATTTTCAAATAAATCATTTTTAATTACAGAGAATCATGAAAAAGGAGAATTTTCTATGCAGATTTATGAAAATATTTGGTATGATTTGAATCATGTATTCTAAATTAAATTAGAAAATAATATCGGAATTACTGGTCCCTCGTACAATTTAGAATTATTTGCAATAATTTAATGTTATTTTCTAATTTAATTTAACTTAAAATGATTCAAGAGTTCTAATCTCTTTAAACAATTCTGAATCGTCCGAGTAAGCAAAGATTACAATATTATTTTCTAATTTCATTTAATTTGAAATGATTCGAATGTTCAAATTATTCTAAATCAGTCTAAATCATACAATGATATTTCGTTATTTTTTAATTCAATATGATTTGAAATGATTCAATCTAAAATTTATACTCGAAAGCAAAATAATTTAGACAATTTGGAATAATTTAAAATGAGGAAGAGTTACGAAATCTCAAATCATTCTAAATTAGATTTCTTAATCAGGGTTAAAACTGGTCAAAAATGATGAGAACACGATTACTCTCAAAAAATTAACATTGAAATGCAAATAGCTAAAAAGCATTACCAAATTTCGAAAACATAGTAGAATATAATTTATTGAGAATGAAATGGTCTTCATAAAGAGTCCTACGCATATATCATTATTATTATTAATATGAATTATTTAAAAATAAAAATTAACCAGGGTGGAAATATTTCAAACTGAAAAAAAAAATAATTTTTTTCCTCGGCCGAAAATTGGCCGAAAAAAGGCCTAAGTAGTCAACACGAGGCCAACGTTAGGCCGATAAAAAGCCGACAATGAAGCTTAATAATGGCTTACGTTAGAGACGAGGATTTAAACTATTATTAACATTATTACACTGAAAAAAATAATCGGTAACGGTTACCGATTTTTTTTCGTTACACGTTACCGATTTTTCGGTAACGGTTACCGATTAAAATCGGTAATCTCTACCGATTTACATTTACCGAAAAAATAGTTTCTTGACCTAGAAAAAACAAAAATTAATTGGTAATTACTCAACAAGTATGTAATTTTACAGAATAAAGAAAAAAAAACTCTGTTATATCCAATACTTGGAGCTAATTATACATAACTGACATTGCCTCGTATATTTTTGTAAACATTGTTTTTGTCGGTTGCGACAGCTGATTATATTTTTGGGAAAACAAAAAAAAGGAACAGTTACAAATTTAAATTAGTAATTGTTAGCTGTTTGGCTTAGAAGAAGTCATTTTTATTTATTGAAGTAAAAAGTCATATCACTTTTCATAGCTAGAAATATTCACAAAGTATGGTTGTCATTACTAAAATTGATAATAATAATGATCCATTATTTGGTAAAATTGTGGATATGGTCAGTGTTAATGATCAAATACTTTTTCTCATGTATTCACTGAAAACAATGTATTTCGATGATCATTATCACGCATTTCGTATCACCGTCAATGATAAAATGGATTTAGTTAAGAATATAAGTTCCATGTCGAATTTTGTACCATGTACGTTAGTCAAAAAAAATAATTTATATTTTGTAGCCATTCGGCACTTAGTTTAATATTCTGTTGATTATAATAAAAATTTTAATTACCTTTGAATGAAATTAAAACTTGTTGACATGTCATTTATACTTTAGTTGTAGGCCCCAAAAACTGTTTTTTCAGTAAATTTAATATCAGTAGAAATTACCGATTTTTCGATAACGGTTACCGATCAAAATCAGTAGAGATTACTGATTGGAAATCGGTAGCTGTTACCGAAAAAAAATCGGTAACCGTTACCCATTATTTTTTTCAGTGTATTATTATTATTCAATTTGAATGCATAGAATAGAAACAATTGTAGTCATCAAATAATTATTTAATTGTCCGGGAAAAGTGGATTATATTTGGCCATATATAAAAGTTTCCAATATATACATAGCTATGTATAGAAATTTCAACTAGCCCTGATTAAACAAAACGATTTGTGACGATTAAAACTGTTTTAATAGTTTTGAATTATCATAAATCGTTAATTGATGATTAAAAACGATTAAATTTTTCGAATGAAGATTAAACAAGATTCATGACGATTTTAAATTTTAATCGTTTTTAATCGTCACAAATCGTTTTGTTTAATCAGGAAGATTAAATAAAAAAGACTCATTCGATTTTTATATACTTCTTTTTTTTTTTTTTGTTCAATCATTATGTTTATGCGGCAATCATCAGATATGTGGTTAATTTAATTTCTAATCTAGTAGAAATGTTTTATTTCGGAAAAAAACGCTAAAATTATCAACTAACCGCACACGCTTTAGTGGTATTTGAACCCGGTATCTAACGAACGAAAGACCGACGCATTAATGACTAGGCTACGCTACCAACAGTGACTACTAAGTTTACTTATGCTATATGAGATTGAAAGAATACATCACCTTTACAACAGCAAAATAAAATTGAAAATCTATTATTAGTAATAACAAAAAAATTTCTTTTTTTTTTCGTGTGCTATAAAATCCGGTATGTAAGTAATAATTGTGGTATATGTAATTTTGGTTGTATAGTTATGTATAAAATTGTTTAAAAAGTATATAGTCTCTATATATGGTCATATATGGTCATATGTAACTCGTTTTTCCTATATGATTAACTACTACGCTTCCATTGTAAAAAATTTGCAGAGTAAACGCGGAATGAATACAGAGTGACCGTGGAGTGAATGATTTTCTATTTCTTTAATCCCCCGGAGTGAATTTCATTCCGAAGGGGAGTTGAAGAACATATTAATTATAAAAAAAATTACTAATACATAGTTAAGTTAGGTCTTTTATCCCCCATGAAGAAAATTTATCAAAAAAATATATATTAAAATATAAAAAAAATATATATTTTAAATAGCTAACTTTCAGCCGATTTTTGTATATATTTTATATACTCCAAGTATATTAAAAATATATCTTAGCATATATGAAAAATACATGTCTAAAAATATAAAAAAAATATAGGTATGGTAATATAAAAACATATATTAGTCATATATTTTAAATCTATAAAAAATATAATTGCAAAGATATAAAAAATCAATTTTTAAGTTATTCAACAACATAGAAAAAGAAATATAGAAAGTTTATATAAAAAATATATTTTTTTTTACCTAGGTTCCTGGTTGGATTAAAAATATATTTTTTTAATATACTGAAAATATATAAAATATTTACGAAAATCGGCCAAAAGTTAGTTATTTAAAATATATTTTTTATACATATTTTATTTGCATTCATATATTTTGTTTATAAATTTTTTTCGTAGGGAATATTTAGTCGTTTATATTGACTACGGAATAATTACGAGCTCCTTTTACATATATTCATAGGAAATAACTGTTTAATGGTATAATCTGTTAATAATGAGAAATATTGCTCGTATAAAGTTAAAGAAATCGATTTTTCGTTTTTGCTTATTAACATATTTTCACTCAGTCACGAATTATCATATAACTTACATCAATGATACCATGAAAGAAAATTTCATATTGTACAAAAATATAAACTATTCCCATAAAAGTTATTTCACTCTAGCTATTAAATAATTGAATGTGTACACTATGTCTTGTATAAAATTATAACTTAGTGAGTTACTAAAACATTTTATGAATTGAAAACAATATTTTTGTCACAATTTTGAAATACATTTTTAAGTACCACAACTTGAAAATTTTTTATGTTCTATTTTGAATTACATGAAATTTTTTTCAAGTACTATAATTTTATTTAGTAAAAAATACTATAGCCGAAAGCAGGCCAATTCAACAGTCGGCCAAATTTCGGTCTGTTTTCGGCCAAAGATTTTTGCTTGCGATACTCGTGATAAATAAATCATACATGGCCATGAATGGCCGTATATGGCTCATACATGGAGCATATATGATCATGCGCGAAGCATATATGGCCATACATGAAGCATATATGGCCATACATGGACATACAAACTTTTTTAATAGTCATGCATGGCCATATACAGTCATACAAAACCATGTATGGCCATACATAGCCTTGTATGGTTCATATATGTCCATGTATGGCCATATATGCTCCATGTATGGTCATGCATGGCCACCCTGATTGAAAAAAACGATTCGAAACGATTTGCAATGTTAAACTTCTATAAGAATGTCAATTCAAAAGTATTCAACGTATTCAAAAGCATTAAAAAGGATTTAAAATTTTTTTTTTCGAATCGTTTCAAATCGTTTTTTTTTTAATAAGGGCATGTATGATTAATTTTTCGACTATTTCAATTATTTATAAACAGGATGTTGTAGTGTTAAAAAAAAAGGAAATTTTTTTGATATCACTAACAGCATATTGATGATTATATTTTGCTTTTTCGAAAGTGATTATATTCTTTGAAACTTACGTAGCACAACTAAACTTTGTTGTAACTGTCGGACGCATAGCCTAGTCGTCAAAGCGTCGGCCTCTCGTACGGAAGGTCCCGGGTTCGAATCCTACTAAAGCGGGTGCGGCCATTATTAAGTCTAGCGTTTTATCTCTGAATTAAAAAGTTCCATTTCGATTAGGAATTCAATTATTCGCATTTCTGATAATCTCTGCGTCGCTAAAATAATAAAAAAAAAAAAATTAAAATTTTTTTTTTAAATTTAGTTAAAATTTCTATAAATAGTCATATCAAGTCATATATGGCCGTATCAAGCCATGTATAGCCATACATGACCATGTATGGTCATCTGTGGATATATGTGGTCATACATGGTCATATATGGCCATGTCTGGCCAATTTTCATACATTACCATACATGGAGCATTCATACAAGGCCATGTATGATTCATTTTTCACGGGTAATTTTATTGAAAAGAAAATATATTCTGGCCGAAAATAAGCCGACAAAAGGCCGATTCATCTGTCGGCCAAATTTCAGTCTCTTTCAATAAAATTTTATAATTTCGGTGTGATTTCGGCCAAATATTTTCACTTGGGAAGTACCTAGTGTCGAAGTAGTCGAGAGTTTTAGATAAAATTATACATTATTTACACCATTTGTGATTTGAACGGTCTAATTCACAAGATTCAAAATTTAACACCGTGCGTCGTGTAACTTTCACATCGGCGGAGTTGAAAATTTTAACTCTAAGTTATTCACATCACACCGCAAACTCGAAATTTTTTACGGTGTGGTGTAAGTGTATAAGTTTTTTATTTAGAACTCTCGATTACTTCGAAACTTGATGTATTAAATTTATATTTTAAAATAGTCTAAATCAATAATGATATTAATGTACTTGTGCTGCAACCTATATATTATTTAAAAATTTTCAATTACAGATTGTATTATCAGACAATATTTGAGTTAATAACACGTAATGGTGTCAAACAAAATACTTATATATCGTGCTAAAAGTAAACCGTTTGATGCTTTACACCAAGAAAATTCTACACCGTCAATTCACACCAAGCAGACCGTATAAAGTTCTCGGAGACCCAGTTTCACCCTAAAAAAATTTTTACAGAGTAATAACTGATTTCGTAATAGATTTTCAAATCTTTAATTTAAAATAGTTCTATCATATAATATAAGATTAAAGATCAAACTCTGATTGATTTTCAATTGGAGTTTTGAACCTATAGGTAATGAAATTTATTTAAAAATTTTTATTTTACAAAAAATAAAACGGTGTCTCATTTTTCTCCAGTTTCCCTACATATTGGATGAACTCGAATGTGAAGGATCTTACTATTACTACATTAAGTTATTAATTGATACATACATTTATAAGCAGGATATACACCTATGTGCATATTCACATACATAATGTTATCTTCAAAAATCGTCTGAATAATTTCGGAGAATCTTGCAAACAATTGACGAATACTTAATTTTTAAAAATCGAACTGAAAATAATAACTTTTTTATTTTTCGAAGATTTTGAAGTTTCTTACCGGGAAGTTTAAAAAAAAGGCTGTAGAGACATCTATTGATAACGTTTCAAAGCTGATTGTATATTATGTACATTGATAAAAAGAAAGCAATGTGTATGCTGATTAAAAAAGGAAAAGGTAAACCTTATTCATGGAGAATAGAGACAGTGTCTCTATTCTCCATGACCATATTATTATAAATTAAAACGTACCATAGGCAACAATTAACATTCATGCTTTAACCTACCATCAATGTATTTTCAATTAATATAATCAAATTCTATTATTTTTTTAATTTTGTATCCATAATTCTAACTGAAAGTACGAAAATGTTATTTAAAACTGCATCTGTGACTCTAATTTACTACCAGCTTATGGTATTTGACGATTTTTAAAATCACGGAAATCTAGTGATATTATTAGATCCACGGAAATTTTCTTCTGTTGAAAATCTATCAGTTTCTTTTATTGTAATCACGGACAAAGAAAAACTTTTTTCCGTGTCTCCAGGGTCTCCACTTACAGTCACGGATTTGTCCGTGGATGGTGTCAATAGACACTTCGATATATATAAGTAGTGGTATCGCCACTATAGCGGAACCCACTCCAAAGTGGAGGGGGATATCGCGCGGCGGTAGGAGCTAGAGTAGCATGTACTGTGCCCGCT